>VZTA01028642.1:76424-236233 GCA_013398855.1 Mohoua ochrocephala
TTAATCACCTAAGTGTAGCCCTGGATTTGTGAGCTGCTTGCAGAGGTCCTCAGTGATGAGAGCTGACATGGGCCAGTTAGCCTTTTAAAATATATTCTGTGACTAGGGCAGAATAATTGCATTCAAAATCCATGTTTAACATTCATTTACAGGCTTACAACGAGGCACACTGTATGTGCCATCCCCTAATTTGTACCACTCCGGGAACGTTTCCCTTGTCTCAACACTTCACATTGGGTTTTGTAGACAGAAGTTGAAGATCTGAGCACAGACCTGTTTCTGCCTCAGACTTCTCGTGTAACCTTGGGCCAATTATGAAATCTCTGTGTATCAGTTTTTCCTCCTATAAAGTGGTGACTACAAAACCTGTCACGAACGTACCTCGGGCTGAGCAGATTTAGACGTGGATGGAATATATCTTGGTGTTAACATGATATTCATTTTTCAGTAGACTCACCAGAAGTCTTCCTTTTTTTCTGTCCTTCTTCCCTCTGGCTATGGAGTTTTCCTACCAGATGGCCTAGAAATGTTAGTAGTGTTCAAGATATAGCGGGACCACATTGGTTTTGATTGTATTCTTTCCTAAAGATTTATATATTCTGAATTACTTATCTGCTTCTAATGAACATTGAACTGTATTTTTATCAGTCCTCTGTGAGGGCATTCTTGGGAATTTGCTGGTGACACCAAGCTGAGTGGTGTGGTTGGCACATGTGGAGGACGGGATGCCATCCAGAGGGAACTGGACAAGGCTGAGAAGTGAGTCAGTGGGAATCTCATGAGGTTCAACAAGACAAAGTGCAAGGTGCTGCACCTGGGTCGGGGCAAACCCTGGTACCAACACAGGCTGGGGGACGAGGGGATTGAGAGCAGCCCTGCCAAGAAGGACTAGGGGGTAGTGGTGGGTGAAGAGCTGGCCATGAGCTGGCAGCCCAGAAAAACCACGGCATCCTGTGCTGCATCAACAGCAGTGTGGCCAGCAGGGTGAGGGGGGGGATTCTGTCCCTCTGCTCCATCCTGGTGAGACCCCACCTGCAGTGCTGCATCCAGCTCTGGGATCCCCAACATCCACAGGGCATGGACCTGTTGGGGTGAATCCAGAGGATGGTCATGAAGAGGGTCAGAGGGATGGACCAGCTCTTGTGTAAGGAAAGGCTGAGAAAATTGGGATTGTTTAGCCTGGAGGAGAGAAGGCTCCAGGGAGACCTTATTGCAGCCTGTTGGTACTTAAAAGGGACTTATAAGAAAGATGGGGGCAAACATTTTTGTAGGGCCTGCTGTGATAGGACAAGGAGATGGTTTTAAACCAAAAGAGAGTATATTCAGACTAGATATAAGGAAGAAAGTTTTGATGAACCACTGGAACAGGGGTGGCGGATGCCCCGTGTTTGGCACTCAAGGTTGGACAAGGCTCTGAGCAACCTGATCTGGTTGAAGATGTCTCTGCTCATTGCAGGGGGGTTGGACTGGACCTTTAAAGGTCCCTTCCAACCCAAACCATTCTATGATCTGCTGTGAACCCAAGCTCTTACTCCCCATGGTAGTGGGGGGTGAGCTCACATCAGAAGCCATCATTTTATAAGTGAGGTTAGGGTTCTGGGGTTCTTTTAGCCATATATTTTGCTCCACATGTATCTGCCCTGCATTTCATCTGTTATTGCTTGGTCACTCAGCCTGGCAAGGTCTTCAGGAGAAGCTCTTCATAGACAATTCACCCTTACCACAGCAAATACTTTTCTTTCATAGCTTATTACTGAATTTCATCAGAAAACTTTGCCAATCGATTGCCTTCCTTTGCCTTCTACCTCGACCCCATTTCTCATCCTTCACCCCTTTCCCAGAGCACTTATGACTGTGTTGGACAGCACAGACCCAGCACAGCCCAGCTCCCTGGAATGCTCTCCTAGTGACTTCTCCCGCATGCATGAGCTGACCTTTTACTGCTACCTGTTTCCTGTCCCTTAATCAATTAATAATTCCAACAGGGGCTTTTGTTCTTGTGCAACCACAACTTAGTTTCCATAAAAGCCTGTGGAGTGGGACTTTCTTAAAAGTCATTAGAAAGGTAGACAGTATCAGTCCTGTCCATGTGCTCCTTGTCCCCTTCAAAGATTCCCAACGGGAGCTTGGGACTCAGTAGTATTGAAGCTTGATGATGAGGTCATCACCGGGTTGTGCTCCAAAATAGTGTTTCAGATGCTGATCAGTCACTGATGTTTCAGAAGGTGATGCACGAAACCCGTCTGTGTGCATAAACTGTGCATGCTAACGACGTCTCCCTGGTACACGAACCCAAGATGTTGCAACTATTTTACCTCAAGGCAGGATCTAGCTGAAGGAGAAAGTGGAAGGGGGGACAGGACATTCTGAATCCGAAAAATACCCTGCCGAAGCTTGATCCCAAGAGAGAGGGAAATCTGGAAAAGCGGCGCTTGCAACCTTGAAAAATCCACTAGGTCACGATGTCTGGTGGAAAATCTTGGAATATTTGCATTTTTACATCAAGCACGTGGAAATGTTTTTATTGAAGAAAATGTGCTTATATATAATTTTTGTGCTCATACGTGAGGTTTTTGCCTCTTCTTTTATGTAAGAAATTACGTGGAAATGCTTCTAATGTACCAAAGCACCGATTTCTTAGAGAGTTGCTTTGTTCAGAGTTTCCCAACTAACCTGCTGTGCTATGGCCAACACTGAGAAACCTATCTGTGGGGAATTTCTGAGTCAAAGAACTTGTAAAAAGCTCAACTGAAAAGCCTAAACACGGTTTCATTTCTGTTTGATCCCTTTATTAAAAACCATATCCTGGATGCCCAGCTTCCCTGCTTTTCCCCTGATGTGCAGTAAAAATTCCTGTTATTTTCCTGGGGAGAAGTGAAATCATCACTGGGGCCAGATCAGACCTTTCACAGGTCCTTATCAACATATTTCCAAGTTTCCTTTCAATTCATTTCCCTAAAGATAACATTAGAGATTTAGATTTCTTCTGACAATTCATACCATGCCCCGGTCTAGTGGGAGACTTAGGGAGGGGTGTGACTCACTGACATTATACTCCAGGTTTACACTCCCTGGTTTCTGTATGGTACCTACAGCCAGCATTTTCCGACAGCAGAGACCAAACCTCCCCAGACCCCAATGTGAGCAGCAAGCAGCAGAAACATGCAATCACACAGCAGCACATTGCCTCACACAAAAACCTTCACATTCATAATGAGGGGTTTGTTGCACAAAACATTTGTTTGTGGTTTTTACTCTTTCTAAAATGAGGATTCAATTACTGCTGGTTTTTTTTTTCCCCCGGGAAGCAACTGTTTTCACTGACAAGTTGTTATTTCCCTCACCCTTGCGATGGGAATGCTGTGCTACAAATACACACCTTGGTCTCCCAGCCTCGCTCAGACAGGCTCTTTAAAACCATGAGCCGCATGAGTAAGTAAAACAAATTCAAGTCATAAAATGGAGTCCATGTCTGGCTGGCGAGTGCCAGTCGCTGTATCAGCACCTGCTGTCTGCTCCAATGCAAGTTTTTATTGCGTTCCCACACATTGCAGGCGTTTGGCTTCTGTGGAATCATCCTCCCGGTCCTGCGCCGCGATGAGCCTCCTGTGCTCCCCGGCACAGCAGCCCCAAAACCCAGCTCTGCTTCTATTGTATGGCTGACAGCAGCTCCATGATTTCTGCACTGCCTCGTATATTCAAACCAGCACCGACTTGCAAGCCCGTGGGGTTTTTTTTGTCAGCCACAAATACGTATTAATAAAGCAGAGTTTGGTGCTGCTGAATATAGCAGTGACATTTGTCTCATGTTTGTCGCTTTGATTGGATAAAGCCCTGGCAAAGGCCTCTCTGAAATGCATCCCAGGCTGTGCCGAGCGAGATGTGAGCTCGGCTTTGTTGGCTCGGTGTGCTGGGGCACCGCGACAGAAGAAAGAAACAATTATCTCACACTGCCAAAGTAATAGCTTGTGCTTATTCCTCAGTGAAAGCATAAGGGCCAAGTCCCCAAACCATTGAAGTCAAGGGAAGGATTCCTGTTGTTTCACACAGCTTTGGATCAAAGCCACTGTGCAAAGGCACGATTTTTCAGTAGGTTAAAAAGAAAATACTTTTTTTCTTTTTTTTTTTAAATCCAAAGAATGAGAGCATGGACACGCTATTTCTAACCCAGCTATGCTGAAATAATGAGAGTGGAGAAATTTAGGGAAAATTCAGATGAAGACATTTGGAAAAATAATTTACTCATCAAGATCCACAGTTTTAGGGCGACTGAAACTATTTATGAGTGTGTGGTGAATTTGAGAAAAGGGCTGGGCAAAGGAGTAGTGGGGGGGGTATTTATCTACAAAATTTTGTTAGAAAAATAGCATTTCATTTAGAAATGTTGCATGATGCAATTTAAAAATAATAAAGCCACATCGGCTTGACCCGAACACACTCTAGCGAATGATCCCCTTCCCCCAAATGCTCCTTTTGCCTCCTTCCCCGGTTTCCCAGCTTAGCCATCAAAGGAAGGCAGGAGTCTAATTGCCCAGCTGTGATTGCAAGGAAACGACTCAAACGCCGCAGTCGCTGTCGCCTCGTTTGTGGCGGAGCCAGAGGAGTGAGCCATGAGCACTCCCATTAAGTGGCAGGCTAATCATTTTTTGCTGCTTGTTATGGAGAGAAACGCGCACGGATGGCTCTGTTTAATCGGATGGAATTCTGAAAGTGCTTTTTGGTTCCTGTGGCTTTCATCCTTGGTGCCAGGGTTTTCAGCCCTCGGTGGGAAGAATTAAGGTGCTTCCTTCTCTGGCTCTCCCGAAAGGCAGATTGGTTATTACACCTGGATGCAAATTAAGCCGTCTGCCTTTGTTGAGACAAAGAAAATGAGAATGAGCTTCACTGTAGGAACAAAAGCTCCCCGAGGCTGGAAGGACTGGCTCTGGATTTATGTGCGGGGGGGCTGGGGGTGTGAGTGTGTGAGAGCAGGCTGCCTTCTCATGGACTAAAGGGCTCTCAGACCACCTTTAACCGTGCCACAGCTCAGCACTGCTATGGAATGCTCTTGGCATTCGTAGATAAGTATCCTCTCCACTAACACGACCCTCGCTGTGCTGGGTGCATCCTGTCTCCACCACTTCCTTTCTCTCCACATCTTCCCTTTTGGACACGTTCTGACCAGTTCAGTCCAGCGCCCTTCCTCTGCCAGTGACTGCAGCAGATACTTAAGAAAACATTTTGAGGAAAAATATACAAATCAATTCCCTACCCAAATTTCAGCCATCAGCAAGGCAGAGATATGCCTCTCAGTCCTCCAGTTTAATACTCTCAGCTAAACTTTCTTCCATGGACATTTATACCTTCAGCTCTTTCAACATCCATTGGTGACGAGGTCTGTGCTTTAATTCTATACTACATGAAGACAATATTTCTTTCTTTGTGTTTTAAACCCTCTGCCTAATAATTTTATTAGGTGTTCTCTAGTTCCTGGGTTATGAGCAGTAGTTGTTAGTCTTTCCAGATTGGCTTTTCCAGTGGTTGAACATGATTGCCAAGCTTAACCTGCCACACATGCCACCTCTGCCATTCTTTGTCCAGGCAGAAGTCTGACCTGTTTCACAGCACCTTTGCAGGGGCCATTCCCTGCTTGGGCACAGCCATGAGCTTTAAAGTTCCCAGTGCTTCCTCTTTTGGGGAGAAAAGAGGGTAGCAGGACTGCATGATATCCAAGATATGACCAGGGATGAAGGAATGTGGTTTGGAAAAATGCTGGGATCTTAGTCCCCTCATTTCCTTTCCAAATATTACACCTGCCTTTTAGATTCGTGATGATAACTGAGTCGATGTTTTCGGACACCAATGCAGAACAGCCTTACGTCGAATTAGCCAATATCCTGTTGTTTTACATTCATCCCTGCAGTTGTTTCCTCAATGTCCATAGCTTCACACAGCTCATGACAATATTGTCAGCCCAGTACGGCATTGGACTCAGAAACGGCTGCTGAGGCTTTTGTGAGCAGTTTTCTCTCAGTGGTTTTGTCAGGAGGTCTTAAAGCACACAGACTGGAGAGAGGAGGGAGTGAACAAGCAAAGGTATCTGATACCATCACTCCCTGAGGGTGACAGGCACTATAAACCTGGCTGAAAGCTCACCACAATTAGCAGCATGGTGAAAGATATTTCTGTACGGGTTTTTAAATTTTTTTGAGAAATAAGTTTACCTTTTGTTCAGTTTTTTAAAGCAGCCTGAGAAAAGAGTGGAATTGTATCCATTTCTCTACCAAAAATAGCTATCAGCTTAGAAAAAAATCCTTTAATTTTGTGCTAAAGTGTTTATGCTAGCTTAAAATCACAATGAGAAGTTTCATTTGACTGAGTATTTAAATAAGTTTCCTTCAGGAACAGACATTAAAATGAAAATCAATTTGTATTCACCCAGCTCTAAATGTGATGTTGTGAGAGCAGAATACTGCAGAAACCATTTCTCCAGCACTGCAGCCATCAGCTTCACTCCTGACCTCACAAAGTAGCTTGATCCGTGGGGCAGAACTAAGGAGGCCTTTAAACCAGCATTGTACAAAGTGTCAGGTGAAGGGAAGGCAAAGACCACTTTTTTTTCCACTTCTGTGAAAATCCACTGCCAGCAATATCTGGAAGTCCGCTCTGGTGTGTTGTGTGTGGAACAGGCAGAATACATCCAGGGTAAGTGGAGGAAATCACCTTTAGAAGTGTTTCCTTCTTTTCCCCCCAGGGAACTTGTGGATAATTCCAGCTTGGACTGGTTTGAGCAACCTAAAATAACTAACCCAGGTTGAACTTAACAAGGCAACACTTCGAGGAGCAAACAGGCACCTGATTTTGATTGATACTTTGGATAATTTCATCTCCATGACTCGCTGCCCCTCTTTGCCAAGTGAAATAATGTTCTTTCACCCCATGCAATCAGTGAGAAAATTCAGCTGGAGAGAAGTGTCAGATCTAGATCCAGGGAAGGGCTTGCAGGTTTCAGTGCCTGGCACTGCCGCTCCTGTTGGAGATGTCACAGCAAGACAGGCTGAAGCTTGGTGTTGCTTATTTTCTGCCTCGATATGTGTTGGATTAGACTCCACCACAGTGAAATTGCTTCAACGAAACAAACCAGGCAAAGGCAGCAGCAGCAGGTTCCCCTTGTTATCTGCTTGGAGCATTGGTGTGAGGGGAGAGAGAAGGTCAAATGTTTTTGGGCAGAGAGAAGAGCTGCATGTGGATCTTGTGTACCTTGTGTGAGACCTCTGAGTCCTGAGCTCTTGCATAAATGGGGAAATGCTCTTCTCTTCTGCTTCTCTTTTGTGAGGAGATTGACCCCGTAAATGTGCTTTATCTATCTTCAGGGAAAGCAGGCAGGAGAACGATGAGTTTGCTCCCAGGTCCCAGTGGGATCCTAGTGGGGTTTGGGAATGGGGATGCAAAGATTCTCAAAGTTATCAGGACATACATCCCTCAGGGGATGCCTTGAGGCCTTAAGGGTATTTACTGACAGATGTGGAATAATTAAGTTCTGGGAGCCCGGGACATCTCCCAGGCGAGGTGGAACAAGTGAGGGGATTTTGAAGACATCCTGGTTTTGTGCTCTGTGAGCCTGAGTCCCTTTGCAGACTGAGGCCTAACATGCAAGCAGGGATGCCCTGCGGAAGGCCTCCAAGGAGTCTAAATCCACTAGAAAATACAATGCGTAACTGGGTGCTTAAAGACTATGTCACACACAGCAAGGGCTGGGATTACATGGATAAATTTAGGTTCAGGTCTGCCTATCTTTGAATAGAAACATCATAAATTTTAGCTCTATTGAAAATAATCTGTGTGATTGATGCTGGTTTAGAGGCAGTAGATAAAGAAGTTTTGAACATAAGCTGGTTTTGAACATAAGCAATATTTACTGTAGTGGCTTTCTATGAGTAGAGTCTTTTCAGGATAGGATCTTCTGCTTAAACAGCAAACATCATGTTCCCTCATGTTTTCATTAAATGTGAGAGCACGATTATATCACTGAGAATAAGGATAACACTGCACAACTCGCCAAGTTAAGAGTCTTACAAAAGGCTTTAAAGATAGCAGTACACAGGGGGTGTGGGAACGTGAGGTTTTCCTTGCTTTGGACTGAGAGGCTGTTTTCCAACACTTCCCAGTCCCCTGCTTGCCAGCAGAGACACTCCCAGGGTCACAACACATCTACTGCAAAACGCCGTCTTGGTTCTGAAGGAGGGGACATTTCGAAGAGGGCACTTATGACAAAGGGTAAATATTCAGCTCTCGCTGCTGGCAGAAAAAAGGCTCTTTCCTTTTTTAAAAATCTATCAGGCAAATAAGAAAAACTGCCAGAGAGATAATTTTCCTGGGAAACAGAGTACTGGAGAAGGGATGCAACATTTTAAAGCACATCTACTACACCTGAGCTGAGCTGAGTCACTTCTAAATGCCTTGGAATAGCATCCTCTCACCCGCCCCATCATTTAATTATGAGTATTAATGGGACTTTCAAGAGTGCATCCACGGGGAAATGCACTGCATCTCTGTTTGTTTCCCTCACCATGACACTGCCGGGGCACACTGTGGGCTTTGTTGGCAACAGCTCCTCTTCATTTGAGATGTGTAAAGCTGTATTTACAGTACAACAGTTTTAATTATCGATACAGCAGTGATAAAAGGGAAGGAAAGAAAGGGATGATCCATAATTGCCTATTTTTGTCTCTGATCAGCAGGAATTCCATCAGTTTCCTCAGAATTGTTCCCCAAAGGAATGAAACGTATATAAATATGTAAGATGAGTTTTAATTACTGAAAATGCATCAAAAGCAGTATATGTTTCCATGACTAAAACCTTTCCTGGAGTCATGATGAGCATCCCACAGAAAAATGGGCCACTAATTAGTAAGGAAAGCAAATTATAATCATGCGTGGCAATATCCACACTAATGGAGTTGGAACGTGCCGGTGTTGATTTTGTAAGAAAGGGCATTTTAGGACTTGGGCCGCCACATGAACCTCAAATGAACGAGGCTGTGCTCCAGAACTAAATCCTCTCTGCTGACCATTGCCCTCAGCACAACAAAGGTAAATCCTGCCCTGTTGCTGTAGTGGGAGATTTAGGACTAGGTTTTAAGGGATGTGAAGCACTTGCTCCTCCTGGTGAAGCTGGCATCCAAATCTGTCTGCTTTTCTGGTGGAAACTGGCGGTTCACTGAAGCCAAATCCCTTCCATCTGGAGCAGATGAGAAGTCTGCTGTAATTTTATACAGAAAGTCCCCAATAACCCATCCTTCCCAAATCTTTGCAAGATATGGAGGTGTGTTTGCCCTAATTCAGAATAGGAGTGCTTTCTTTGAGAGCGTAAAAACACCTTCGGGTCAGAGAAATTGTTTCCCACATATCTTTACTTATGAATTTATTTCCAGACATAAGGCAGTGTTGTGTCTCTGGGTATTCTGGGAGTGTGGGCTCACTCTCAAAATGTTCCTTTTTTTAGCTTTGTTTGCATGAGTTTTCCTTGTATTTTGTAGTTGATTAGTTTAGATTGATGCAATTAGTGTAATTAAGTGTAATTATGAATTTTGGTGGAAATTCATGTAATCATATATTTACAATGTGTAATTAGGTAATTACAATATGTAATTTGCAATATGAAATGTAATGTCATAACACAATGCTGATTAAATTTCATATTAAAAAAAAAGATGTCCTGGCACATGGAATTGATAATCTCAAAAGTTCATTCTTTTGGAATATCTTTAGGAAGTCCTTTCCAAATTATCCGACCCCTTCTATTTCCCATATGTAACCAGAACCCTGCAAAAATCTGAGTTTACAAAGCAAGCATATTTTCTCATCTCACTGTAGCCAGCTGAAAAAAATGCCCTCACCCTCCACCTACATTTTCCACCCTCTTTTCTATGTACAGACTTTAAAAGAAAAACAGACAAAAAGAGCTCCAATAAAACATGCCAACAATTTGCAGCAGCAGCAAAAGAGCAGTAACAAAGAGATTTATGTTTTGGAATTGTAATGATTTGTGCTCCGTTTTATTGAATCCATTTTTCTATGTAATATTTAATCTCCAAGCAGGGCATTTAAAATGCAGCAATTAAATGCCTTTATATGTTGATGCATCTCTGAGGACCAAAGATGAAGTAAATGGATTCTGCATGTGGATACTTTGAGGATGTCTTCTGGGAAATGAAATCCCCATTTCACCATCAGCAGTAAATATTAACTGAACACCTTCATAGTCCTCTGTGGTTGCATTCAGAGAGACTGTTCATCCCTGTGGATGAGGACTAAAGGAATTCCTGTTGTGTCTGACACACATCTTCTCAAGATATTGAGGTTATTGGTCAATGGATGTGATGATAGAAAGGAAAGCCACTCTCACGCTCACCTAGCAAACTATCTGCATGTCTCAACCTCAGCATGCCAAAAACCCAACTCCTGGGATTTGGCCATATCCCAGCAGGCATTTCCTTCTTTAAAAACATCTCAATCTCACATTAAGGTGTCTTTAAGCCATTATACTCCAAAGCTGTAGCAGAAATCTCAATCATAACAAATTATTATTGCTTGGGCAGTGCCACAGCCCCACTTCTACTGAACCAGGAAACTACAAAGCTCAACATGCTGAGGCTGCTTGCTCTCTTGGAGAAAATGTGACTCAGTGTTTATTTTGGTCAAGTTATGCCCCTATTCATGGTGAATAATTGATAAGACAATCAGGCACTACAGAACTTAATTTTAAGTCTGATGTCGCTGGCTAGAATAGGCACAAGGGGAGATGGTTTCATCCATGCAATGAAACGTCTTCCCCAACGCTGCAGAGGTTCTGTAGAGAAGGAGAAAAGGGTTTCATAAGCCTGGAAGGGGCTTTGAGGTGCTGTTCAGAGTCTTGAGGGACTTTGGACACCAGCCAGCTTCTGGTGCCAAGCCCTCAGTGTAAGCCGAGGTATATCGGGGAAACTTCATAGCATCCTTGCTAAAAAGTGATGTGATTCCAAGCAGGCACGGAGCCAGCAGCTGAGCCTGAAGAAGGGCCATGTCATTTGCTGCTCCATGTTGACAGATTTCCACTGCAATCAACACCTTGGCACAGCCCAACCCTTCCTGAGCTCCAGATGAGAGCACTACGTCTAACCTGACTACAAATCCTGCTCAACTTGCCAAGGAAAATAGGTCTGAAGTTTCCAGCAGCTGCATTGTGAACCACTCTGAGGAAATACCTTTCTCCACTGGTTTCCAAACAGTGTGGTCTTCTCTACCCTTGAAAGGGGTTTGAGCAGAATCTAGTCTTGCCTTCTATTAGGGCAGGTATGAGCAGGACCATAAGCAGAGAATAAGAACTGCTGAAAAGGGAGGGAAACTCATCAGAGGGGGCACTCTGCTGAATGAAAAACTCTTTGGAAAAACAAGATAATTCACAAAACTCTCACTGATGCACAAGGAGTTTGTGCCATTGGTTTCCATTAACGCCTGTGAAGGTTACCCATGAAAATATCCACTGCACAGATGGGGGAGTAAATCGTGTAGCTCTGCTATGAAATAAACGTGGATGTCGCCACATAAAGGACAGGTTTGTGCACAGATCCTGTAAAAACCAGTCTGTGGTGTCTGGCTGTGAAGCAAGTCAAAGGGTTAGGTGATGAGAGGATTTGGAATACAAATAAATACACGTAATTGAAATAAAGGGGAAAAGCACATCTTTTGACAGCAGGAGTACATGCTAAGACAGGAACTACCAGAACCAGGAATTGCTTTTTCAAGATACAATAGAGTCCTTCAAAATGTCTGTCAAGAAAATAAGATCATCGGGATGGCTTTATCATTAGAAGAAAAGGAATATTAAAAGACCTCAGTTAGGTCTGAATAAAAAAGATAAATTTAAAGTAAACTGGCATGGAGTTTATCCATGGTTGGGTTTGCAGTAATAAAGTCAGTGAGGGTATAAGCTGTGTGATTTACAGGCAGTAAGCGTCTGTAAAATTTACAAACTGCTGTTATAAAATGTCACCTTTTATGATGCATTCCCCTCAGCCTGCATATATAAAGGGCACTGCAATAGAAAGAGTGGCAAAGGCAAAGCAGTTTTCTCTCCTACCTAGCCAGCTACCTTTTTTTGCTTTTACAGCAGTAGCAGAGATCTATCATCTGATGACCCTGCACTAGGTTTTTTCTCATTAGTTTTTCTGTTTGTGTAGATACACTGCTGGCCTTGCCATTGTTAATGGAAAATTTAGGGTGGCTTAAATGAGAGTTTTTTGTAATATGCTCATGGATGAATAGAGGCAGACTCCTCCCATACCCCTCGGTGTTTATATAAAAGAAGGGGTAATGACAGAGTTGGGTAATTATCTGGTTTTTCTGCATTGATTTAATTGCTTGGTCTACAGCTCTGCAAAGCTTAGGTGTGATAGGCCAAAATTAACCTTTTTCTTGATGCTCTGAGTTTCTCCGGAAGCTGACCTTGGGAACTCAGCACCCATTTCCAGCCTGGCTAGTTAAAGCTAGAAAAACTCCAAGAATGCCCCTCAAGGTGCCAAGTCTGTTACAAGGCTTTGCTGGGAGGGTGGCTGGGTATTCTCACCGCACCTTTTGGACAAGTGTCAGGTGTCAGGGACAGGGATAATTTTGGCTGGTATTATCAGGTTTCTGGTCAGCCTGGCCAGCAGGTGTCCAGGCTGAGCTCCTCAGCTGGTCATCTGTGGTGACTGAGCTCCTTTGGAGTCACAGCCCAGTCCCTGCTTCACGGCAAAAACACCCAAAACATTCCTCTCATTTTCTGTGTCCACTGAGGGGGTAATTCCTGCCCAGAAATCACCTCCAGGCGAAAGCTCAAACATTATTTTTTTGGGCTCTTTGCAGCCCAGCCTGAGTGACACAGTTACCTCTGGCCTAAGGGGAAAGGCCTGATACTCTTCCTTCAGTGCCAACAAAAAAGAAATACACTCTGAATTAAGATTTTAACGGGGCTGTATTCTGGAAGTTCAGGAAAATAAATCAATAATGGTGGTAATAAAACTGCAGTTTAATGGTAGCTGTTATAGTAAAACAATAGTCAGTGCACAGCCATTTTACCACCCTATGGCAATGGTTTCTACAGTTTGCTCTGACAGATTTATGGTTACCTTCATTTAATAATTTACTTCTCTTTAGCACAACCACCACCATTATAAGTTTAAAATAAGCTCTTTTTAATTTTACTGCCCAAAACCCAATAGAGTCTATATCTACTACCTCACTAGGAAAATATTTGAATTCAAACTGTTCATAAGCAGAAAAACAAATAAATACCATTTAGAAACCACCTCTTTTGAAGGGAATTGGATGAGCCTCATCAAATTCAGCAGAGAAGTATTTCTGAGAGCATGCAGGATGGAGAGTCCCGTGTCTGTGAACCTGCCAGTAAACTCCAAGAGTGTGCTGTGCAATGAATAACAACCAGCAAGCTGGTTTAAATTCCTCATAAAGTTGTCTTACAGTAATTCAGATCTGGAAGTTAGGAGAGTACTGGCATATGGGAGAATCTGGAGTGTCCTGGGAGGAGCAGTTTCATGTTATGTCTATAAAGAAAATACAGACCAAGGGTCACTCCAGATCGACTTCAGAGCTTCTGATGCCAGGGAGGACTAAGAGTGGGATCATTTTTCAGCACTGACTTTTGTGGAAATACTATGACTTGAGGTGGATTGAGTCACATATGAGTTAGAGAGTTACATGATCAGGACCTTGTATGCAAGAGGAATAGAGAATAAATGCAGTAAAATCAAGTGGTATTAAAAAAAAAAGAAAAATTAGAAAATCAAAATGAGGTGGTGCTGTGGCTTTTAAAGAGGGGTTTTGAGAAGCTTGATGAATGCTGTGTCTGACTGGGGCCAACAAGAACTTCATGGGAAAGGATGTGTCCCATGGGAAAGGTGGCAAAGTTTGGAGGCAGAGAGGTCCCAAAGAAGGAGAGTTGTGTGCATCTCTTGGCAAGCATTTGCAGTTAGTGTTTCTTCCTGCACTATCCTTGTTTCCTTGGATTTTGAGATTTTGTGATGTGTTTTGTTCCTGGCCCGTGGATTTGAGTGCGATCACTGAAAGCCAGAAACATGTTAAGTCTCCTAAAAGCACTTACAGCAATTTGTGGAGGAGCTTATAAAGCACGAGATTAATATTGCTGCACCACAGATTAGGTGATTTAAATCAGGATTGCAATGAGGCTCTGTGTCAGGACTAAAAATAGAGAACAGGCCTATGGGTCCCTTTTGCATAAAGCCATCCTTCCTCTATGAATGTGCTGGCCTGGTCCCGTTGAAATAAATCCCAGTAATTCCACTGATTTTAATGACTCGGAACAGACCATGAGCACCTGCTCTTTCAGGTCTGTCTCCCACACTAATATCTAGTTTGGATTTCCTTCTGCAGCATATGTTAAATGCTTGATGATACAATATTTGAACAAATCCAACATTTTTTCCATGGAATTACATAAATTAATGATGCATAGATCAACAGAATTATATTATTTCATCAGCAAATACAAAAAGTTGGCACTTCAAAGCACAAAATATTTTGTACAAATACATGCTCTACCCAGTTAGAAAGGCAAAGAAAAAAATCTTGCTGTATGTTAGAGCATTTCTTCTCTGTATAGAATTACTCTACCAAAAGTCTTTGAACACTGGCTAACCTCCTTCAGCAGCAAAGGACCTGGCACATGTCTTTTAGGAATCAAGTCTCTTTCCTTCCTCGTTTCTACTGTCTTGAGAACTAAATAATATTGAGCTGTACCAGAAAATTGAACCTGAAGCAAACTTATTTCTGTACTTTTGGGGACTGAAGTGCTGCAAAGCCATATTTGTGGGATGGATGGGCACAAACAGTTTTAGGTGTGATGGAAACACATGTCCGATATAATTTCTTTCATTTCACCTGCTTACCCTACTATTTTAAGTCCCCTTCCTGTAAAAGGAGAAGTTAGAGAATTAGACTGCCTGTCCAAATCCAGATGTTGAGTTTCTGTGCAATATGTACATGCCTGCACACTGCTTTTCCACAGATTCTCCATATCTTCAGTGCGCAGAAGAAGGGTGCTCAAGGAATGAGTGGATGTTTGCCAGTCGTGTTTTTCTCGTTGTTCCCTGAGCAGCCCCATGAATTACTTGCACACACCATTCAAACCTTACTCAGCAAACAATTGTTATTTTCCTCCTGGGCTCGCCTTTAATGTTCATTGCTACAGTACCTAAATGCTTTCCAAATATTAAGGTACTTATTTTTATGCCATTCACCTGGACATGCAATAACTCCAGTGATCATAAAATACAGTGCAGGGAAAGAGGTTAAAAATATCCCCATCTGCATACCCAGATGGAGGCATGGGAGTGTGGTTTTCAGCAGACCCAGACTACTGCTCTCAGCTGGAGCTGCACAAGCTTCAGCCTTCTGTCAGCACAGCTCCTGTGCCTTTCTCGGTGCCTGGTGGTGCCCTGTTTACCAGTGCTACTGGAATTCTGCTTGGTAAAGGTAGGGAGGGGGTAGAGCTTTTCAAGGGGGCAGGGAGGCTTTAGCCCTTCTGGGGTCTGAAAACTGGGTGTCGAGATGCCTCGAGGTGGTATCATCCAGCCATGATCCTCCTCATGTAGGTGGAGATCATCTCACAGCTTCACGAATCCCTGCCCCTTTCTGCAGGAGAATGAGGGATTAGCGGTCTGTGGGGACCCTCGTTGCTTTTCCTTGACACTGCAGTAGTGGCTGCTCAGTTTTCATCTGGTTTGTGGCCCAGCTCCAGATAAAACTAGGAGAATCTAGGAATATTTGAGAGGAATTACAATCAATATATGAAGCTAACGGAGCGCCTGCATTTGGCACGGATCAAGGAGCCCGCATGTGACCTTGGAGATGGTGCAAATAATTTCCAGAGGCACATCTTGCAGATCAGCTCTTGTGAAGCGGCATGTTGGAAGTTCAGGAATGCCTCTTGCTATGTGCCTCCTTGTTCTACAGCGTTCAGTGCTGAGCGAGGGTGTCCAGATGGCTGGCTCCCTCAAAACCACTGCAAAATCCTTTTCCAAATACATAGCCTGGAGACGCTGCTGAAACCATGAGGAAATCTGCAGGCTGACACTGTTTTTACTTGACTGTGGGCTGCAGAAAAGCCAGAGACAGGACTATTCAGAGTTGATACCCCTCTGGAAGAAACTGCCTCGAGAGAGTTGTGGGTTAAAACTCAGCAAACAAAATTTGTAATGCAGAAGATCCCTTCTGCTTGCAGAAGTTTCCTCAACAGCTGTTGTGCATCCACGCTGACACATATTCCCATCAGTTACCAACCCAACGTGGATTTTGGACTTCAAAATCAGGCAGAATTGCAGTGCCAGGTGAAATGGCCTCAGGCCAGTTTCTGCAGCCCAGTGAGCCTCACACAGGCTCTGAAGTAATTTCTGGGAGCCTTTGAATAACTTACACAGAGGATATATTAAATATGCCTTAGGGGAAGAAAGGCAAAAGACTGAATTATTCTGAGACCTGCAGAAGTAATATTCAAATGTCTAAGGAGTGCTCTGGTGTCCTGAATTGAACCAGAGCAGGGGATCAGTTTTATCAAGGCCAATGGGTCTCAGACATCAGCTAAACATTCCCCCTTGCTCCTACACAGGAAAATAATTTTCTTGGCTTGGATGGGGGGAAACTACCTCAATAGTAGCCATATTTGCACAAGGCAGCAAGAACACTCGCTAAAGGGATTAAAACCCTCCACAAAATTCTGTGACCATCCCTCCCCCAAAGAAATAAGATGGAAGCAGGATTAAGGTACTTTAGGAAACTGACTGGTGTTTCTGAAGATATGATGAAAACCTCTGTCTCCGATACCATCTATTCAAGAGGCAAGCACTTTTTTTCCCTCAAGGATGGGCTTTTGCTAATCTTTCCTCCTAAGCAGTGAAAGGAACAGCTGTTTCTACTGGTGACAGAGAAATTGGTCAATTGGTTGGTTAGTTGCCTTCTGGAATAGCCCCTGTAAAGCATCAGTGGTCACCCAAGCAACATTTAATTTTCAGAGTTATCAGTGAGAATTTGGACTGCACTTGTGAACAGACGCAGCTTCAAAAACCCACATAATTATCTGATAAGTTAAAAGGGCAGGGGAAATAGACACTGGGATGGCAACCAACTAAGATTTCTGACAAAAGGCAGTTCTTGCTAAGACAGAAATAATAAATGTCAAAACTCAGTTTTGAGATCCCACGACTGTCAGCCTTTTGCCTGACTATAAAACCATTCTACATATAAGCCCTTGATTTCTTTTTTCAGGGTGAGAGGTACTTTCCACCACAAGGCTGGTTACGATCACAAAGGTTACTATCACACAGTTACACAGCAATGATATGTATTTTTTTTGGAGGATTTTCGTCTGTAATGATTTATTTGGTGAGTTACTAACCACAAAAATGGATCAGATTAAGGAAAAGGCACAAGTACTAATGCAGATAGCTCTGCCGGGTGGTTCAGTCTGGGATGAATTTGAGGGTCAGCCCATCACCATGAGGAATCTCTTGAGTTTCAGCCTTGGGGCAGCAAGATCCATCTCCTGCAAGATGTGGTAGAGTGGGTTCATCCTGCAGTACAGATGTTAGTGCAGATGTGGCACAGGCTGTGAAAACAACCCAACTCCCAGCGTGAGGAGTGCAGGCGGTGCCTACAAATGCACCCATCTGGCAGCTCATGGAGGCGGGAGCAGATACGTGGTGGTTCTTGTGTTGTTTCAGCCCACTTGTAGGGTGAGTAAAGAAGTGGCTTCCCTCCAGCTGGGCTTGTCAAGCGGCTCCATGGACACTTCAAGTCCCAGTGTCAGGGAATATGCATGTGGAAACAAAGGACATGGTACCTTTGGCAACGATAGGTGGAGAAATGCCTGGGTGACAATCCTGTTGTGTCATCAGGGCTGCAGAAAAACGTGTTGTGCCATATTGCTGTAATGACTTATATGGCATCAGCATTCCTGGATTTTTGCAGCCATGGCATTGCTGAAATGAAAGAGTTTTTCTGTCAATGCATTCTTAAATGTTTTTTTTCCCAGTCTGAGCTAAGTGTCTGTAGATTTTGTGTTGATTTCAGACAGTTCAGTCCCACTGTCTCCTGTTACCTTTGTGTAACAGAACAGCTACCTTAAACGGAGCTGTTTCTGGCTTCTGGCTGGGTAATTTAAAATTCTCAAATGGGAAGACTGGGAGATAGCATTTGCTAAATAATTAATCACATATGATCTTGTTTGCAGGCTGAATTTTTTTTCTTGTGGGGATAAACGTATGCTTGCATGAAGAACAATCCTTTTGCACTAATCTGTCCAGACAAAACTTTGTTGTAGCCAATATCAAACATCATGGGAAATCAACATGGCTGCAATGAATAACTGTTAAGAATATAAATGAGGGTGCTTAAATTTTTTTTGGGTTATCTGAAATCCAAGCTGAATGCAGCAGCAACCCTCAAAGAATGATTTTTTTTTTTTAATATAAATAATTCACTGTGTGCACAAAGCCTGCATTATATTTCTATTTAGCTTTGGATTGCTCAAGTTTATTTTTCTGGTATTTGGGAGGTGTGGAAGCATAATATTGGCCCTATCTTTGCAAGCAGAGATGTAATTCTGGGAGTGGTGGGAGAGCTTGACTCATGCTGTGATTTCTTTCAGAGAGCTTGAACCATGACAGCTTTTGGTCTCCTGTTCTTTCCACTCACCTCTGAAAAAGGCAGAAAGTGGAAAGAGTGTTTTATGAGCAGGGAAGGGAGGCCAAGGCCTTTTTTGTACCCTGTGATCCTGCTAAAGGGAGGCAGCCATGGCTCCGAACAGCTCTGGGCAAGAGCTCGGGTTACACTCCTCCGAAAGGTGTGGCACACCGTGCAGTGCAGCAAACAGGCAAACCTCAAAAAGGGAAGCAATATGCTGCCCTTCCTCAAAGATCCTATCGGCTCGTCAAAGGGATTTTAAATACCTTTGGGAGTTTTTACCGGTACTCCAGCTTGCTATTCTCTTCACATATCCCTTCAGTCCCCAAATAGCATCTCAGAGATCTGAAAATCAGAGCCCCCTGGACCTCCTGCCAGCATAATAAGATTTGTTTCCTGTTTATTCGAGTGTGTCTGTGCGTGTTTAGAGCACTGAGGCTGGGAGCAGGGGGCGAAGGGAGCCGATGTCAGGCTGAAGTACCCGTTTCCTTGCTAAACTGCTGGGAACACGTAATTATAATCGGCACCTTGAAGTTTCAAAGCATTTTTCAGAATTGCTTCCACTCCATAGCAATAATTATTGCTGTACAATCATGAGGAAACATCGCATTCAAAAACGCTCGGTGTAGTTCACTTGATGAGGACGTGTGTACTCAAAGACTAAAAGAACAATAAATGGAGTTATTCCTCTGAAGGCATTGAAATTCATTTGAGCTGATGGTCTCAAATGTGTGTTTGTCAAATACAGGTAATGTTCAGTTGTGCTGTAAATCACAGACTACCCGAGCTCGTGCATACTGATGGTTCATGAAAAGGATGTGCTAATGCTGCTTCTGCTTGATTTTGTCAGCTGTATTTAGCCTTATGTTGGATGTCTATCTAATAGTGGACTGCACCTGTATAATTTAATGTGTCTTTCCTTATTAAATGCAGGTTTGGTTTGGCTTGTGGCAGAGGTGTGTGCACGGGTCAGGCAGGAAGCTGTCTCAGAACTTCAAGGCTTAGCGTAATTTCACTTTTTCTTATGTTTTATCAAAAATTAAGCAGTCTATCCTTTTGGTTTCTTCTTATAGTCATAAAAAGGTGGTGAGCTGAGCTAACATTACAAGTCAGGGCCTCAGCCATCCCCTGCAATAATTGTGGTTTTGCTGACACATAAAACATTTAATTAAAAGGTTGAAGGTTTATACAACCCTCAAAATGGGAGACTGCTTCCAGTTTTTAATCACATTTTTCAAGTAGAAATGGAAGAGTCTGTGGGAGTTGTTTTCACTGTAATAAATATTTCTCCCAGGTGGTTGTTCTAGGGGCTCAGAAATTGAGTAGGCTTCTCTAGGGTCTTGACACAGAGTCTGTGTGGTCTTATAAGATCAATGGGATTAATAACTGGTCTTGAGCTTTGCTCCCCACCAGTAACCTCCAGCATTGGCTGAAGCCTCCTGCAGCTTCCAAAGGGGCTATTGGCCATGAAAAGGCAGTGTTTGGCTACCTGAATCATTGATGTAGCATTTGTTCCACTCCTTTTGGGCCTGTGTTTAAATACCATGTCTGCTGAAATGTCTTCTCCCAGCAAAAGCCAGTTGGTACTGGGACTGAAACAAGCTGCTCGTTCCCAAGTGAGTCCTGGGAGATGTTTGGGTGAGCCCCAGCCAGAGCTGAAACACACAGAGGGGAGGTCTGGTAAGCACTGCAAGGTGCTGGAACAGCTATCATTTTCTAGGGGACAAGCTGAATTAAGGGTATCCATCCTTTTGGAAATAGCCTGGGAAGCTGGTGAAAGGAACAGCTCCTGCTAGAAAAGAATTAAATAACCTAGAAGTGATGCTTTGGCTACAAAGGGAAATATTCAATTTAGTTTTTTTTTTTTTTTAAAAAAATTGTTACTCAACATAATTTTTTCTGAAATTTTCTCACACTGTTTCTGCTCCTGGAAGAGGATATGTGAGAAAATTAGGTTCTGTCCAAGGATATGAGTTTGTCTGAAAACCATTTATGAGAATCACTAAGAAATCACTGGGTTCCCTCTTTATGGCCTTCTGCCTTTTACTATCAAGGAGGAAAAGCGTGAGATATGTTTAGCATTTGGGGTTTTCATAAGTCAGAACTATGGAAAAAAAAGGGGATGCAGAGAGGGACCAGACCACACCGACTTTCCTTCCTTCAGTGCTGCCTTACCCTCTGCAAATCCTGAATATTTTGCCTCCACAGACACTGCTCCATTGCTCAGTTTCTTGGGTTCATCAATGCAGCTGTGTGACAAAACTTTGCAGGAGGCATCCCTAAAGGAGTTTGGTTTTGACAGTAACCTGCAGTAAGTTGAGGGATGTCAGTGAGATGGTCTCCAAACCACCAGAGACAAGCAATTAGGGATAAAACCGGGATAAAATTAGGATAAAAATTTTTTACTTTTTTCATGTATAATTCACTTCCAATTTCAACATTTTAAAGCATTTTAAACACCCACCCTAATGTTAATGGACTCACAGTTGGGTGGCATGATGAGCAGATGCCACTTACCTGTTCCTTGGCACCCTGAGCAGGTACCACCTGCCTTCTACAAGGCACCATAAACAGATTCAACCTGTTCATTGGCAAGGTGAGAGAAAAACACCTTCTGTATTCCCTGGAAAAATGAGGAGGTGCCTCTTGCCCTCTGCTTGTTATCCTGAGCAAAGAGCTGGCGTGTACTTTCTGCCTTGTGTCAGCAGGAGAGATCAGAGACTGTGATTTATCTCAGATGTGCTCTCGCCTTTAGGTGCACGTGATGTCTCATTTTTAAAGAACAATTAGTTGTAGAAAAAATCATCCCAGCTGTAACAGTAGTGCTGTATTTGTGCCTGGAAGCCCAGTCTCAGATCTGTTCAGGAGGATGCTGGATTTTTCCGTAAGTAAAACTTCAGGAAAGGTGCCAGCTGAGGTTAAGTAGTTTGTCATCATTTAACTTGGCTTGTGAGTTGAATTTCTGGTGGTGTTGGACAAAGCTTGAAGGATCTCTGAGTGTTTTGATCAGAGTTCTTGGTGGTTTTCAGATTTTCTTTCTCCCTCAAATAGCTGATCAGCTGGTGGCCAAAAAGGAGTTCAGGCTGCAGTGAACACCCCAATGTTGCAAAAGTTGGCTGGAATGAGCCACTGGTAACTCCTTTGCAGCAAATGAAACCTGGAGAATTTGCTCATGCTGGAATTAAAAGCTTGAACAGATACAACTCTAAAAGTCTGGAGAGCAAACCAGAGTGTCCTGGAGGTGTTCTAGCTGTCCTGTGAAATGATGTGAGAAGGATAGAATTCATCAGGGATTTTTCCGAGTGAAAGATCCTCGGTTTCATTCTCATCCATGTGAAGTATGCAAAATGGGCAAGCACTGCCCTTTATTTACGTCTTGCAGGTATCAGTCCCTGATGCTGGGGCAGAGAGAATTTTCTCAACCAGTCCCTTAGGCTAAGTATTTCATTCTGTCCTTCTCCACAGCTCTGCTGTCAAGCAGTAAATATACTTGTTATGTGTCCTCACTTCAGTGAATGACAGATCTTACCCTTAAGTTTTATCTCTCATTAAGATGTCGCTCCTGCCTCTCCTGCCCAAGGCAGCAGCCTTCAATAGTTTTGCCTTATTGGTGCTACAAATGCTTCCCCGCCTTCTCCCATGCTGTCTTTCATTCTTGAATACACTTCCTGTAAAAATTCATAACCCCCTTCCTTATTTTCCTTTAAATCCCTTTTAAAAGCTCCCCTAGACCATGTTACCCACAAGAAACTCCTTGATAACAGACCCCTGGGTGTAGAGACCATGACTCCTTGCAACGACCTCTGCGTTTTCCCCCAGCAGGTGACATAGTCCTGCATTGCCTTCATTTCTTGTCCTGTGTGATTGGTGGAATTTTGATATGACCCGGGCTGGATAGAGCTCCATCAGACTTGGAGCAGACACTGGAGAAGTATTTGCCTTCTAGAGAAGCCAGAAGAAGCTCTCCTGGGCAGCACCAGAGCCTAAACCAGAGTGGCAGCCCAGAGGGATGGCGCGCGTACGCCTTGCTTGAGCCAGGACAAAACCATCTCAATTTGTTTTTTTCCTGTTGCCAAGTTAAAGCTCAGTACCAGCTTTACACTTCTACACAGCTGTTACAATTAGGAGCTGGGCCCTCTAAACTACTGACGAGGCTTTCATTTTAAACATTCATGATGCTAGGAGAGCAGTGTTGAGCTGTGCAACGAGTGTCCAGCAAGCCGTGTGGGCAACAGGATGCAGCTAATACAGAATTTCTGAGGATGCAGGCATCTATTTGAGCAAGCTCTTGGGCACATCAAACTGTCACATAGGATTTCCGTGACGAGTTGGCATGAAATTCAAATTATGGGCAACTATTGCTTTCCAGTCTGCTGACAATTTATTGGGAATCGCTCTGAGTCTCTGCTGCAGGCCACTCCTTTAGCTTAACATGACCTGACAGACAGCGCCCAGCGCTGTGCATCACGACACAAAACATCACACAGTGCCTCTGAAGAGGGAAGGGGGCAGTCCTGGGGGTAGAAATGCTTTTTAAAGGTTTTACAGGGAAAGAGGAGTCTTTATTCACAAACGCTCGGGATGGAGGCACTTGGCTTTAATTCCCCTCTATACCCTCAGGAAACTGGTGACGTGCTCCTAATGCAAAAATTACCACCAGTACCATCCTGCACCATGGATGATGCTTGGGACAGCGGGATATTCACTGACCAAATAAATTGCTTGCCTTGTGGCAGCACAGTGACACCCTCGGCCCGGGTGACAACTCCTGGGCCATTACACACTGGGCATGCCCCAAGAGCAGCAATTCCCAACCCGGGCTCATATGGCTCTCAAATTGAAACATGCCTCCAGCCCCTTCTTCTGCAATACAAATGTAAATTGCATTTAAACTCTTCTTCCTAATTTAATTAGGAAATAATATAAATCTCAACTTTCTCTCCAGGTCAGGACTGCATGTGCTGCGTCAGGAAAAGACCGTGCCCAGAAGGGTAGTTTGGCACAACTGCCTCCTTTGTGTATGAAATATCTAACGGCATTTCAGACTTCATTATAATTTATCTTGCTCTTCCCTCCTCTGCTTCTTTTCCCCCATATATTAGGTCCTAAAAAGCCTGCAAACTCACACAGCTTAATACGTGAATAAAACTTTTTGCTACACTCTTTTACAGTGAGCTTCAAATTAGATCAAATAAGAAACTTAGCTGACTCTGCCCAATATCCCAGCGAGTTGGGGTCCTTCCAGAAGCTCTGTACCCATAAATACCACTTTTCTGCAAGCTCAGTAGCAAAGCATAGACATGCAAATGTGAGCTGGCCTCCCTGAACCTGGCAGTGGCAAGCACACCAGCTGCATTTGCAGGCAGTTGCATTGCATAGCGAGTAGGTACTTTGGAGCAGCTCCACTTGAAATGATCTGGGAAAGCCACAGTAATCTGCCTGACCACTGTGCCAGTAAAGATGTTGGTGGGTCCCTGGAAAGAACCAGTGTGCCTTTTCCAGTTTCACCACAGCAGTGGAAATAGAAAGGCTCAGTACTTTTTCGGCCAAGGAAGTGCCAGTGGTTCGGTGGGGGGTGATCAGGGGCCACTGGTGTGATTAGAGCGAGGAAAGCTCAGTGTCACTGGCCTTGCATGCAAAAGGCTGCAGGGCTGCAGGAGGGGCAGAGTGCTCTACATTCAGCAGCTGTGCTGCTCTGTCTGTGCAGAAGGTGGTAGCCTACAGGTCTGGGGATATTGGCTCATGGTCGGTTCAGTTCAAAAGCAGAATCACAGTAAAGTGATCAGGGAATCCAGAGGTATCATTCTGACAGAGTGGAATTAAGGTCTTATGTGGATTTACATTCGTTTACCAATTTCTGATTTCCAAGACATATCTTTTCCTACATTGAAAAGTTCCATCAACCAACCTTAGCTCTTCACTTTGCAAATCAATCCCTCCTTCTCTCTGGGGGGAATGAAATCATTATTTGTAAGAGTTAGGAATATACAGGGAGCTGTAATTATCCACCATATTTTCAGTTCATGCTATGGCAGGGGTAAAAGGTCCATGTAATTTTCGAGTGCTCTCTACCCTCTCCTGATTACACTCTCCTGGTAGTGAAATATGTGCCAAAATCCTGCACAGACCAGTTTCCCCAGCTGAAAAGTCCTGCCTGTTTTACTCTATGGAGGTGGTGATAACTCTTTGTGTACTTGATGCAAGTCCTTCCCTGCTTGCCTTTTGCAGCCCCTTCCCCCACCTCCTGCCCTGATCCCAAGAGCTGATACCTGGCTAGTGGAGTTCGGCTGATGCTGAGAGCAGCTCTCCCTTTTCCTTCCTGACAGGGATGTGGCATAACTAGGGTGAATTCTGGGTAATTAAGTCCCTACTTAGAGATATGGTTTCAGTGTGCAACTCAGTCTGGCACACATGGGAAAGGATATTCCAGATCTAAGTCTTTGGAGCTGCAAGGATGGGGCTCAGGGGCCTTCCAAGGGCGGGGACACACCACATACACCACATGCAGGACATGAGTATAAAGTCACATGGATGTGCTTTCCCAAGTCCAGCTCACGAAAGGGAACAGAAACCTCCTGGGATTCAAAGACACTTAGGTCCAAGATCTTACAAGAAACTCCCATCCTTTTGTTTGTCAGTTAGAGGAAAGTAGAGCATGAAAGTTGCTATGCTGTTATTCTTCCTACCCTGCTTGGCTCCCTACCCTCACATTATTTTTGAGCTCTTCTTACCCTTATGTGCCCCTCTGTTCTTAATGTGAGCCCTCTGAATTTTTCTACCTGTCACACATCCCATTTTCTCCTTGTGCCCATCCCATATTTGCTTCCCCTTCCCTAGTGCCTCCCTGCAAGAATTTGTTTGTCACTTTTTCTTTGAAAATAATTCTAAACATCTTCTGTTCTTCTCAGATCGCATCTCCCCCAGATAAAATTCTGTAATAAAACCCCTTTTGACAGAGTCAGGCAGAAGCAACCTTCATTTCTCTTTCCCAGGCTCCTGCCAGCTCTCCAATGTGAGCTGATGCTGACTGGGTGTAGGTCAGATTTGGTCGGTACTGCGTGTCCCCCCAGGCTACCCAGGGGATGTGAAATCCGGCAGCCTTTCATTATGCAATTTGTTTGGTTTATGAGAGGCTCTCTCTTTATCTGTCCACGGAATTTATCTCTTCCCTGGGTGCTGTTGGAAATGGCGCTGTCATCAGGTGTGTTGTAGGTGCCATTAACTGAAGTAATTGTTATTTGACCCCACTGTGTGGGAAGTGTGAGAGTTCAAGGAAGCCTCTGAGGATGACTGGGCTGTCACGGTGACGGATGGAAAGGGTGAGATCTGACTGCCCCATCCTTGGGTCAGTACTAGAAGGACAGTGTGGTGCTCTGTCAGCCTGTCACTCCTTTCAGCTGTGCTCTAATGTCTCCAGGTGGAGCTCAAACCCTTTCTCGTACAGACCCCAGGAAATCTAAATTAGCCCCTGAGTACTTTGAATACTGACTTTTAAACAGAAGAGGTTGTTCCTCTTAACTTGGTTGGTGCATCTTTGCCTCTCTCTGGTAACTGGTGTTTTCCTTTAGTGGTACCAGTCAGGCTTAGCTGGGGAGCTGTGTTAGGAATTGTGAACTTCTGGAGATCTTCTCCCAGTTCTGGCTGTGGTTCAAATAAAGATGCTGACTTTGGGATAGATTTATCATACCCATGGAAAGAGAGCATCTGATGATAAAGGTAAAATCGGTGGAGTGGAGGGAAATGGGCAGGTGGCATTCACCCATCAAAGGGTCTCTGGAGCCAGCTATGATGGTGATAGAGCTCCTTCTTTAAATGGAGCGTTGGGGTGGGCACATCTGGTGCCCAAGGCAAAGCCTTGGGATAAACCACCAGCTTTACTGGTCTGGAAAGGATATTAGGAGTCTACATCCAGCCCTTTACCAATGTGGTAACTTAGTTCAAATTGAGTTAATTAACTCAAGTGATAAAATCTGTGGTAGATGCACTCAGGTATATTCCTGACTGTTCATGAAAATGGAATGAAATAAAACCCTTAATTATTCTAGCTCTTAGAAGTTAAATGAAACAAATCCTACTTTATCGGTTTTTCAAACTAGATGATAGCAGAAAATAAGAATGATGGGACAGTGGACTTGATAATGAATGTCATCAGTAACACCCAAAATAGTAGGCCAAAACCTCCTTTTCTACATGTCAAAAGTAGCAAGTTCTTTTCTCAAACCTATTTGTGTGCAAGGGCTCTACATAACTGAGGTGCAAGGTAGGGCAGACTAAGAATCATATCCTGGTTCCTTAAAATGCTCTAAAATTAATTCCCTCTATATATGTATCAGTTTATACCCTCAGTTTCATAGTCTTGATCTGAGTAATTATCAATAAAATAGTGGATAATTGAACACAACTTAGAGATCAAAATCTGTGAGTGGGGTATTGCTGCCAGTGAGGTCACTCTTCCTTCCACAGCTGGCTGGAGCATTTTGCTCTGGATTAAGCAATGTCACCTCATGTTCTTGCTCTTCACTATTTTCTTTCCCTCTTCTTTTTTTTTTTCTTTTTTTTTTTTTTAACCTAATTTCCCAGTTCTTCTCTGATTATCACACACACTATTTCACTACCTTTGTCCCCTGTGGCTTAGTTCTGGGTCACCTACTCTTTACCACTGCACATCTGTTCCCTCGTTATTCCCTACCTTCTCCTCCACAGAGTGGCAATGGACATTGGCAATCAACTTCCTCTCCTTCACATGAGGGTCTCAAGCAAATAGATTAGAAGAAAAAGGGTATAAAAAAGAGCCTGGGATCCTCTATTTCCCGGTCAGTCCACGAGCTGCTCTGGTGGGATGGAGATGGGCAGGCAGAGTGACCGGAAGGGGGGTAACTCAGAGATCTCTCCCTGAGGCATCCCCGGGGACTGGGGAGCAGTGCTGTCTGCTTCTCTCAGTTTCTGTGCTCTTCTGGAAGCCTTTGCTCTTGGTCGCTGTCAGAGGCAATGAGCTGAAGGGGCCCCTGGCTGGCCCAGCAAGGCCAGCCCCGAGGCTGCCTGCCAGCCAGCAAGGCATCCTTGTCCACATCACTCAGGCACCACAGGGAACCCAGACTCTTGGTGAACCACGATATTTCCTCTTCAGAGGCAGAAAGGGTCTCTCAAGTCAAGTTCTGACCGCCTGAGGGTTTGCACAAGTATTTTCAGCCGCATCCAGGCAAAGTTTCACATGGATGGCTGAGTCTTGCAGCTCTTTTCAGATCAGAGGGATGTTTCTGCCTGGCCACGATGAAATGATAGAAAAGGGAGAGCACTGGGAAACACTTGGTGTCTTTGTTCACATTGTCTTCTCCTGGCTCTGGGAATCACAGATGTGCCACTGGATACAGTGCAGCGCATGAAACTGTGCCTTGTTTTAGGACCAGCCCATGGAGAGTGAACCTGCAGGGCAGGGCTGCAAACACCTGAGGCATCAGCTGGTGGACCAGGGCATGTAAAAAGAAAGGAGCAGCAGAAAAATTAGGAAATAAAATATTCTGGGAGTTATTTTAAAAGAAGCCCATGGTGTATTACAAGGAAAACATTAAATTTATCAAATTTTGGTTCTAACCTACTAAAGTCAATCCTGTCCTCATTTTAAATGCTTGCCCAAAGCAATCTTCAGTGAAGGCTGAACTTTCTGCAACAGAGACAACCACACACTGACAGTTCGGACCTGTGGTCATCCTCACATGTTACCAACTTTTTAACACGCTACTATGTTGCTATCTTAAGAAATATATTACTATGTTCTGTATAGATGTAGAAACTGGACTTCACTGCAAAGGGAATTTTTTTCTTTTCCCCCTGCAATTTGCTGTAATCAGTAAATTCTGACCAAATATTTAGTCCACAGACTCAAACCGATTTTCTTCCAGAAGTAAGGCAAACACTGGGTACTGAAAAATAAGCTTATAGGCATGGCTGTGATAATCTGATTTTAGAACTAGCACTCATCATTTTCTTTACACTGAGAATGATAGACAGGTAAGAAAATAGCTTGGCTGTAGCTCTCTATTTCATCTGGCAGAAAGAATTCACTTACCTTCCACCAGAATTTCCAATAAATCTATATTTAGTATCGTTCATAGTCTATCACTTGATGAAATTACTTTCCTTCGTGAATGTGCAATAAAGTCTGACAGTGAAATATGTAAGAACATTAAATTCTCAATGGCCATGTTATGAGCAAAGGTGATCTAACAAAAAATAATATACTTTAAGGAGCAGACAGCAGGGCCCTGTCTCTGATCTCATTGACAAGGCTTAACAGTGGTAGACCTCTCTTTACATTAGTAAAATCTTTCATTTATATGGATGTATGGGAGAGAAGCTCTTTTTTCCACGGATCTGCTTCTCCTCTCCCACACAACAGTTCAAATGTTTGATTTTGCTAGTGTGAAGTGTATTATATTTTGTTAGATCACCTTTGTTCATGATGTCTAGTTCAGTGTAAAGCCAGAGACAGAAATTCATTAATGAAAGAAGAGAAGCAATTAATTGTGTGATATAGGCTGAAAAAGCCATTACCACCCCACCCAGAAAAAATATTCCCCTCAGGCAGGCTATGATTTCCCCAATGCCATTCCCTATTTATGTTTGGAAAGCTAAAATTGTGCAGTTTCTTACAGAGAGGAGAGTTTTAATGTTGGTAGTCAAGTTTCTGCGGGTTCCTGGTGGTTATAATCTACTCCTCTGACATGGTTAAAGACCTGCTTCTGTTTTTAGAAGTAAGAAAAAGACTAGCACTTACTTGAGGATTCTGGTTTAAAGTGATTGTTGTGCTCACATGTATTTTCTTATAACTGGCTACTTTACATATGCTCTTGTTATGTCCTCTCTCCCTGAGAAAACCGTCTGTCCTCGCCCAACCTTCTGCTTTTCTCTCTCTCTTTTAGCTGTGCGTGTTTATTGGATTTCATTTCTGGAGGACCCCTTACAGGAAGTTTTTTCCTATCCTAGTTAAAAGGTGCTACCTTTTATCGCCCAGCTAAGGCTGAAATCCAATTTGAGCCCTCCCGTGTGGCGCTCTTTATTTATGGTATCATTACAGTTTGTTTCAGGAGAGCAAACCCTCTGCAAAACTTTCAGGATACTTATCTAGCAAGCACTGTCACTTAGCCGTGGCTGGGCTCCAATCTGATGCCTTAAATACTAGCCTCACATAAAGATAATGCTTTTAATCAGAAAAGGGAGACAGGTTGTAAGAGCTTGTTCACAGTAGCTGTCAGCAGGGAGCTGCAGTGAAATCAGGACAAAATCTAAGCCTTTGTTTCCAGAGAGGTTTGTTCCTCGGGCTCTGAAGGCTTATTAAACAGCCAGGACCAGGCAACTGCAAGGAGAGGAAGAGCGAGCCCACACTGCTCAAGCTTGTCCTTGGCAACAGCTACACCCCTGCTCTCACCCTACAGAAAATGTGAGGCTGGGGGTCCTCAGCTGCAGAGAGACAGGGGGCAAAAGCAGGGGCAGGGGGGAAGGCTGCAGAAGTGCTGCTGTGGTCCAGATCTGCTCTCCAGCGCTGCTTGGGCGTCAGCGCTGCAGGTTCTCTGTGGCAGAGGTAGAAGCTGATGAGCCAACAAAGCTCTACTGCAAAGTGTCTGCAAAGAGGTTCATCAGCTGCTGTGGGAATCATGGCCCTCTTTATTTTCCCTCTTCCAGTAGGTCAACAATAAATTTTCAGAGGAAGGGTGTCGGTCGAGGAATTTGGAAATAGTTGATTGAGCTGCTTTGCTGATTGCCTTTCAACTGCAGCTGACATTTCTAATGGGATGTTCCAGGTTTAGTTTCAACATTTCCTCTTCTGCAAAGGATCAGATAAGAACAGACAGAATTACTCATTGCATTAGTGCAGGATCTACATATTTGACTGTAAATTCCTGACTGGTGCGGATCAGTCGCTTTTGCATTGTGGTAATTTCTATGAGCTCAGAGTGATTTACTGCTGATGTATGAAAAAAACCTTTTCTTAAAAATAAACAGCCTAATATCCAACCCAAATTTCTGAAGTAAAAATAAAAGCATAGTAGCTTTCACAAGATTGATGAAATTCTACTGGAGTTAAACATTTCCTCACCATCTCTATATTTTCCCTATAAAGGAGTGTACAGGGAAGCACAACCCTTACAGTTTAGAAGAAGCAACTTTCTGTGACAAGGTAAGGATAATTTTGCAAGTTATAGTTTTAAAAATGAAGATTTTATTCATCTTAAAGCCTATCTTTAGCTTTCTATAAAAATATAAACATTAATTGACTTTGAATAAAGGACAAATCAAAAGATGTTATCCTTAAAACCCAGCTAGGGTTAGGTATGCATTCAGCAACATGCTTTTAAAATGACAATTCTTACATAAACTACCCATAATGATTAAAATACAATTCCAAACCTTGCTGCCTTGGTCTTCAAAGGAGTTTTTAGTGATATGGAGAACGAGAAGAAGTGGTGATGATCCAGCAGAAGTGCTGATGATCCACACCTTATTAAGAATACTCAATTTTTAAGAACGCATGCATTCAAAATTTATAATTTTATATCAACTGGAACTCTGCTGTATAGCTACATCAGGCAAAAAATCTCTGCAGAAGACAATGTCAAGTCCAAATGAGAAAGGTAAGCACTTCCCACCTAATCACAGAAACAGGGTAAAATGCACCCCTCACAGCAGCACTGGTGAAAGATGTAATCAGCTAAGCAGGGCAGGAGTCACAGACACAGGTTTTAAAAAACCCCGTTTCTGATCAAAGTGATGAGACATTGTGTGGTCAGACCTCTCCTTGGAATGTGTGCATGAATCTGAGCCTGCAAAGCTGTTATATGGCTCTGGGTCCGTGTCTGTGTGAGAGGTAGAAATTGAACTGGAGGTGTGAAGACACGGGAAAATTCATAGCATGCCTGGGTGCTCTCACTCAGGAGTTTTAAGTGGCTGTAGATCTCTGTGGTTTATGCCTCGGAGAATTAAATTATAGTGAATTAAAGACTCTGCTGCACAAACTCCAGTGATTCATGTGGGGAAGATTTAACCGATTATCAGGCTGCTCCCTCCTCTAGCTGGAGACTTCTTCCAGCAGGGTCATAACTTGGCCTGCCTTCATCCTCTCCGCAGTGAGTGCTGCAGTTATCACTCCGTCTTATTAATTGCTTACACAATCAATTGCAGTTTGGATTAACTCTCGAGGCAATGAACTGTGGCACCAGGAATTAGAACTTCCCCATCACCCGCACTTCTGCTTCGGTGCTGGGAATAAACGGAGAGGACAGGCAGGTGGAAAAGGCAGTGTCCTCTGTCACGCCAGCTAAATCTTGCAGAGCCAATGTGTTAGGACCCTGGAGCCACCTTAGCATCTTCCTGCAGACCGAATGTGCTTTGAATTATGTGCATCGTGTCCTGCCTGCAGTAGGTTTGCTTTGACCTTCCTGAGTGCGTGTGTAAACAGGACCCTAAAAGGGAGGGGGCTCTGCCCTACCCAGGCGAACAGGGGAGGGAGGACATCTGAGTGTTCCTGCCACCTGTCACCCCAGGAATACTCATGTGGGAATGAAAAGGCAATTTTTCTATTTGCCTTTTAATGTTGCCTGGTTTTCGTACTAAAGCTGTAAGCCCGAGCCTGTTGTTACAGGCAGGGATGCTGAGTGACAAAAGGTCTGTATTACCCACCTCAAGAAAAAAATGTGTCAGCGTGTGGTAGGTGTAGAAGGAGCTGAGCCCCGTGGGGGTGTAGGTTCAGAAGAGTCAGAGCACCGTGTATGGAAGGAAAGGAAATAAAAGGGAGTGAGGGCATGAATAGGCTCGTACCTGATCTGGAGCAGCTCCCCTGCCTGCAGCGGCGGGAGAAGGGGATGCCGTGGCTGTGGTCTCTTTCTGTGCCTGCTGAGGTTTCCCATGGAGGGATCTGCGCTGGCTGTGGCAGGAGGGCTGAGTGGCAGAAGGCAGGACAGCTCTCCTCCTCTTCTGCAGGTCGGAACAGAAGTTCCACACGCTGGATAGCCCAAAGCAACCATCAAGGCCACAAGACTAAGTCAATTCTTATTTCAACAATTAGTGAATCCAAACCAACCCTTCCCCCTTTAATGCAACACTTTGGTGTGGTGGAGCAGCAAATTTACCCTTGGGAAATTGATCTGGCGATTAAATACAAATAATGTTTAAAAGTTGCACTGGATTTTGAGCACCATTTTTTCTAGCTTCAGGTTCCATCCATTTGGTATTTGATGCATTTGACTGCTAGATAGGAATTTTTAGAACCTATCCAAGTAACCCCTCAGACCTGATGGGATAAATAGCTGGAGCCCCTGGAGTTGGTTCTTCATAAGCATCCTTTCAAATCCCCCAATAATTCTCAGGAAATTTCTTGGAATCTTTTCTAACTTTTCAGAGTTTTTTTGAGTGACAGATGCTGCATTTCCATCACAGATGGGTAAATCTCATATGCAGAGAAAATCTAAGCTCCCCGTTTCTATCAATACTCTTTAATGATGCACCTAATGACTGCATTTGTCCAGGGCCACCGTGTTGTACTAAGAATTCACACTGAACTGATTATCTGCAAATCTGTCCTGCTGAAGATAACGTTTGTTTACTGTAGAGAGCCAGGGGAATGTTTGTCCCGCTGCTTCTAGGTGGCTTTGCTAAAACATGCAAGATGCCTCGGTCAGTGAGCCAGGCTCTCTAGCCCAGCCAATCTTCTGCACTGCCTTGTTCATGTTTTACCGTGTGAACACGAGGAGGTTGGTGTTTGCAAGGGTGCCGTGTGCCACACTTGGTCTGTGGGCACAAGGAAGAATTTAAACAGGGTCATAAGCACTGAGGGAACAGAGGGAGACACAACACAGCAACCGGCACCATTCTCACTCGATCTCCCACAATGGCTTTGTCATCAGGACTAGATGGACTTGCCAAATTTCCTCTCCCCTGCAGAAAAAGAGAGAGAAAAGCTGACAGCAGTACATCCCCGAGGGCTGCACACCCGGAGCTAATCGCTGCAGCTCGTCCCAAGGCTGTGAAGAGCCGCCTGAGGAACACCAGTTTGTGAAGGCAGAATAGCCAGCATGCAGTTTATTTATAACAGCAGTGAGACCAGGAGGAACAGTGCTTGGGGGAGGGTAGAGCTCTCCATGGGGGTTTCCTATAATACAGAATGAATATTTAATCTTTCAGGCCCCTCTTGATGCTGCGAGTTGGCATCGTGATAAGGTGGCTTGCCCATAACCTGCAAGATATTAGAGGAGAAGCAGGTCGTATCCTGGTGGTCATAATGCCTAACATCCTAGGGAAATGATGTGATTAATGGGGCTGGAGGCGCTTCTTATGTGCTACAGCAGTGAATTGCACAAATAGTCGTCAGCAAAACCAGCACTGTTAATAATTTCAGTGTAATAGGTACATGTCACGGTGCTATATGGGCATCCAGAAGATTTCTGCAGTGAATGTACTTGGGAGGAGGAGGGGACAGCTGGGCTTAAGCATCATGAAATGTATATTGGAGGCATGAAGATACAGGAGGAAGTATATTTAAGAAGTGGTTTGTGCATGATTCTATACACCATTACTTTTAACTGCCTTCTAAGGGAGAGAGTTTCATCCCTGTGTGTGTTGGCACTGCAGAGCTGCGGGTGGCAGCACACCAGAAGGGTGGCAGGAGACTGGCTGGAAGATGTGTGCCTTGGGTCTGAGACAGCTGTCCATCTGCTGGGGAGCTGCCTCACCAGAGTTACCCCAAAGATTTTAAAGCAGCGTACAAATGAGAGGGAATTAAGAAACACCAACAGGGCACATCCACTCTGCTCGTGTTACTTAAACTCAAGGTTACAGCAATGTAAAGAGCCAGAGCACTGAGGCGTTTAAAGAAAAGTAGATCTGTAGCAGCCTTTCTACCAACACAAGGAGCTTGGGCAATAAATAAGAGGAATTACCCATGAAAAGAAATTGGATGCCATCAGGTGTGGCAGTGCCTCAGCCCTCTGGAGGGCTGCAGCGCCCTCGTGGTCATTGGACCACTGCCACATGTGTGTGATTCTCCCTCGTGTTTGTATTCCCTGTTTATCATGTATGTTCTCCATTCAATATGTATGTCCTCTGTTAAATATTCATTATGTTCTCCAAAGTTCTGTTCACTTTGACATCCCATTGGTTCCTCCCTACCCAGTCCCTCCTTCCCCAGTTCCGATTTGTTCCCCGGTTGTCCCTCAAGTTTCCCTCCGCCCATTTGCCCTTCCCTGATTGGTTGTGTTGTTTCCCTTATCAACCCAGATTCTCAGATGTCTAAGTGTCTTCGTCCCTGGAGCCTCCACAATAAACCATCTTGCTGGAACCCATACGAAGACCCTTCCCTCCTCCTTTGCCTCCGGTGCTAACCCGTTAACCAGCTGCGAGCCCCCTTTCCCACTCGGGAAGGACAGCACAGCAATAACAGCAGCCAGCTCCTGTCAGCAGTGGCCAGTTCAGGTGGCCAGGGACGCTGCAGGACAGCCGCAGATTCCCTCAGAGAGGGTGGCTCGAGGGAAGCGATGTGGCGATCAGGAGTACTGAGAGCTGGTTGGAAGCCCAAAATATCTGGAGTGCCCATATACTGGCCTTAACTTCTGTAGAAACATTAAATTGTGCAGCAGGCTAAGAGTTCTTACATGTTGGTGGTCACAGGATTGATACAGCAGGGCTGGGAGGTGGTGGCTGAATGGAGCAGAAACATTGAAGACCTTTGTAGGTCACCAAGAGACCACCATCCCCTTATAACCTAAGTGAGTTGAGCAGAGGCAATAAGCAGAGGAGGAAAGATTTTGAAGCACATGTACATTCTTCCATTCACACCATAACCTTAGAGTTTCTAAATATGACAGGTGGTTTCTAAAGACAAAAACCCCCAAACATATTTTAAATATCGTTAAGAAAACCCCAACTGCGTTTGCTGATCCTGACTGGAAGGCAGACATATCCAGCAATTTCCTCTCTCGCTTCCTCTCTGCTTTAAAGAGGGATAATTCTCAAAAGGCAAAATCATAATGAGAAAAATTGAAACACCAGAGTACACACAGTAATAGAAAACTCTTCAGGAAAGGTTTATTAAATTTCAAGCCTCTGCAATTCAGCAGTGGGGGAAAAACAGGCCACAACCTCCTGCTGATTAGAAGGAAGGGCAGTGATTGCATGTGAAACCAAATAGGTGTATACACATTCATACACATTCTCAGATAGGAAATTGGAACGTGAGGCTCTTAAATTTAACATAAAATCCAGAATATTGATAAAAGAGGCTAAAGACAGTGCTGAACAGCCTGAGGAACAGATGAAACCTTAGCATTGGTACGTGGAGAGTCATAGAGAAGGATGATAAAATTATCTTGATACTAAAAAACCAAAACCTTTATCATAAGGGTGCTGTTGGAACCATGGTAGCCTAAAGATTTAGGTAAAGCAGATTTTTCAGGCAGTGATCAAAACTATTTGTTAGTCTAACAAAGATATTGCTTCTCCCCAAAAGCTTTGCCTCAGGGCTGTTCAATAATTGTTTGTTCTTTGCCCAGAAAGAAGGAGAATGATGGTTTCACGTTAAGAACATGTGTGGTAACACTTTCTCTTCTGTTCTTAATTAGGGAGGATGTTAAACGGCAACTACTGAAGTTAAACATTTTAAAATCTCGGGACTACAGTGCTTGTATCCAGAAGCATTGAAAGTGTTGCCTGAGGAGATTTATGAACTGCTTGTACTGATTTCTAGCAAGTCTTGGAGCAAGAGGGCTGAGGGATGCCAGAGCTAATATTATGTCACAATTTAAAAGGGTGAATCGAGTGACCCAGCAAATTACAGACCAATTAATCTAGCAACTCTCTGGAGGAGACATCATGTAAAAATAGAAGAGGATCCATAAGTAATGAATGAAACTTAATAGCAGAAGTATTGCTTTAGGTTTATGAAACATCATTTTGCTCATCTTAGTGGTGTTAACACAGTACATTTTGACTTCCGAAAAACAATTGGAACTTGCCATCTTGATGGAAATATTATTAGTCTGGAGATATCATGGTGGGCCCTTTTTTTAAAAAGAGAGGTTAAAGTTGTTTTTAGTACTAGGGTGTGCCTCATTTATCCAAGGCAGAGAGGCAAGCTGCTCACTGTATAGATCCTACCCTAGCTAGAGGAGAAGGTGCTGGTAAAAGCCAGCTCTGCAGTGCAGCAGAAAAAAAGAGTAAAAAGAGTAAGGACAGAGATGGGAGAGATATTAATCAGGATGGATATAAATATATTAAACCGTGCTTTTCTTTCTTTTCTCTTTAAACAGTGATATAATCACCCATCTTATGTTGGGGTCACTGTGCCACTTGGACTTCTACCCACGCTTAGTTACCTTTCCAGGAGACTCAGCCCAAGCTGTAAGTTTGCTGCAGGTGGTGCTGGGTGAGGTTGTCTGTGCCAAGCAGGTACCACTGTCAGTACTGCCTTCCTGGCCTTAAAATCTTAGAAATGAGGAGTGTCTCACTGGTTTAGATGAGCAGGGGCATCAGTCTGGAGAGGTGAGTAAGCTCAGCTGGCAAAAAGCTGGGAATCTGCCATCAGGTTTGAGTTTAAGGGCAGTTAAATACAGTGAAGGTTTGGGCTCTTTGGACAAAGCATTCATTAGGATTGCTGTTTGCATGGACAGAATCACACTGAGTTTTTTCTTCTCCAGAATTTTAATGATCCTGTACAGATGTAACTTTGCCATTATGGGGAGCTGGTTCTTTCTTATGAACACAAGTGCTCAGCTTGGAGATCTCAAGCCACCTTTACAATCCCCATCCCTGCAATAGCAGTCTCTGGATGGCAAAAACTGCAGAATACCCATCTAACTTTTATGAAATCAAACCCTTAGGCAAAACTCATGGAAAAAAAAAGCCGTTGGAAAAGAATGATTTTATTTTGAAGCACTTTACATTTTGCTATGTATTAAAGTACATTTTGCTCTAATCTATTCCTATATTTGTGAGCAGAATCTAAAAAGACATAATCTCATGCAAAGAGCGCAGTGACCTGATACATTTACCATTACCATATACTTGTAGAAGCCAAATGAAACAAGAGTGTTTTCAATTCCACGTAAATAAATATGTATTTTAATAACAGCTAATGTCGGTTCATAAAGGGAAGCACGCTAGGAGAGTTCTTTAAGAGAAGATTATACTCTCGGTGCAAAATCCTTTCCTAGAAAGTGATTGAAAAGAAATATGAACTTACAAAATACCATCTCCAACACAGAAAAGTCTCAGCTCCATTTTTTTTCTGGCTCCCTTAGGAAAGTGGAAAGGCATTATTAAGGCATATCAATCAATTCTGGTAGCACCTTTAGTGCCTAATATTATCATTGTGTACATGCTGATAATTTCTCCACATATTGTTTACATTGCACATCTCACCCATCCCTGCTTCCTCCTTGTGAGAGTTACCACAAAAATGTGCGTATCTTGAATAATGCATGTGCACCCAGTGCTCAGTGGTACTTTGACATTATCCACCGCTGGCAAAATCCACGAGGAATGTGAAGAAGAGATGGTCTCTTTCTCCCTAGTACTATAACCCTGTAACATCAGCCACGGTCTGCACTCCTCCCTGGCTTCTCCTTCAGACTGTATCTGTCAGGAGAAACGTGTCACACAGTGGCACTCAAAGAACAAGTTGTAGGTGTAAGTAGAAATTAAAGAATCTGCGCTGTGTCACAAATCTGCTGTCAGACTCTGGTTTTGGCCAGAGCTCAGTCCTGTCTGTGTTTCATCTCCATTCACTGCCCACATGGAGCTACGGTCAAAACTCTAAGTAGTTGTCCCAGCATCCCTTTGGCTCTTACATTTATTGCTTTCTTAGCCCACTACAAAATAAACTGAAAAAAATGTGGTGAAAGACCAAAACCTCCAAAGGCAGTGTGTCACAGGACACCTGAGGGCATTTCCAGAGTCCCAAGACTTGCAAAGGTGAGGTTTTAGCTGGAGAAAACTCCCAGACTGCCCTGAAAAAGGCCATACCAAGCAACAGAAAGAGATGGAAAGCAAACAAACCAAAAGCAGTCAGCCACGAAACAATGATTGTTGCAAATTGATCTGTAGAAAAAGAGGTTTTAGTCCAAACCAGACGATAAGTTTGACCCTGAATAAATGGGGGGAAAATGACAGATGGCCACCTGGAGGGGTTTAGTGTCACTGAGCACACACTGCGCTGTCTCCTGTGGACAAGCTCTTGTGCTTCGGAAGAAGGTGGAAAAGACCAGCCCTTCAGAACCCATGTGGGGTATGTATAAAGAGGAAGAAAAAAGCAAAAGAAGCTCCCACAGCCCCCGTGCCAGTGTTCTCAGAGATCTGAGGCATGCGTAAGTGCAGAATAAATAGAGTGTGAACAAGCACTATTAACAAGTGCGACCCGAGCCACTCCCTGCTCTGCAGATATTGAGAATTTGGAAGTTTCAGGATTGATACAGCAATCCTATGTCTTAATCTCTTCTTTATACAGTCCCATTAATATATCATCCTCATTTTAAAACAGTGGGAGGTCCCAGTCCCCACCATCTTCTATGTAGGCTATTTCAGTTTCACTTTTTTTTATTTTTCTGATTTCCAGTCTGAACTTGTTCTTGATTCAGTCATGGCTATTTGATTTTGTATCAGTGTTGTTTATAAACAATTATTATTTTCTTGGTATGTGCTTTCAAACACATTTAAAAATAATGATGGTGATGTCACCAAGAAAACTGTGTTTGAAAAACAGAATTGGGACAGGCCACCTCTTCTGGCAATGAACAGTAGTGTTGACTGACAGAGACTGTGACTACTTCTGAAACTTACATTTTTTGGCTAGTGCTGCTGAAACACTCAAACCATTTCACAATAGACCTCTTGCAAGTTAGAAGTGAGAAAATTATATATTCTGAGTCCAGAATTAGCATTTCAGAGACCTGGGCTCTCTTAGGACATACAATGCAGTATCTGCATTAACATCTTCAAGCAGAACTGGAGTGTATTTTGAAATTAATTTCCTGACCATCCCTCCTCACTTTACTTGTGGTTCCCACTGTGGAGCAGTTTTGGACCACATGGCCTTTCCAGAGCATGCACCTGATGCACTCTGCATGTGAATGTGGGTCCAGCTTTATGTGCCCAGACTAGAAATAAATACAGAGCAGGAACTATCCGTGTGACTGCTGTGAACCCAACATGAATGTCGTGGACCTCTTCAGGTTTTCCTCCCCACAGCTCCACTCCTCCTGGGCTGTGCTACTTGATCAATTTCAGACGTCCTGCATGACCACGGCAATGTGATTTCAGGATCTGTGCCACGTTTTCCATCTGTAACTTGTGGTTTTTCTTGAGATCATTACAATTATTGGTGACTTGAGCCGAGTGCTTACAGCAGCGATCACAGCAATTTTTATAACCTCTTCCTCTTTGTGGTACCAAAAATTTCTCATTGCTGCTAATTAGCAACCAACTGAGCAAAGGAAAAAAAAAAAGATCACTGACAATTAATTTACTGAAAAAACCCCATGGTTTTTGAAGAATTGGTTTTAATTTATTATTTATTTTTGAAACGAAAGGGTTTGTTTCAATGCTTTACATTACTTCTTAAAATTTCCACAAAACATGTGTTTGATTTAAACTTAATACAAATTTTGTTTGAAATATAAGGCCCAATTATATAACAGAAAATTATATCCAGCAGAAAACTATATCCAAAGCATCTGAGTTTTAGGTCAAATATGACTTTTTTTACCTCTTCCAGAATATATATGTTTTCTAGAGTTTTCCTGTGACATTTTTCAGGTAAATGTAAATATTCTGATCTGACCTGAAAAAAATTTCTTATAAGTTTTCAGACCAATCACAAAATTGAGAAAAAAATACAGATTCCCAATTTCCTAAGTTGTCCAACAAAGCACTGAAACCAAGCAAAATAAACTGAGAGTGAGATTACTTCTGAAAGAAAAATCCTTGCGTAACCTCAACACTCAGCACAAGCCTCCTGTGGTTAAACTACATCACTGGAGTGCAGCTTTGAATCCTAGAACAGTCTTTGGTGCACTAATACATCATTAATGTGTCTGCCTTTGCCTCCGAGCTGGCAGAGCATCTCTGCAGAACGTCTCTGCTGGAGACAAGGAGATGTGCTCCCTCTGGGAAGAAGGGTTTGCAGCTTCATGCAGCCCTGGCTCCAGCGAGTGTCTGTCCTCAGGGGGCAGCCACCATAAACAACTGGGGCTCATATGCAGATGTGTTGAATATATTCACACATTTAAAGCATTCTCTTTGCACCGAGTCAGACTCTGCTAACGACAGCAACGAACACTTTTAGCACAATTTGACAATAGTTCCGATAATTTTCTTCCTTTTTTTCCTTTCTTTCTCTCTCTCTCTCTGTGTCGTGAAGCAAAGACAAATGTGTCTGAATTTCTTCCTTCTTATGGTTGCAGCTTGAAATTTTTAAACTCAGTAACTCTCTCCTACCCAGCAGTGAGAAAGACTTTCCATCATATCCAAAAGTCACGCGATACCCAACTAGTTTCTGGTTCTAGTTCCAGCAGGGCTTTCTTTGGGATCTCTTAGAGACTGCAAATCTTCAGCATAAATTGCAAACGGAATAATTTAGCTGCCTCCAGAGCAGCACAAATTTCTTGTGTCAGAATGTCCATTGATTTGTTTCATGATCATTAATAAAATCCACATGGCGAGTGTTCTGGGCCTTCATTCTTCAGAGCTCACATGCAGGAGCTGATAGAATAGACTCCATGCCAGTCCCTGTTAGATATTTGTTATGTACCAGATTATTTATTTCCTAGTGTTTTTCATACCCCCAGTGAGCTGAATGTGGAAGGCTGCCCGGGTCTGTAAACCACAATTCTCCAACCTGCCTATAGGAATGGACACACTGATTAATTGCAGGGAGACAATTAATTAATACAAGATTTCGATGCCATAGAGCATCTGTTCCAATAAAGACATGCCAGTCGCTTCAGATTCTAGGAGAAAAACAATAATGTAATGTGTAGCAATATTTCTAAAAAACCCTATTTTTGCCCGTGACCCTCCAATCGAGCAGATGATAAAGAAGAAAGAGTTTTTTTCAAAATCAGTCGGGCTTGATTTAGCCAGGGGGAACAGTGCTGGGTGGATCTGGAGGGCTCTCACTGCGATTCTGCTTTGTGTCTGCATTTGTTATTTCTGTCCACATCCTCGAGGCAGCAAAACAGCCGAGGAGCCTTGAGCTAGCCCTAAGAAGAATATACTCTGCCAGCAATCTGAGAAGCACTCTGTGCATACCTGATGGAGAACTGGATGGTTCAGCCCGGGTTTACATCATGATTTAGGTAATGAGTTGCCCAGTTTTGTCCCTTCCTGGGTTTGAGGTTAACCCCGCACTCTGATCGTGTTGTTGGGGTGGCACTCTGTATGTTTATAGGGTAAGTCATATTTATGTGATGTGAGGTAGAATGTCCTTTGTCTTCAAGGCTTCAGCACTCTCACAAGATCAGTGACAAGGAAGGAAATATTAAGGAACCCCAGAGTCACAGAATATGCTGAGTTGGAATGGACCTATCTGGATCATTGAGTCCAGCTCCTGGCCCTGCACGGGACACCCCAAAGGTCACTCCAGGTGCCTGAGAGCGTTGTCCAAACGCTTCTTGAACTTTGTCAGGATTGGTGCTGTGCCCACTGCCCTGGGGAGCCTGTTCCAGTGCCCAGCCACCCTCTGGGATATAAAACCACATATGTTATGAGCATATGAACAAAGCACACTTTCTGTTGCAGACATTCCTTTACTAATTACTTCACTAATTACTAATTAATACAATTCAGACACTCCCATTGGAATGAGTCTCCAGTCTGCAGCAAGAAAGGCAGTAAACTGTAGGAATTCTATTTCATATTCTGATTTTCCTGTTACACAAACCCCCAAGTACACTCCTCAGCAGACATGTATGCTCAGAAACACTGCTTCTGAGAAGAAATAAGTTTTTTGCAGGGCAGAGCCTCTGTCTACAGTCCTGGAGACCATAACGACAGCTTTAATGGGAGCAACCATCCCACAGAGGACCCCTTCTTCCTCAGACACTGACTTCTCCTTTCTGTGGTCATGTTTTGCTGTTGTTGGCAACCTGGCTGTGCGATTTCCTGGAGCCTTGCGGTTCATTGTTGTGGGTCTGGTGTGTTGGGTGGAAAAAACACATTCCCTGGGCACCTTTCCCTCCTGGGTGTCGAAACGCACTGAAGGGTAGTTTAGTTTGCTTTGCAGTGTTTCTTCTTTCAGAATATATTATTACATTGAATCTAGCAGTGTTGTGGGTGTCTGGGGTTCATGATGAGCAGAATGCTTGCATACATTCCCTCCCCAGGATTTCACACAAACATGACAACCTTTCCAGGAATAGCTCCAGGAACATGGTAGTGTTTCAAGTTTCATTTTGTGGGGGTTTCGTCACTGCTGTTTTAATTTTCAGACTTTTCTCAATTTTTTCAAAGAAAGCATCTCTTACATTAATAAAGAAAGTGTGAACACGTTAGGCCAATAGATGACGCCTATATTCTTGGTATTTTATCAATAGATTATGGTGGTATGGGTAGCAATGCACAAAAATCAAAATAAGTTTTCTAATGAAAGAAGATTTATTACCTGTTTCTAAGAGTATCTGATATCATTAAGCAAACTAAGGGGGAGCACCAGCAGTGCCGCCCATTTAAGCTGCCTGCATTCAAAATTTGTGACCTGGGCATCAACTCTTGTCCAAGGACATATGGGAAATACTTATTTCCCAAGGAAACTCGGAGGATCTTCTTCCTCCTGAGCATGGGGAATATTTTGTAGGAGTTACTGGGGACCTGAGGGAGCTGACCTCTGTACAGGAGTTGTAACCTCAGTACTGCAGAACTGACACACAGAGCACATTGTCTTTTTATTGATACAATTAATCTTTTGTCCCATAAGTGGAAAAACCCAGAAATGCATTAAAAAAAAGTCCTTGAAAGCACAGTGTAAGTCTTTACCAGTGCAGAGAGAGAAATCCTGAAGTGAATCTGCATCTGCTACAGGGCTGGAAGTAACCTGTTTTCCTGAATTTCCTTCTAGGTGCAATATTTATTTGAGAGGGAGGAGAGAGAGCAACAAAATGATATATTTGCAGCAGTACATGACCAAAGATCCATCAGGATGAAATCTGCCTCTTTGCTGTGAGCGAATCTCTTCTGTCAGGCTCCTATAAAGGTTCATTCACGTGTGCAGCACTGTTTCCAACTCCTCACCTGGTATTAAATACATCCTGTCAGCTTCAACGGCAGAGGCAGCGGAATTAAAATTTGGGGGTCTTCTACACAGCACAGGAGAAACCACAGCCATGGTGTCAGTGATCTCAGCCCCCTTGCAGTTCTTTTTTTCCCTGTGCACATTGCAGTTGACAGGCAGAAGGCAGCAAAGTGCTCAGCACTTGCAGAGTGGTTGCAGAGGGGTTGAATTCTCATCACCTGCCTGTGCTGAGGCCCCTCCAGGGATGGGTTTACAGGGTTGGCCGTGGGTCAAGCCCAGCCATGTGAGCATCCCCTGAAGTTCTCTCTCACCCTCCCATGCCAAAACGGAGTGTGCACTTCAGGGACCCTCAGAGTCCTTTGCTCTCCTCAGACCCTCAGGAGATGCTGGATGCCTTGCTGCTTTTCTATGGGTGGGACCACAAAAATTCCCTTGCACACCCCATCCTAACTCCGAACAGTTGTCTCCCACAGGTGGGAAGCAGAGGAATGACGAGGGCAAGATCACAAGCCAGGGTGGAAGAAGCCAGCCTCTCCCTTCCCTACCTGCGAGCACCCTTGCATTTTAATCACTCATTTTGAGATAAACTTTGTGCTGTTGTCCTCAAGGAAGGAGTGTTTCTCAGTATAGGCATGATGTAATGCTCCTTTTTTCACTTCAGAAAGAAAACAGGCGTTGCAGTCTGTGCCTCAGTAATGCCTGTGCAGTTAAATAGCTCGCTCTGCAGCTGTGTGTGGGAGCACACCACAGTGTCAGCCTCAGAGTAACTCATTTTCCAGGCACAGCAGCGCCGAGCAGGAAACTCCCTGGCACAGGGCTGACCTGGATGGGGGGAGCAGCCAGGAGACAGTGTCATGCCAGAGGCTGCTTTGCCTGCTGTTTGCCATCTGGGAGCGATGGCAGATCCAGGCACATTTTCCCTGCAAGGCGAATGAGGCAGAGCGAGCGCTGTGGAATTGGATCCCTGCGATGGACCTGTCCCACATGGCTCATTCCCCTCACCTCTGGTTCCATGGCTCTCTCCTGAGCCAGAAGCTGCAGCAGGAGGGAGCTGCTGTACCCTCCAGTTTGTGCCCTCTGTGGGAGATATCAAACATTTCCTAGGAATGAAAGCCGGTCCTTTCCACCACCTTGCAAGCCTGAGGTACATCAGGCATGGAATGAAAATGTCACTGTCTCTCCGGGCAATGGGAAAAATTTCCCTCGATGTTCAGCAGCTTGAAACACTATCATTGGCATCAGTGACGCATTTTCCATAGACCAGCACAAGGGTGAGCTACCCAAGCGCCCTGATGATTCCAAGCAGGTTGGACGTGCCCTTTGGAGTGCTGCTCACCCACCTCTTTGGGATTATGTGCCTCCTTTGTTTATGCCTGGGTTGCCCCAGGAGCCTGATGTTGCCACGGGCCATGCCCATCATTTGTACGGCAGCTTTCCTGTCTGCAAGCTCTTCTGTATTCCCACAGGCAAAACGTCTGATTTTTATGCTGTTCAAAAGTTTTCAGTTACTCAGAAACTTCTGTCAGCTCCTGCTGCTCAGCCTTGGTTTTCATGTCCTTCTCTGAGCCTGAGCCTTGGGCATAAAAGCCTATTGTATTGCCACAAAGCGAGCCCAGAATTTATTAGTATTTTTACTGTTTCACTAGCACAAAGTGACTGCTGTGAAAGTCCATCATGATAAACTCCTCTGGGATGCAATGGCCTGAAACTGATCAAAGACGTTCAGGAAGCAGAGCGGTGAGTGAGCATTTCCAGCTGCTGCACGTGTGCCAGGAATGCTGGAGTCCCTGAGGACTGAAGCAGAGGAGAATAAGAGGAGCCCAGCAGTGTCCTGATGGCAGCCAGCACATGGGCATTACTATGAAAAAGGGATGGTGGTTTGTTTTTTCAAATGCCTCACCTAAAAGCCTTGCAAGGTCAGAAGTTCTCTGATATAATGAGCACATTTTCCTGGGGTGGGAAAGCATGGGATTTGCTAATCCACAGTATTTTTACCAATTGAACCAGTTAGTAAACAAAGAACCTCTCAGCAACTCTATGGAACCTTACTTTCTAAGAAGGAAAAGTAAATCAGAGGTCAAAACAGACCTCTGACCTGAGCAGCCGTACATTTCACTACATTTTACTTTACAACAATCTCGAATGTGTCAGGATCTTAAGTCTCTGCAGAAAAATTTATACCATATGTCCAAAATGGCTCAGAGGTCAATGGAAGCTTGACTGAATTTACAGAGTGTACGTTGCAATGTGGAGACTGTTGGTCTCTAGCCTCAAAGCAACAAGCCAGGCCTGGCTTTTCTTTTAGTACCATGTGCACTTTTTCATTAGGCTACACTAAAAGGTCACATCCTTCTTCTAGATAAAATAGAAAAAGCTCTGGGAGGAATAATTTTGGTCTAAGAGAAGTTTGGAGGAAGAGTGTAGCAGCTTCTTCTTCCTCAGTCATGGGAAGAAAAAAGGTTAAATGAGCTGTCTAGAAAAAATTGGTGAGTCTGAGACATGAGAAAGGAGAAGGAAATACTCACTGCTCCTGGAAAGCCTGAAGTCCAGTCCTGGCAGATGTATGGCTGGAGTCTAGATGGGCAAACAGCTATGGAGCAGCAGGGCAGCTAATGCCATCCCATTCATATGCTAAACACTGGATCCTGCAGAAATCCAGGGCAGCTGCTTTCTACTTTAAGAGGAAAGGGAAGCTTCTGAATTATTAATATGGATGGGCTGAGACTGGGTATTCTATGCAACTGTGAGTTAATCCCATTAAGGGGATGGATAAGAAACCATGACAAAACTTCCCCGAGTACGAAAATAGCAGGTGGTCCCAAAGCCTCGGTGCTGGGAGGGCTCAGGTGCCTCGCACAAGCCTGCCCTGTCCTCTGGCCCCACCACACCCAGCCGGTGGGGACAGCCTATCCCCAGGGCCCCATCTGCCCTGCTGTGCCCTCGCTCTCTGCCCACAGGGCTCACCAGGCAGAAAGAAAATGTGCTAAGAGATAGGAATGTGAAGAGGGGAAAATTTCGTGTTCACAGCAATTTCCCAGCAATTGGCTTTTCTGCTTTCTGGAGCGTCTTCTCAATCCTAGGAGCTTGGCTGGGCCACCTGTGGAGTGTGGGGTTTATACATCCAGCCTGATTTTGTGGCTGGAGGCTGCTTAGCAGTGCTTTTTTTATCTTGCAGTGCTTTTAAAGCACAGCAGCTTTCTTTGCTATTGCTCTTATTAGCCGGAAAATGCCAGCCAATGTCCTGTAAATAATGCGACAATGTTTTCATAACTGCTAGCATCTCTACCTCTCCATCATAATGTACATACACTTAGTCCTTCTGAAGGGTTCAGTCTTTGGTTTCAAAAGTCTACCCCAAATCAGGACAGATCCTTTGGGCTAGGCTAAGGTTTATCCATCCTCTTCTTCTTCTAAATCTCTCAGAAAAAATTGTCCCACCCATCGGTCTCTTGATCAAGCTCAGGCTTTCTGCCTTGAGCCTCTCTAGTCTCCCCTCTCAGCCGCTTGTATGCTTGAGGAGCGCAGAATGTTCCCGTCAGAAGTGAAACAGCCAGGTTGGTTCAAAGAAATGTAACAGAGAGGGAAAGGGCAGAAACACAAAGCACTTGAGCAAAAAAGAGGGAAAGAGGACATGTATGCCTTGGGAGGTGGTGGAGGAAAACACGGAAGGGGATTGATTATAGGAGAGAAATGTGGTGCAACTTGGTGAGTAATAAAGGAGACAAGAAGGAGCTGCAATTGCAGCAGAGCTGCAAGTGCCTCCTGCTCCTTGTAACCAGACTGAGTGTGTGCTTTCTCCTGCTCTGCACAAGTGGGTGCTTCAGCTTTTAAAATGCTGTGCACAAAGAATATGTAGACCTGGGGGGCAATCTCTCCCTCCATCCAAAGCCAGGGCCCTTGAGTAGCTGTCGAGCTCAGCTTGCTCCCATGGACCCCGCACATCGTGCCCTTGAGTAGTTACTGGTGTTAAAGCACCACCTTATTTTGGCGTCCTGGCTCTTAGCAAGGAGTGAGGAGCAAGGAGAGCGCACTAGCAAAGCACAACATGCTCATTTCCCGAGCTCCAATCCTGCTCTCTTGCTCATCATATGCACCTGTATAAAAAAATTCTCCACTAGAACAAAGGAGCTGTGTGAAACAGAGGGGAGGGCAGGGACTCTCCAGCCTGCTGCCTGCTCTCCTCCATGCAGCCCTCGCTACCTGCTTGGCTTTAATGCCCACGTGGCAGGTGGGACAATATGCGCTCACGTATTTCACACGTTTTTCTCTCCAAGATGCTCTGATGCAACGCGTGAACAAAAGCAATTCTGCAAAAGCACCGAGGTCTTGCTCTCATTTTGCAGCACCTACCATGCTGTCTGGGGAGAGCATGCCTTGCATATACATTTTTGGGTTTGCCAGGCTGCACAGCTCTGGTGACCTCTGAGGGGTGAAGTAGAGGCTCGAGTCAGTCTGCAGACCCTGCTGTGATTGCTGATTTTCGACACTATTGCCCAGGAAGCAGGGAGGGGATGGGGTCCTGGACTGCCTGTCCTGTGCAGACATGAGGCAGGAAGAGAGTTTACTCTGCCTCTAGTGGAGATATCAGTACCCTGAGCAGACATGGGAGGATGGCAGGAGTGGTTTATTGCAGACAGGCTTTCTGGCACTAGGAAGGGCTTGATTAGGAAAAGATTTTTTTCAAGAAAACTGTAAGGAAATATAGAGATAAAGCCTAGAGGTGATGAGGCAGTGGGAGAATTGCATTCAGTAATGGTGAAAGTGGTGCTTGATGATGAAACATGGGGGTACTTTTTGTGTTGAGTGTGAATTTGGCTGTAATCCAACAGAGGAGTTCATTTGGTTTGTTTCTAAGTAAGAACAGATACAAATCCCTGTCAGAAGCAACGACAAGCCCAGAAGACAGAAGATTTGGTGGGGTGTCGTGATCTTCCAGCCCTTTAACCGCCCTCTTGCAGAGGAAAAAAGGGTGTTGGCTTGAAGAGGCTGACAGCTGAGACACCCAAATCCAATGTTCCTTCCCTTTGCCCAGGCTTTCTTCCCTCTGTTTGGTTTTTTTTCTCATACAGCTAGAACAGACAGGAGCTCAGGTGCTCCTGCAGCCTGTCTGCCTCCTCTCTGTGATTTTTCAGCTCAAAAAAGACTGCCCTGATCCCAGGCAATAGGTAGGAGTCACCTGTCTTTTGGGGGAGGATTTTACCACACATTTTACTTTAAAATAGCGTGTTGCTCCGGTGCCGTTCCGCGATGCAGAGCCTTGGAGCCCCAAGTGCACATAAACAAATGTGTGTTAGGAGTGGCTGGGGGCGGCGGGGCAGGCGTGGGCCATTTTTCATAGGCGAAAGACAAGCGTTCCCTCCTCAACGTGCAATTTGCTGCAGTGCAGAGGGCCAGCGCAAAACTTACGCGTCGTGTCAGCCCCACTTTAAAAGGTCATTTATTGTGGAAATAGTCCTTGTGCTGGTTCTCTGAGCAGGGATGAATATTGGTCTCTGTGCAGAGCTTTGCTCGCTCTAGGAGGCCCAGCTTAAAAAATTAAACTTTTTTTTTTTATGAGCCATCTCAGTGCAAATCTTTTCACTCCCCTCATGCGAATTATTTGTGTAGTTTTAAGTAAGAGAAATTTCATTCTCCTTGTCATCCTCTTCCCTCCTTCCCCAACACTTTTTCCTCAGAGGTTGCCAACATTAAAAAGAAGCATAAAGCATTTGAAAGCCTCACTAAGACTTTCTCCTCAGACAGCCATGTTCTCTTTCCTGGCTGAAGAGTGCAGGACACCGAAGATTTTGCTGCAATACCACCTGGTTTCTGGTTGCAGCCTTAAGAAAATTATTCTACTTCTGAAATATGGGAAAAGTTCCTGGTTAAGTGCTTTCCTGGACAGCGTCCGTCCATCCATCCATCCATCCATCTCCCTCTCTTCCTCTCTCCATCCTTCCCTCCCTCCCTTATTTGCAATTCTCCTCACTCTAGTAGCAGTGAGTGCTTCCCCAGGCTTACCCTTCAAAAGCCTCTTTATTTTTTCATCTTTTGGGAGGGGAAGAAAACCATGAGGGTAAGAAGGGCGCTGCTGGGGATCAGCCTTTGTGCCAGCAAGTATTAATTAAAATAGGGCACATCATCTTGTCTCATGTAAAACCATAAGTCCTTCCCTCAGAGAGTTTTACAAAACTCAAGGGATGCTAAAACCCCCAGCCTTCAAAGGAGTTCTCCCCGTGAATGTCCATGAATCCTGGACACCTGAGGTCCCTGTGGAGCTCTCTGCCTACCTTGTTCACCGTTGTCTACATGCAAGTGTTAACTGGAACTTTGCAAAAGTGAGGGAAGCGTGGAGATTGCATTATGCAAACAGCCTCAGCTCCTGGCTCGCAGCCTCAGGCATCACCATCTGTGCCTGGTTGGCAAGGGGATGCCAGACACAGCACTGGTGGCGTTTCTCACCTTTTGAAAAAAGTGACAAAGGGTCTTTAATTATGAAAGAAGTAACCAGAAGCCACTTGGGCTACAACTCACGTGGGACTCTTCACAGAAAGGAAATAAATGTATTTTCTGATGAATTATTCTGAAAGAGGAAACAAACCAGAGGATTCCTGGATGGTTATTTTCCAGAAATTAGGTCAGACCTAATTAGTTGCATAATTAATTGTCTGATTGCCTAACTAGTTAACTCGTGGTGGCCTTTATTGACTCGTGGTGACAAATGCAGGGATGCATGTTTTACAGGAGAGGTCCCACTGTGCTTTACAAACTGCAGCTCCAGCACTGTGAGTCCCGGGACACAGCACTGGTGGTGCTGTGCGATACACCGAGGTTTATCTGCTGCAACAGGGAGAGAGGCAGAATTGTAATTACATCACATGAGATCTGGCTGCCCTTCAAGTGCCCTTCGAGGTATTTGAGCAATGATGAGGCTGTTTTGAACACAGGTCGCCTCAATTTCTCATGACATCACAGCTGGCCCTCCTCAGGGACCAAAGCAGGTCTCTTCTGCTGGCACTGGTGAAAAACAAAACAGGACTAGCACCTACAGTCAGGGCAGTCCAACTGGGAGGTCTCTTCTGAGGGTCTGAGAATGATGACACTTGTCTGGTTTACACAGGTGCAGAAGGGACACTGAAGCTGAAAAGGCACCACCAAGCTCGTGCCTGCATGAATGGTGTGCTCTAGGAGAGATGCTGAAGCTGAGCACTGGTTACGATGGTATTAAGTGTGTGGAAAAATATTCTGAGTGTTGCCATGAAGAAAAACAATACCTTTATGGGAAAACATAGAGTACTGATGCCTTGAAAGCTTTTTCAGCGACTAATGAGTGTTTTGGTTGTGACTCCAGTGCAATCACACGAAAAGAAGCCACTGTCCACAGAAGGAAGGAAAACTGGCACTAAGAGTGGTGATTGTGGGCAGCAGTGGCTATTGAAGGAAGGAAGAACAAGCAGTCCAAGAGAAAGGTAATGCTGTGTAGCAGGAGAAGCTGAATTTTCTGGAGAAAAAAACCCCCAAACCTTGGTTAAATTGATGTGGTTGAAAACAGTGCCACGGATATGCCACTTCTGGAAAAAAACGTGGTTCAATTCAATTTTCTGCCCAGTCCAGGCTCTTAGCTCTGCTGAGAAACAGTGTTTCAGCATGAGTACAGCCCTGAGCAAAACCACTGTTTCTGGTGCCATTGTTAAACTTGGTGTTTGTCTCAGCCTCCTGCCAGACAGACCCCATGGCATACACGCAGACCCCATGGCAGAGTGAATCCTGTCTGACTGCAGGCCTTAGTGCAGGAATCAAAAATCAGAATGGCTTTGGACTTTTCTTTGATGTGGGTTCTGGTAGTTCTTGGAGCATTTGGGGGTCATTTAAAAATTGCCCTAATGTGGCTGTGCTTTTCTAACTTCTGGTGTCCTCATTTTATCCAGACCATGTTTCCTCCCTCCTCCTTCCCCAGCCTCCCCAGGGCACTTAGGGTTGCCTCATGCCACCATGACACCCGTGGGACAAGGCAAAAATGCAGCTGGCAATGTGGGAGAGGAAAACTGTGAATCATCTATGTAAAAATTAGGGGTTTTTTACCCCCAACAAAGTCCAGGGAATGTGTAGAGTCAGAGAGAGGGATCTATTCACATCACCCTGATTTATGGAAATCGTCTGGCTCAAACAATGACTATTTCAAAGCAGAATGTGTTAAGCTTGGCAAAGGGCCAGTTATCCTCACAACAGTCACTCAAATAAATAACCAAAAACGAGAGAGAGAGAAGCTGGAAGGCAACATAAGAAGACTTGTGCACCCCAGAACAGAGAGCTACGAGCAGTGTTCTGATCTTCCAGCTGCTGATTTCTGAAGAAATGTTTCTAAGGGATGTGGATTCTGTTCCTTACATGACTGCAAGTAAAAGCAGAGCACTTTCAAGCACAGACAGCACAAACCATCATTGTGGAAAGGGACAAGATGGGGTAAAGCTGAGGCAATGAAGAGGCAAGAGTACAGATGTCCGAGGGGTATGTGCCTATCCACACGACATAGCCAAGAAAAATAGAAATGGTGAGCGTTTCAAGCTAATCAGGCATTTGTAGCTCACATTGAATACACAGAATTGCAATGCAAAGGTGACTGGTGATGGTGCAGTGGGGTGCCTAGACGGCCCCTAAAGGAGCTGCTATCTCTTTTTTCAGAGACAGCACTTATTCTGTCTTTATATCCATCTTTTGCTTTTAAACCCCCCTGACTTGAGCTTCCTTTAAATTTTATCTCTCCATAGGATTTTTCCATGCAAATTTCTATTACTTGATTCCTGGGAACTATACTTCAGCCAAAGCCTCCCCTTTAATGCAGAATTTTAGCACTGGATATTCAAATGACTCAACAGAAATGTCCATATTGCTCAATTCTGCCCCGCAATCTTCCACCCACTCACAGATATGGCACATTCCCATCTGTGCACTGCTCTCATTGTGAACTTGTTGATTTTCCCTGTTCTTTTTTTGGTGGGGGTACGACTTGGTACAGGTGTCCAGGCTGGGGTAACAAAGACCCAGGTAACACATGGCAAATTCTGCATGAGACAGAAAACAGAAAATAAAATATTTTAGTTACAGCAAGGTTAAACAAAGTGTATATCTGATGAGCTGGGCCTGGAAACACATTTTTGTCTCACCCAGGATCATTTCTGTTGGAAAACCGATGCTTTACAAAAGATGTTTAATGGACTTGGGGAAGTGGAGGGGAAAGGGTTCCTCCGCAGTTTCTTAATGTTTGAAATCCATTCCTGAGTACTTTCATCCCTAATTAAAGGTCACCTACTGGTTCGTGAACAACTGTTAATGAAGAGTTTAATTATCCAGATGACAGCTATAAAATCCTGCTCCTGTGCTTGAATATTTTAAAGCAACAAGGCCCGGATTTTCAAATATGTGCTTGTAGCCAAGTACTTAGACAAAAGCTCTCACGGAAGAAGAGTGTGTATGTGCAATTCACATTTGCATACACAATGGGAGATTGCATATGCCCATATTAAAGATGCAAATCTGTGAGGAGGTTTGTATGTGCTTACTTGACCATTTGAACCAGACCCACCTTTCTTTTCTGTTCTTTCATTCAGGGAGGGGAGGGATGGTTAAATTATTCCTTGAGGATAAATCATTTCGCATTATTAACTCTTCTTAACAACAAAACCGCATAAATTAAATGTAAGATTATCTGCTGTGTCCTCAGCGGAATGATTAGGGGGGAATCTACAGGAAAGAAATGTGGTCAAATGATTTGAAGACTTGCTAAATGGGATGCAAATCTCATTTTGCATTCTTAACAAGCTCAAACACAGACCTGCCTTCTAATGAGCAAACTCTGCTTGGCATATCTGTGCAACCCCAAGAGCAAAGTTGTAAAGAAAATGGATCATGGTTCATTTTCTCTACTGAGTCAGGTTTTTGCTTTTATTGGCGCATTTGACCAGGTGCTCCTGGTGCTCCCTATTACCTTTACCCATGGCGGTAATTTTCCTGATGCTGCCTTTAGTCTGCCAAGCCGAAGTAGCCCCATTTCTCATTTCCCATCACAACACCCGATGAATGTTTCTTGGGGAGGTCAGGTTTGGGTTCTCCACAAGGTACATGCCCGAAGGAATGACGCTTCTATCAAAAAGATCAAGAAGTTGTTTTTTGTGTCCTCACTGCCAGCACAGTTTCTTTGTGTCACTCCGGTGATGGCACTATAAGGGCCAAGACAGCCATAACTCTTTAACTCAGCATTTTTGGGGGCTTGGTGAAGACTAAAATGCAATGAATGGCCACAACGAATGGCAATTCTATCCAAGCTAGATCAGCTCCAAGGTTTTTCCTGTGAATCAGAGCTAGGCTTTGATTCAGTTTCCTTGTTACCCGTGGCCCGTCTCTCCCACTCACCTGGGCATATGTGCGCACACAGACACACACACATATTTGTCTGCGCAAAATACTTAAGGGAAAAGAGAATTACAAGCCCTGGTTATAAAAATGAGGGGGAAAAAATTAGAACGCCTCACATAAGAAGAACCAGTCATATGAATTAAAGAGGAAAAATATGCCTCTGTCAATGGTTAATATCTTATTTCATAAGAAATGTGAGTTAATACAAGAGATTTGTTAAAACAAAGACAGGTCAGTGTTTCTGTGTTATTTGTTGAAGAGGTTTCAAGCACACCTTTCTGTGCTTTGTTAACTCTCCAGAAGGCTACAGGAGGGTTTTCTCTGCAGAGTCTCTCATCCGTAGGTCACAGTGACCCGACTGTGGGGGCTCCCCCGCATAAATGGAGCTCTCCAGATAAGCAGCAACATTTATTGCACACTTTGTCAACATATCTCTGGCTGCACACTTGTTCTCAAGGCACTCTGTTTTGATATTGGTTTTATTAAAACAGATTTGAGAAAGAGAAATGTAAAATAGTTTAAAGATTGCGACATAAACATGTTGTTCAGAGCTGAGGAAATCCACACCAAGCACCAGCAGGCTTTTTGTACATTACAAACATGAACAAAATGTATCTTGAGGTTTTTTTTTCTTATACTGCTTTCTTCAAATAAAAACACTGCTTAAAAAAAAAGATACAAAAAGACCAGTATCTCACACAGGGAAAGACACAGGTCCCACAATGTCCCTCACAATCGGAAAGATTATTAAAATTAAAGTCAAAAGAATAGCTAAAGCCAAGGAGATCTAAGCACTAGAAGAGGGAGATTTTTGTCTTGGTAATCTCACAGTCTCTCAGCTTTGGAGCTGCCATCAGAGCTCCTGAGCAGCATGTGTGGGCAGGATGACATGTCCTCCTGCTAGGGATGAGGTAGGGTGTCCAACTATGCTGGTTATCCCTGCTCCTCAGGTATCAACTCATGTCTCCTTTGGAGGAAGAGCCATGGGCTAGGGGGCTCCATCCCTTGCGCCCGGGTCTGACTCCAGCTACAAGACACGATCCTGCAAGGTCTCTTTTCAGGGATGTTAATTGGAAAAACGTGTTTAACTGTGTCCTGATTCTGCAAATGTCTGGGCAATGGGTTTGCATGAAATACACGGTCTGCATCACGCTCATGTGCCTGATGTACCTGTGAGAGGATTTACTAGACTGGCTTCTAGACTGCTATGCCTGTGCTTTCCTGAGCTGCCAGGTCTCATTCTTGGTAAATGGACAGAGCTCAGGCAAAAAAGCGTGATGTGACACACTGCAAGAATTTTCCCTATTCATCATCAAAAGTGGGGTAGTATTTGCCAAAGAACATCCCTCATTTTTAGCCAAATAATAGATTCAGGAGCCTTTAAAAAATATAACTAGATTATTTGTCATTTTGGAACATCATCATTCAGTCACTTCCATCGGGATGGGTTTTAATGCCTGCACACCAGTACACGGTATATGACATAAAGCATCTGTGAAAAAAAGATTCCTCTGAGTAGTTAGATGATCTTCCCAGAGATGAACTGTCTTTCCCACTTTTCTCTTTCATTCTTCCTTTTCCTGGATCTTGGAGGGAGTGTTACTTGTGTTGAGTAATGAAATTTCCCCCGCCAAAACACACAGGCTTTGATCTCCCCTGTTTTATGCACCAGGGAGCTGATAGTTCCTTCCCTGGCTAGGACTGAATGAATAATAACCTCCTGTTGTTATTCACATAAGATTCAGATGCTGAAATGTGAAGCTGATGACAGGGGAAATTAGGGATAGAAGCATCAAGATTTGCTACTGAAATTTTATGAGTTGTAGGTAGGAAATATTCGAAGCACATCACATTTAACCATGAAGACTCCAAGCTTTTATAATCTCATGGGGCAGAACTGTGAGTTGTTTGTGAGATGGGAATGACGCCCAGACTGCTCTCCTGGTGTTTTCTTGATGCCCACATATCCCTACACAGGCACACAATCAGCATGAGAAAACCCTACCCATCCCTGAATCTTTGTTGCAGTTTGGAATGATGAACCATGCAAACATTAGATATTCAAATCATGTAAAATGTCTGTACATTCATTGAGACGTTATTAAAAACCCCTGTAAAATCAGGAAATCTTGATTAAAATATTTTTCTTTTTATCTTTTTTTTTTTTTTTGTTATTTCAACATATGCAGCTTATGATTTATTTCAGGTCTTCCAATCTGGACCAGCACGTGATACTGGGTGTACAAAGGTTTTTTTTTTAGAAGGAAAGGAGAAATCCAAAAAGGATCATACAAAAAATTAGGATTTCACACGAACTTTTGTTCAGGGATTCAAAAGCCACGTCCAGATCCACTGTCCTTTGTGCAGCCCAGGCAGTATCACACACAAATGCTGTTGTATGGCAAACCTGCCCCACATATCCTGGTGGAGCAGCTGATTGGCCCATGCTGGCATATCCAAGGCTCCCAGACACCCAAGTTAATTCAACTTTGTGAAAACAACTTTAGAGAACACCCTTTTTTTTTAATGAGGGACTTCTCTTGCCCTTATTCTTGTTCTTTCTTACCTTGAAAACAAACTCCAAACCAAACCAGCTCCTCGATACAAACTCAGACGAAACAGGTTTCTCTGAGCCTGCCAATCTTAACCAACACAAATACCACCCAAAGTGACACTTTTGTGCAGAGTAAGGCAGGTCCACACAGTGTGGAACAGCAAAGATCCAGCATAGCTGGAGGTGCCTCCTGCCTCCCTGCTGGAAGGAAGCAACACAAGATATTCTCATTCCTAGCAAGTCTGTGCTGGAGCAGGGCTTAAAATTGCCTTCTGCCTCCTGTAACCCCAGGAGATATGATTAATGAAAAAAGCTAATTATCTGCATTGTCATAACACAATTCACAGGAAAAGAAACTAATTCTACGTATTTTTTTCAAGTGTATACAACCACTACTTAATTCTCAATAAGCAGCTAACATCTCCCTAGAATGAAGGGAATCTCTGCCTGCATGGTGGGAGATACCAGTTTATGATCTTATTTATTTCTTGAGACAGTTCTACACGAACACTTTGGCACTTTGTTCTTCAAGAACTGATGAAGACGATATGTCGTCTCTGATGGTTGTTCATTGAACAAAAATAGAAAAGTGGAAATAATTTTTTTTTCTCATAAAACATAAGTTTGCATGTTATGCTGAAGTCATTATTCAAATTCACGTATTTGCAAGTGATTAGCACACTGCCTCAGACACAAATTTATGCAAGCATTTCAGTTCAAGTGATTCAGGGGAACTGATGAACAAATAGTGTCATGAGTGTTTTTAGATGCAGGAGGGCAATGGCCGTTTCTTGTGTGGAAGGTGTGAGCAGATGAGGAGATCTCTGTTCTGTAAATCTGGGCTTGCATTTCACAGCAACCAAACTTGCTCAAGAGAATGAAGAAATCCCTGCGGAAAGTCTTCGTGAAAATGGCGTAGAGGAAAGGGTTGGCGCAGGAGTTGATGGGGTAAAACAAAACCAGAAGGATCTTGGAATTCGACACTGTGATGAGAGGAACCTTGAGCGAGGCTGATATGGCAAAGAAGGAGATTGGTGCCATGCAGAGGAAGTCTGTGAAGATCAGTATGGCCATGCGCTTGGCAATGTTGGCGTCGCTGCTGGAAGAGATGACGCTGTGGTTGCGCACAGTGAAGTAGATGCTGATGTAGCAGACGCAAATAATGACGAACGTGACCACATTCAGCACTAAGAGAAAGATAACGTAAGCCTGGCCAAACGGTGTTTCTATATCCATGGGCAAACAGATGCTGACCTTCATGTAGCTGCTGACCCCAAATATGGGAAGGAGCGCTACCGTGAAAGCGAACACCCAGCCAAAAATCATGACAATCACGGCGTGGCGCAGCCGCACCTTGCGGTGCAGCTGCATGGCGTAGGTGATGGTGTGCCAGCGCTCCAGGGTGATCACCGTCAGCGTGTAGATCGAGAGCTCGCTGGCAAACACTGTGAAAAATCCTGCAGCGTTGCAGCCTGCCCCGGTCTGCCAGTCTATGGCGTAGTTGTAGTACTGGCTTTTGGTCTGGATGTCCACAGAGGCAATAAACAGCAGATAGATCCCTATGCAGAGGTCTGCGAAGGCAAGGTTGCACATGAGGAAGCGAGGGACAGTGAGTTTGTATTGACTGCTTATTAAAATAATGAGGACAACAGTGTTCCCAGTAATAGCCAAAATGTTGATGAACCATATCAGGACTCTCAGAATGTTGTGTCCCATGATATCTTCACATGGGTTGAATGCATCAGGCTTAGGTGAGCAGGCTACATTAATGACTTCATTGCATAAACCATAGTCAAATTCATTCTCTGCTGGGTCAAATCTGACGCCGTAGTTGGAAACATAATCTTCAGATGCAGACCTTCTCTGTAGTTTTTTGCCAGGCTTCTCCTCAAAGTCTTGCTTCACCTGAGATATGCTACATATTGGATATAATTCGGTCCTGAAATTGTAAAAAGAGTAGAGTTGGAAGCTGAGAGACACAGTATGAGGCAAACAACAAACACAAAATCATCCAGTTTCCATTAACAGCTGAGTTTTTCTGGTTAGCTGATTATATAGATTACCTTGGAGCTTGAAATTAGCAGTCTGGCTGGTACCTTTGTATAAAATATTACAGAGACATGTAAACGGTTTGGAATCATAAACTGCAAGGGAAAGGAAAACCTAATGTTTGCCTAACACTCATGATGTAGTTATCCACCTGGATAACACGCTCTGTAAGAAGCCTCCCTTCTTTGAACCGAATTTCTCACCTAGCCTGTCACTGACAGGCTGATTTGTGCATGGGGGAAATGCATGACCATGAACACCAATGTAAGACTGAGCTTTGGGGAATGAGTCAAGTCAGCTGTGCTCATAAGGAGTCTGTATAACCACAGTAATGCTACTGTCCCTTAGAGTTATTCTCAAATTCCCTTCTTCCTAAAGGTTTTGACCATCACTGTCGTGTAACTCTGTCAGGGCACATAACTCCATTTTGTGCTGTTCATTTTCAGTACCTCATATCATATTAGTGACCAGCCAGCAACACAAGTAAATAGCACAAATAAGTTCATGCAAGATTCCAGATAATCTCTAAACAACAGATGCCAACAGAAACACAAGGCACAGTAGACCATTTTGCTTAAAAGCTGTTTTCCAAAAGAAGTGGATTAGAAGTCAAGTGAAGTGAAGCAAAACCAGCCAAACCAAACCAAACCAAACCAAACCAAACCAAACCAAACCAAACCAAACCAAACCACACCACACCACACCACACCACACCACACACCACACCAAACCAAACCAATCCAAACCAAACCAAACCAAACCAAACCAAACCAAACCAAACCAAACCAAACATTTTAATGGAAACAGTAGTTGCTTTTGTTTCTGTCAGAAAGTACATTTCAAAGATTTTGAGAATTTTTAGTAGCACAGGTAAATACTAGTACTTTTGATAGTTTTGTGTTTGGCTTTATTTTGTAGAGCATTCGCTCTATGGCCTTCTCCATGCCTAGACCTACAGAAGAAACAAATATTTTGGCTGAGATTTTAAAAAGATGATCAGCTCCAACAAGATTGCAAATATCAAGAAATACCAAGTATAAATATGAAATGAAGGGTCAGTTTTTACAACAGCTCCTAGGCTGCCTTAGAGTTTGGCTGTCCATAAACTTGCATCCACAGTTTTGGATGCAGATCTAATCTGAGTTATGGAATAAAACAGTTGACACTGTGATGTAAAACCAACCCAGTTCAACTCTGCCTACGATCAGCTACAACCCAGACTGCAGTTCAGGTGTGGCATTTCTAGGACAGGACCTCAGCTTATCTTCCACCCTGACTCTGAGTACGGTTGAGGGAAGAACTCTCTAGGCGAGTGAAGTTAAAATTTTGAACAATTGGTAGCAGCCTAAAAGGGAGAATTCTACTTTGTAACCTAATTTTACCCTTTGACTTTCTGCACTCGCTACATCTTCTGAAAATTGAGTTTAAAGGGTCTGCAAGAAAGGAAAACTAATGAAGGTCCAGCACCAGAAGGTGAGGGACATTTCCTATGAGATTCTGAACATCCTCTACTATTATCAATATTTTTTATCTTGCCTGTCAACTGAGTCAGAAAACTGATTTTCTGTGAGGTCAAATATGCACTATGAAGGTCACAGTAGCAATAACAAGGCATTACATTGTGCTCTCCTGTGTTCTACTCGCATAAGGATGAGTGAAGGGTCCGGAGTATTGATCAATATATCAACAGTTCTCCGGCTGAAAGGGAATATAGGCTTCCAAGGAGCCATAACAGGAGAAAAAGTCCCTCATTTTTTAGTGCAACAGGCACTTGGGGGCACTGAAAGCTACTGCAATTCTTTGAAAATGAACTGAAGGAAATGTTCGAGGCCAATCATTTCTCAGCATGAGATAAAAATAAACTTTTTCCAAAATTATGGAGGCACTGCCTGGACCTAAATATATCCCTAGGCAAGAGTGCTATGTAAGGACAATTAAATATTTCTGATTATTACAAGTCATTCATTCTTGCCCTATTTTACAGCCAGTGGTCCCAAATAAAACCAGGGTCCCAAGGAGTAAGCTGTTTGCTCCAAGGAGGGGTAACAAGGAATGTCCTTCTGGTTCCCTGTATTGGGAGCAGGGAAGATGAAACTCCCAAGGGAAGGAAGAGCCATCCTTTGATACCGACTCCCTGCCATATCTTTGCCCTGTGTTTCTCACCCTTTGGGCTGTGCAGCGCACTCACAGCAACAAGTTAAAACATTATTTGCCAAGGGATGCGTGGGTCCTTGCTTCCTGCTGAGACCGTGGGTGTCGTAATACAGTTAATTTATTCCCTCTCTTTGTAAACTTTTCTTACTGTTTAACATTATTTTGCTCAAGTAAACTAGAAAAATAAACTGGAGAAAGGGCAACTTAGAGAACAAAATTGAAATTGGCAGAGTGCTCTGACAAAAATAAACAAAAATTACTACCTTTGTACAAGTTGTTATTTTATGCGCCTCGTCTGGATCTGGTGACAGCAGGATCTTGCGTGCTGAGGAACATGCTCAGCAGAATAAATAGTCTTGACCTATGTTCTGTAATAAGCCCTGTCTCAAACCAATCATCCTCACCAAAAAGTGCCATTAAGTGAGTTGTGAGCAACTGATAGTATGTTCTTGCGAGACGAGGCCCAAACACTATTCCTGATGCTGCCACTTTTTTTGAAGAAGTAGGATTTCAAGTGACAGCTCCTCCAAAGAATAACGATCAAGTGTAAGGACGGAGTCATATCAATGCCATTCTTCTGGGCAGAAGGCGATCTTTATGTCAAAGAAAGCCAAAATCTTGCTGAAGTTCATAATGGTCTATGTCAAGTTGAGGGTTTTAACATCCGGCTTCTGCCCTATTCACACTTCAAGGATATTATTTTCCAGTCACAGAAAAATGTGAGGGGAGTTCAACATACTGTACTAGGCTTAAGAATGCAACTTACCTTCTCTTAGGCCAGCACCACAATATTCCAGTGTGATCAAACTACAGATCAATATTTAGCATATAATCCTTAATGGAATGGGAAAAACAGCAATACTGTCTCATGTTTTAATTTGTGTCTCAGACTGGCCGAGCTGTGCTTGATGTGGCATCCTCTGAAATTTAGAAAGCACTGTTGCTCTAACAGGTTTAAGGCTTTCCATTATCACAACAGCGCCTGTTCGCTGCTGCAGATGGTTTTTGGAGAGGTGATTGAGCAAGATCCAGTACGGTAACTTCTTTTATCTAGGGCTTTGAGTGCTGCAAAAGTCTCATAAAGGGGAAATCAAATGTGAACGGGCAACCAGAAAGGAGCCACACATCCCCGGCTTAATTCCCTCCCAGAGTTCCCATGTGAACACCAGCTGCTGCTGCGATCCTTAGAAAGGCACTTCTAGGAGTGATGGGGCATCGTTTTTATACTCCCTGGACTACCTGGAAATATTCTGCGAGCCAAGTGGCCACAAGGAATGACCGTCTCCTGTGAAGGCGCATGACAAACCAGGTCACACCGGGGATCCCAGCACCACAAGCAATGCCTGCTGCTCTGAGCCAAGCACAGCTCTTACCAAAGCAATATTACACGTCGTGGATGTGCAAGCACTATGCAAACTATTAATAACTTTTAAACAGCTGGAGCAGCCTTCAGAGTACAGGCAGCTTGTGCCAGCTGTCACAAAAACTGCTTTGAAATGAAAGAGGGTGTAGCTACTGTATGTGTGACAGATCTCTGCAGAAGTGTATGGTAATGCTTTCGGTCTTCAAACCAAACACATGCGTCCACTTTCTCTCTTTAATCTGGAGAGAGGATCTTGGTGTCCCACCAATTTCAGTACAAGAGACATGACTGTGTGAAAGAAATGACAATTTTTAATTGTGTTAAAAAGCAGCTGACAGGAAGGGTTTGTCTAAATGATAGGTTCTTATAATTTTGCATTTCTGCTTAATATTTGGTAGAAAATACATCTGGTAACTATTACAGGCGTGGATAAATATGTTCAATTTTGTTCTGTTGCCCAGAGTGGTACAGTTGTGACCAGACTTGCTCCAGAAGCAGCCCCACCATGGCTTGGTGTTCCAGAAGCAGCCCCACCACCACACGGTGTTCCGGCCCAGCCTGGAATATCCACACTGGGACTACGTGAGTTCTGCACAGCTTTGCTGGCATTTCTTTGCAAACTTACACTTACCTAGGCTGTGGAAAGGGCTGTGTTATGTTCTCCTTGGCTTCTTGCCCAGTGCTGTGGACTTCAGGTTCCTGGAGTGAGTGTGTGGCATGGAAGTTTTTCAAAGCCCAAGTGAGGGGACTGGATAGTGAGAGCTTACCCCAGGGTCAGGACTATTTCCTCCTGGAGCTTTCCTTCAATAGCAACTCTTACTTTGTTTTTGAAAAGTCCAGTTGCCTAATTTAAGGGGTGGATTCTGGGATTTGGGTCCTGATTAGGCCCAAGCAGCTCAGAAGACGAGTACCTTCAAAAATATGAATCATGATGATGCCAGTGTTCCTTTGCAGATCCAGGACTAAACATGCTTTCACTGGACTCACTGGAAAATAACACTTTGCCACCAGATCTGGAAGGACTGGACCCATTTCTGCTTAGAAGCTACCAGGCACTGTGTCTGCATAAGACTGCACAAGTGTGTGAAAAAGTCTCCTGCTGATAAACTGTTCTGGTGAAAACTTAGCATTTTGGATCAAAAATGGGTGATGGGGGAGGGATTCTGTCAGATACTTCTGTTATCACTGCCATCTCTGCCATCGCGCTTGTACTCTTTACACAGTTTTGCAAACACGTGTAGGTGATATTTCCCAGCTATCAGCAAACTCAGTTGTCTTCCCTTGTCTGGTGACAATACATTGCTAAAAGTAAAATAAATGGCTATTAAGGGTATTGAAATAGAAGCTACTAACAGTTTGTGCTTTCTCTGCATGGTTTTACTTTTCTTTGAAGTTTTGTGCCACTTCTGAAGATGATGTCTTGAATTCTAACAATGACTCATATTTCTTTTTCTGCCATGGCAAAGTCCAAGTCTTTCAGGACATACAGTAAAGGAATAATTTCAAACAATAGCAAGGGTTTCTATAAGAACCAGGTCCTCATGTTTTCCAGTGGCACAAATTCAGGAGGTTCATTAACTACTGAATGTGTACATTTCAAGACTGTATGATTGAGGTGAAAATACTCAACGAGAACCACTGATACCTGAAGTCTCACTGCAACTTGCTAATGAAAAATTAAAAAAAGCATGGAAAATTACCTTTGGAGCCTAAAAAAACACCTTATCCTCCCACCCTGCTCTGTTGATTTGTGTGAAATGGATCTGCTCAGAAATCATGTCCCAAAGTGCTGTGAATGTGAACTCAACAGGTAATGTATCTGTGATGCTTGGCTGGACAGTGCTCCAACATCAACGAGGCCTTCTGGGAAAAGAGTTTGGGATCACTGAGTGGTCCTGTTGGCCTCCTGGACTGATGAACAAGTGTTGACCAGCTTCTCTGCAAACACGGTTTTCCCTCCAGTTACTTTCTGAAAAAGTTATCAAACATTTTCTGTTTAATGTCTTCAGTGTGGCTCCAGGCTGGTCCCAGTGAAAGATGGGCTTATGACAGGTGAGGGCAGAGCTGCGTCTGAGGAAAGCGCTGATGCTACCAAAATTTAATAATTCCCTGTAACGGAGGGGCAGTGCATCTGTGTAGCATGCATAAACCTGTATCTCTTGTGTATTCATTTATTTCCATCCATTTACTCACCTGCACTGAAGAGACCTTTTCTATCCACATTTTGAGGAATTTTATTTAATTCACTATCAACTGCTGGAAAGCACCAAAAAGAAAAAAACAAATTAAATCACTTACTTTTGTCTTTTCCAGTTTTCAAATGCACAGCAATGGCTAGGATAGGTGAAGTTTGCCTCAATCAAAGATCTAAATTTGCTTAAATCGGGAAGCTTTTTTAAATTGTATGTAGACCTTGCTCTTAGCTTCTTAATGAGTTCTAATCCATGACTTGGCAGGAAACTGATTTTCGTGCTGGAAATATCCCTTTAAGAAAACATATGAAAATCTTTGGTAAAAAGCAAATTTACTTCTGCTCAACAATGGATATGTGTTTTAGACTGTCCTACTCATTCTCAGAGTAGTGACTGGAAACAGATCAGCTGGAAATCTACACTGAAAAGAGGATCCAGTGCTAAATTAGGTGTTCCCCCAGCAAACTGAGTTAATATCCATTGCAAACAACAATCAAGTGATGTTAGTCTGTGAGAACAGAAGAAAAAAACCCCATAATGTTCTGGGTAAAAATTAGCAGGCATATAAACTATTATTGCCATATGATGCTGGGTTTGGTAAACACCCAGTAAATGCAGCAATCATCCTAGAATACTGTTAAAGGATAAAAAAAGGCTGATGAAATCACAACAGAAGTTTGCTATATGAACATCACATCATGGGAAGGCTGCTGTGGAAAAGGAAATAAACACAAAGAGAGAAGCTCACATGTGAGTAGAGATGTGAGGACAGGCTGGGGATATCAGGTTTTGTACTCATTAGGAAGAAAAACAGATTAAAGAGAGACAGAGGTGGCATTGTTCAGGCTGTTAGGAACAAAAAAAAATCCCAACAAAACCTTCTCAGAGGTTTAGAAAACAAATATAACACAGGCTGAAGCAAAGAAAGGGGCACTACTTGGGGAGGTTGGGAGAGATGTATTTATGTGGAAGGCAATTACTGTGGGACAGGCTATCAGAGGCAGCGATGGAATCAGCAGCCATGAATGCACTAAAGAGGGCATTAGAGGGGCTTTTAGAAGGAAACATGTTCTGCAAACACTTAATCTTGACTTGTGCCCTGCAAGTGAAGAAAGGGAAGAAGGACCAAGGGTGCTCCATCTCCAGGCTAAGAGATACTTGGGAGTCCATCCCTATAGCTCCAGACTGCAACAGCCAGGGCAAAACATCTCCACATTTCCCTCACTGGGACACAAACCATGTCCCTCAGATTATGACAGCCTGAGATCCACTCCTTTCTCTGAAGAGCTAAGGTAAAAATGAACTGCACAAAATCACCCTTCCTCTTTTAAGCCCTGTGCTCTCACAGCCTGAGACTGATCCAGGATGCAGAGTCTGTTGAGGCTGCTCTGCTCTTTATTCTCCAAGAAAAGGAAATATTTCTCCCTAATCAAGGAAATGGACTGACAATATTTGTACTTTTCTCCATGTCCCCCTGGAGGTACAGTTTCCAATTCATCTGTGACAGTGTGATGTCAGGACGTGTTATTTGATCTCTATGACCCAACGTGCACAAATTGTTTTTATTATCGTATTAATACAGGAGAGTGGTGCCATGTGAGGGGGAGACCAGGTTTTAGCAGCATGTAATAAAGTTTAGACTGTTGCTATGTACCAGACACACATTTGCACCGCTGTTCTCTGGTCTAGGAAGCAAAATTAATACCAGGAAAGGGCTCTGCTTGAACGCCAGCCAAGCCTAAGAAGTTCACAGGCAGCTGAGGAAGAGTTTTGTAAAATTGGTGGTGGGTAAAGATGATCTTTGTGTCCATGCTGTGCCTACAGTTGAGGCTTTACATCCAGGCTCTGAAGGAATGCACCACCTTCAACAACCGGACAATGGACTGTGGCAGCAGAGGAGCAAACACAAACTCCACTCCACTGCCCCGACCTGGGCCCTGTGACTTTTACTGGAGGACAGACTGGTGTAGTCAAAAGGGCTGTGAACTTCTGCAGGGCAGGCTGAGAGAAGCCACACCTCTCATAGAAGAGGTCCTGAGGTCCTGGGCCTGTTTCTGCAGGAGCAAAAACCGGCAGCCGATGAGAAATTTTAGGCTATCGATTTCTGCCTTGGACGCTCGAAGAGGTAATTAGGTTGCAATGAGCAGCCTCGATTTTCACATGTGCTGACTACTGCCCTCAGTGCTCTGCCTAATGAAAACTGTCACCCAGAGTATATGCTCATGAGTCAAAAACTAAACAGCAGGTTTCTGCTTAAATCCACAGACAGCATCACTCCTGGCATCATTAAGAGAATGTGTAACTTCGTAGTTCTGAACAAGAGCGCAGAAAATGTTTTCTTTGGCTTGTTAGCTAAAAATCATTACTGAGTCCAAACTGGTATTACACTGTGTGGAAATACACAAATCTGAATAGGAATAGCACTTAGACTTAAAAATATCTAAAAGTTTACTGAATCTCTCATCATCTCTAAATAGTTTCATAGATATTAAATATTTTTTCCACAAAAACTTTTTCTTCTTATTTAAGAAACTTTTCTTTTTATGCTCGTTATCACACATAAACAGAAGTGAGGTAGAGAAAGTGCTTTGCATACCTCTGTGGGTTTTTTTGGTATGTCTGTGAGGGATAGTTATGGATAAACCACCAACGAGCCCCCAAACAGCAAACATAGACACCGTGCAGGTGGTCTAGTAAATTACTCCACTGAGTTACCACACACACACCTCAGTGCACACGTTCTTTGGGATGATGTTCTTTAGTTGGAGGCTTGAGAAATTAAACAAACCTGATGAACAAGATTATAAAGTGGCAGTAGGAAATCAAGCCAGAAAGCATCAGCGATTAAAATACGTGTTCTTATCATCGCTTGGCTGTGAGTCACCAGCCTTGACAGCAGCCAGTGCAGGAACAGCAAAATGAATCTGCCTTCTCTTCCAATCACTTCCCTTTCCCACTGGGAGTCTCTGTTGGATTAGCAAAAATACTGACCAGCTGATGAAGTCTGAAAGGCACCTACAGAAATGGCAAAAAATAGCTCCTGGAGCAGAAATCAGAGCCGGGTGGGCGGATTGGGGAGAACAATTTCCTCCGTGCCTGTATCTAAACTGATCTCTGGCTGTTCTTCAGGGACTCAGCTGTTGAGCTGGGGATCTACTGGAGCTCTCTGGTGGCCCCCATATGTGGGATTCCCAACGAAGACAAATTGCAAGGATGGGATGGACCCCAGCCATACTCCGCCCTGCATCGAGTCAGGACACAGCCAGAGAACTAAGGACACCAGCAAAAGCTGGTGCAAGCCACTACAGCTCTGAGAGCAGCAGCAGACAATTAAATGAAACAATGCAGCTGAAAATTGAAGCTATGAAACTCCAAGTTGGAAACAGAGTGTATTTCTGTATAGAAGGAATATGTATAGTTGTGGGATTTATTAGCTATTTGATTTACTGGACTACTGTCAATGTTGAAATCCTTTAACTCAAAATTCAATGTCTTTCCCGAAGAGAGATTCTAATTCAGCCAGGAGCTGTAAGTCTGAGAGAGGAATTGATTTGTGAAACTCTGTAGGCTGTACAAGACCTATGAATGGTGCTGTCTGTTTGTGTTTGTGTTTTTTCAGATTTCTTTAATATGACAAATTATAAAATAGAAGTTGGCATCAATTGACTTTATAACACCGGCTCAGGAAGGTCAAGAGTTAAACCACCCTGGTGCTCATTCTGTTAAAAAACACTGCAGTCTGCAACATGGATTTGATTGCAGCAACAGCAGAAATATGATTTGTCCCAGCAAAGATATGATTATGGGTCAATCATTTCCACAAGTGAAAGCGCATCCCTGGTGTACACCACAGTGATGGATGAGTAAGAAGGCTCTTCTTTCATGATCTCATCCAGGATAAAAAGGTAATTTCCCATCCACGGAATAGTGGACGTATTGGTAATGGAACAGAAAACTTTTTACACAAATAACTCAGTGTTAGGAATTGAACTATCAAATGAATCTCAACTACAGGCAAATCAATTTGATAAACCTCCAGAATATGATCGTATCAAGTATAGCTTGCAAAGAAAATGCATTTACTTTTCGCTACAGGAAACAATGATTTCCCAAAGAAACACCTATGACATTACTGATGAAAAGATGCTCCAGTGTCAGTCTTTTCCAGAAAAAAAGAAGATGCTTTGAAGAAACAATGGAAGTGGAGCAGAATGCAGTAACCCAGGCCATAATTCTTTATGTCATATGTGCACTGACCATCATAAAGCAGAAAATGAGGCTTTCAGAAGAGCTCTGGACTGAACTCAAGGTTAATCAGACATTTTTTCTCCCTCCTTTTCAGATTTGTAACCACTCTAGCATCCGTGTAAAATCTTCCAACAGCTTCGATGACCCCTCTCACTCATTCTGGGTGACTTTTAGCCCTCTCTGGACAACCAGGGTAGATGCAAAGAGAAAAATTTTCTGATGAGTTGGTGAGACAAAAAAGAACCCCACATCTCTCTTGCAGCTCTTACGTGCGGTGACCTGTGCTCAGAAACACACGCAACTGTGCACACTCATACATTTTCGGAACCTATGGCAAACTGTGGCTTGAGGTAATGGTGGCTGAGATCCACGAGCATCCTACTGCTGAATTTTCTACTGCTGAGTTCTCAATTCCCAGCTCATCACCCACCAAGGACATCCTGCTGCAACTGAGTGGGATGTATCTCATACCTATTCCAATCCTCGTCCCTGTAGGATAGGAATTTTTTGTCAGAATTAAGCTGCACAGATGCAGGAGCAGATCTTCAGTGGCAAGTAATTCAGATTTAAGCAGTGAGAACCACTCACCCAGTCTTGATTTTGTTTAAACAGAAAACCAAAAGCATTTTTTTCTGGAGGAAAAAAACAAAGCAGAACAACTCCTCTCTTGCACAGTTTAATAAACCGTGGAGAGGAACCTGGATCTAAATCTCTCACTCTCAATACTCTCAAAAAATTGAGGACAAAGTGAAAATAAGGTTCTAGACTGAAATTTCGGTTATGGCTTCCTTTTTTTTTATTCAGAACTAGCCCTCTGGTCTTGAACTCCAAGGTCTGCAAGATGTTGAAATCCAGACTGGCATTCATATGTTCTTCTCTGATCTTTTCTAAGGAGTCAAGAATGAGAAAAATGTGATCCAAATATTACTTACAAAACAGCGGGTCCATTGGCTCCCTGGAAGACCTCATTTGGTAATTTTTCTAGGTTGTGATTATCACTTAGATTTCTGAAAAACACAACATTTATGCTGAAACAATCTGAGATTAAAAAACCCCAAAATCTTGCAGAAGTTAGTATCTTCATTTTTCAGAATTACAAACAACGGAAATAGTTACAGCTCATCCAGGTATGTTCCATTAAATGCATGGTTCTCAATGTCCTGAATTCCATTTTTATTCAGCCATCTGCAATAGAGAAAAAGGAAAAAGGAGTTGTGTTCTTATTTATGCTTCATGACTGAAATGTATGCAATTCAAAACGGGGAATCTCAAACCAATAAAATTGTTAAATGAACATTGAAATGGTGAAATTTCTACAAATCCTAGCCTGTAAGAGCCCAACAGTTGGACAAAGGCTTTGGAGAGGGCAGATATGAATAGGGTGGATGAGTGCTACCATCAGAGATGGCAGCTGGAGTAAGTTCCTGAGGGGCAGAGCTGGTGAAGATGCTGGCACTGCTCATGGCTCTGCTGGGAAGGCAGCAGAGGAACCGGGGAGAACAAGGTCTTTCCCGTTGGTGCTGTCAGTGCCACTCAGTTTTACTCTCAGCAAGATGCTTTTGAAACGCTGGGCCACGGCTTCATCTTTGCCAGTTTTCAGAGAAAAAAGCCTGCTGTGTGCCATGGGCTCACATCCGCAGCCGGGCAGGTGGAGGAGGGGGGCTGACGATCACTGAGCCAGGCAGGAGGGCAGCAGGGGGCAGCCAAACTGCCCAGAAAGCAGGTGATTCCTCCTCCGCTGCTGCCTTGACAAATTACACTCCCTGTCGGCTCTGCTGCCCAGTCCTACCTCCCCGGGCTCCTTTCCCCAGGAGGAGACACAGGTAGCGAACCTGGCAATCAGAGCTCCTGGGGCTCCCTGCCAAGTTTTTACTCTGGTGCATTACCTAATTAATGTTTAACGTCCTTCCCTCTGTCCCTTCGCGGTCCTAAAAATTTACATTTAGGTCAGTTATATTTATCATCTTTACGGTGCAATCTTTCATCTCGCCTTAAACGTCACTTTGCAGCTCACGCCCTCTCCAACAGGCAATGACAGGTCTGATTGATGGCAAAAATGGCCTGATTTAATTAAACTGTCAGCAAACCTGGACTCTTTTCTAATTCACTTTGAAAGCTGGGCATGCAAGTGACCCACTTATCTGAGGTCTGAGGTGGTGAGCTAAGGTCAGCACAGAAATCAGTCATGGGTCCGGCTGAAAGGATTGCTCTTTTGACCATGACAGGCAGATGCACATAGCTCTGTGTCTATAATGTCTGTCAGGCTGGATCAGGAGAACTGTCACCGTCCCCTTCACTTGCCAGCACTATTAGACATGAGTGAGCGGGCACGAAGGAGAGACAGGTCCCTGCTTACAGCATTTGAAACATTTATTATATTACATTGATCTTATAAATTTGTAGCTGCCAGGCTGATAGATATGTTTTTAATCACACTATTAGCACTTACTGCATTCTCTCACTGAACATGATGTTAATGCAATGAGATACGAAGGTTGTAAAACAGAGTCACTGCAGCCACGCGGTGTGGACTATACGCTCCTGTCACCTGGCTAATAGCATCTGAGTGGTAAAACGAGCAAAAAAAAAATTACCTAAATCCCAAGGATCTCATTATAGTACACACAGATAAATTCCTGTTGAGGCAAATTCTCCCCTCACTTCAACCAGCATCCTTACTGACTCCACTAACTCTTACATTGGCAAGGTGACAGCGGAGGCGGAGATCCAGAGCTTGGACATGGGGGCTTTTCCTTATCATTTCATGGCTAGAGCAGGTTTTAAAAACACACTTTAAAATTCACCCAGTGCAGAAGGTCACTGCCCCTGAGGTACCGTTTACACCCTATTTCAGGGCTGGAAAGATGTATCTTAGAGCCTAAGTTGCATGCAGACCTGGAAGCAAGGTGAATTTCTTCCATAAATTTCTAGAACTTCATTAACAAGTGTCTCCTCAGTTCCCACCTGTGCTGATCCCATGCATAGCACAAATCAGATGCAATCCAAATTGCTGGCGTAAATATGCTTGGAGCCTGCCACAGCTAAACCTATTAAAACGGTTTCTACCTAGAATGTGGGGGTTCACTGGGTCCTGGGTGATTTTAATCATCTTGATATACCTGCTCTCACTAAATGATGTTGCCGTAACCATAACTTTCTGTTGAGTTGCTGTGACTTCAGTTTTGTTAAGAAAAACAGCAAATTTGTGTCTGAAGTGAACTAAGGTCATCACAGCACAAGGAAAGCCTAATCAGGGACTCTCAAAGGGCACATGCAGGGCCTCTGCCTGAACTGGTCTAGGGAGGACTAGAGCAAAGTCAGGACATTGTCTGAACAGGGTGCTGGTGGCCAGGTCTGCTCACACAGCTCTTGCTGCTCCTGCACCCACTGATGGGTGGGGGGAGCCTGTGACAATGGGGAGCTGCAGGAGGCAGGGCAAAGCAGCTGGAAGTGGACCCCCACCAGGACAATTTTGCTAGCAAACCAGCAGCCTGAAGTCCCCAGAGAGGTATCCTTCAATACCCAGGCAATAATCATATCATAGAATCATAGGAAGGTTTGTGCTGGAAGGGACCTTAAATGTCACCTGATGCCAAACCCCTGGCCATGGACAGCAACACCTCCCACTAGACCAGCTTGCCCAAAGCTCCATCCAACCTGGCCTTGAGCCTTTCCAGGGATGGGGCATCCACAACTTCTCTGGGCAACCTGTTCCACTGCCTCACCCTCCTCACAGTTAAGAATTTCTTCCTGATATAAGCAATGAAACATTTTGGGGTGGGAGGGGGAAGCCAACTTCAAGCTGCTCAAATGGCACAGAGAGGTCAAAACACAGCAAAAGTCTGGGATATTAATCTCACCCTTTGGTGGTATTATGAAAACAAACACAGTATTTGTCGTGCAGTGCTTTGAAAATGCAAAGTCCTACCTGAGCAGCAAATATTATCATCACAGGAGAAAAGATAAAGCAGTGCACTTGTGATATAATTACTTCAATATATATTTGAGAAAAGTCTGTGTGTCTGTGTGTGTGTGTGTTTAAAACTTCAGAACTTGAAGTAGAGAGAGGTTGTGCATAACTGATAGGGAGAAGGGAGAGATAAAGCTAAATGACTTGTTGCTGCCCTCCCTTCATTATTGATGGTCTGACCTTGCTTCCCCCAGAATCGACGTGAGCCCAGTCAGTCAATTCAAACCTTGCTTTTCTCTCTCACTGTGCCAGGTAAACCACACAAACACAGTGGGAATTTTTTCCGGTCTGGCCACTGTCTAAGTGAAAGGAAGGCAGCTTGTTAGCAAGCAAACAGTATGTTTTGATATACAGAAAGGATCAAAGAAGCCAGCTAGTTCATTAAAATACATGACTGTTCAAATCAGACGTAGAGTCACCTAAGCATGCGGCTCCAAGCCGCATTGTGAACCCGCCCGTACCAATGCATTAGCACTGTGTACAAACAAACCACATTTCCACAGCATCTGCATACATTCTGTCCAAGTAATAAACGTCTTTGAGTGATGTGTCTGACTGTAAATATTTATGAGTCGTGCCATCCTTTTGAACACAATTTGTATCACAGGGAACTGGAGCTGTGTGTGCTTAACCTTGGCATCGGTAATTACTAAATTTGCTCTCTGATGTGCTTCTAAAATAAAGAGCAGGACTAGAACACAACAAAAAACCCCAAAAGCATTCATTTGTTTCATGGTAGGGAAACAGAATACAGAGATCTCAGGGGCAAGGAGAAATGTAAAATCTCAAATTGAGTTTGGAAGTGTACGAAAAAGTGCCCAACTCCTGGTATCCTTGACCCTGTTCTGGAAAAGAAACGAGCTAACAAGGAGAATAATGAATTTGCTATGTCTACTCACAGAATCACACTTTCAGAACTCAGGCCCATGAATGAATTTCTTTCAATTGTACGTATATTGATATTGTCTTGAATATCTCTGAAAAATAAAATACAATAGAAACTACACCTTTTTGTTCTTCTGTGAGCCTTTCAATACAATATGCTGCTTCAAACACAGTATTTTTCCCTTATATTCAATCTGAGGAAGTACTACAGACAGAGGGTAATAACGTAAGTTTCCAAGACATTTTTTTCCCGCAGAGCACAAACCTTCCTGATAAAAAAGGCTGGAGCAAAACATTTCCAGCTCCCCCATACTTTCCTCCCAAATAGGCTGAAGACATTAAAATGCATAAAAGCTCAGGTCTATAACCCTGAGGTGGATGAAATAGCTCCTCCAGCAAACATACTCCCCAGAAAATGCAATCGGAGGGGCTGCGAGGCCACCCCTTCTCCCAGCCTCCCAACCAGAAGGAAGAAAGCCATTAGCCTTTTTGGCCTGATTCAGCAGGGTACCTACCAGCCCATGAATCATTCCCCAGCTGATGTCAACAGGGTTGCTTATAAGCTTTGTATGTGCTTAAGAACTTAAATGCAGGACCCCTGTCAGAGCAGTTTGTTGAACGGACAAGTAGGAATTTCCGTCTTTCCTCAGTTGTGACTGATACAGAAAAAAGAGCAATGTTCTGTTGCTGGCTCAAAATAGTCCTCAAAGAAGTTAAATAGTGTTACTCATAATTTCGACTGGGGATATGGCTGTTTCCATGCTGTTTCTGTTGGAAAGCACGGAACAAAATTAATTATCTGCAAAGCTTGAAATTAGGCGCGGTTCCAAAATTATCTCCTGTCGACGGCTCCGTACAGCCACAACTCTGCACCGAGTGACACTCACACAGAGGCTTCATTCAGCAATCTGAGGTCAGCAGAGGCAGGAATAGGGAGGGAACACAGCACCCATGCAAGTGAACTGTATCCCTCTACTACAGATCTGCCCTTTATAAGCTTCAAGACCTGCCTTTGGGACTTAAATATTGGCACAACTGAAGCCAAGGGGAATTTTCCTATTGACCTCAGAGGGACCAAGGTTTGAACTGAGGTCTAGTTTGGGACTCAAGCAGTATCAAGGTCTATTTATTCTTACAGGATAGTGAGGTGTTGTCCCTAAAAAATTAAAACCTCTTGCTACAGGACACAGAAATTCCAGTCTAGTTATGACTGGTGATAAACACAAAGGTGTACTGGTGAAAGTCTCTGTAGTGCCATAGCTGCTGCATTTCCTTGATAGTTTTGAGGAGCAATGAAGTGAGGTTCTCAGAATTACGTATGTCAAATGTATTCCTGAAATTGATTTCTTATCTTACATGTGTGTATACTACATTCAGGCATCCCCCTCTTTGTTTTATATGCATTTTAATTTATATCAATGGCTGTTACTAAGGTATTACAGGTTGAAATCTTCTAACCAAAGATCTGAACGTGCAGAACTTTGTGTGTGAATTAACAATAAATCTTGTCCAAAAGAATGCTTTCAGTTATAGTAAGAACTGACTGAGAAATGTATGTCAAAAAATTTTTCAGTGAAAAAGAAATCAAGTTCTTCTGATATGCATTTTTTCTACAGAAGTGCTTTAGGAAATTAACAGCCTGTTTTCACACAAAATTTTGCACAAATATTTTTTTCCTCGTTGGCACTGGAATTTTTCATAGTAAAAAAATTTTCATTCTCTGGACAGTTTTACTGCCAGGGGAAAACAAAAAAGAGTATGGTAGATAATTCCCTGAGTTTGGTTTTTTTTTGGGTTTTTTTTGTCTTTTTTCTTCTTTCCTCTGTGACGTGGCCACTTCTGATGGAGCACAGCTCTGAGATCAGTGACTCTTCACATGCAGGCCAGAAAACTGTCACCAGGTGGCAACAAATTTCCACTGCCACCATCCTGGTATGGATTTCAACTTGCGAGAGAGGAGTCAAAGGCTGTTATCTGTCCCCTGGGCCACCCAGACACCTGCTCACAGTGCAGTTAAAGGAAAAGTGGTCTGTAAACTTCAAGTTCTACTTCTTTGTAGAAGGGAGACCTGGAGAGAACTGAGGCCTTCTGAGCCACATTGTCATCGATGACTGCAAAATTACAATCAGCACTCCACTGCGGAGCTAATAAATGAACACAAGGGGAATCATGTCTTGAAAGGTTTTGCTGGAGCAGAAAAACACTCAAAGGGAGCTTTCAAAAAGTGACAAGCAAACGTTCAAACTTACAGCAAAACTTTCTGGAAAGAGTGAACCTTCTGGACAGCAGGTAAAAAACGGAGGCCAGTGTTTGATATTAACCTAAGGGGAAGAGAAGATGAAGATTATTTGCTGTGCCTGGGGAAAGAAGGCAGTAATTAACAAAAAAGAAAGAACATTGGACTTAAAATGGTTGTCACAAAAGGCAGAGTTTAGCCGCAGAAGTGGGGTTTGCCAGTAAGAAACTTGACCTTTTAATTTAAAAAGGTTTTTGTCCAAAGTAAAGGGGGAATTCTGCCCCACAGAGGTAAAGAGAGAAACCCTACCTTGGATGATTACACAGTCCCTCCTGATGATCTCAGAAAATTGTCCATATTAATTTCCTGGCAATATTCTAAGAAATCAGCTGCACTGACACAGGATAATTATTTTCATAGCAGCTGTCTTAAGACAAAAGTATCAACTCGCCACAATTTTACCCTTCTGCTCTAATACAGGATGCGTTAATTCCATGAGAAATTAACATTCATTGATGAAATTAGGAGAGAATTAGGACATTTTACTCCCCAGCACCTTTGCTAGTGAGGAGCCAAAACTACAGGAACATTTCAGCAGTTCGTGCAACTGGAAATGGACCTGAGCCTCTGTCCTTAAACACCTCCACCCTCCCACTGCACTGACCATCACTGGCCTCTGCACTGTGGTTCCTGCCCATGAAACACCACCCTAGAACTGCTGACTCTGAAGGACAACCCTGTGCTCGCAGACGGTGAGGTCACAGGTATCCACAGAGATGGACCGTGCCTAATTTTGTCAAAATTTGTTACCCAGAGCAGTAGCAAGGACAGGACAAATGTGATGTTGCCATGCAGCAGGAGATGACTGGTGGCTGCTGATGGCTGGAAGGAGGGCTGAGTGCTGGAGGGAGGAGCTGGACTGGACTGGGCTCTGACCATTCGGGAGTTTTTCCCAGGCACCAAAAAGTCTCATGTTTACTCCACCAAACAAAGAGAAAATCTGGATTCTTGAAAGTTTGATTATATCTTTGTGTTTTTAATATATGAGATGGTAGAGAAGGTAACCTTTCACTGAGAATATTGGTTTCTTAAGGAACATAGGACATGGAAGTTATTTTTTATGCTGGCACTTAGACAGAACAATATTCTTTCATTATTAGAAGTGACTTTTTTTTTTTCTCCCCAACAGAATCATTCCTGAATAGTTGAATTGTGATCAAAGGACTGGTTGAGACTGGAAAAAGATAACGTTGTTCATATGATGTTTTTTTATGAACCTAGATTATTTCAGGAGAGTTGCAGTCTTTCAGGTTTCATAATTTGAACCGAAACTGAACGCCTCCATATGACAACCAAATCCTACATTCGGGAACTCAGGGTGACACGTAAGTCCATAAAATAGTCATTCACTTGCATAAGTACAGCTCTGAGCTCCCTGAGATGGTATCTGGGTATCCTCAGATGCTGGAAAGCCAACTTTGATCTGTCTCATCTTGTAACAGAAAGCAATGCTTCATATGCAGGGAAAAATTAAAGTAGTATTAGTGAATATTCAAGAAGCCAATTTGGGAAAGTTGCTGAAATGTCATGACTGTTTCGTCTCAGGAGTCAGAGTGGTCTGACATTGCATTAACTTAAAAATAACAGCTGTCACATGCGACCAAGAAAGCGCCGCAAAAATGCCTTTGAAAAACTATTACAGATAGTTAAATAGAAAGCATGATTAATGAAGCAGGTGGATTACACAAGGCCCTTGTTACTTAAAATATTTCTGCACTTACACTTTGTAAAAGGAGTTTGCTGAAAAAAAATTAGAAGCAATGGGAGAAGAACCTGTAACTCCCCCTTACAATATTTTAAAATACACTCTCTAAATTACTGGAGATATACAGGGTTTTAGTTGAAAGATGCCTTTAATTTTGAATGAGTCATATGCTAAAAATTCACCGAATCCTTTTTTACAAGCCCCTTTTAAAGACAAATTATGGCATACATTTCCCTCAGTAGGAAAACGAAGGAGGAGACTGCTGCCAAGTAGTGCGTGGCTACTGCAGGGCAGAGAAGACATAAGAAGCTTTCCTTTCTACAGTCCTTTCCTGAGAAAATCTCCGTCCTCATGGTGCAGCAGTGACAGGTGACAGGACTCTAACACATGCTATTCAAACTCTGCTCCCAAGGGCAGCTTACTCCCGGCATATCAAAACTCCACATTGGTTATCAGGGCTTTCACCATGTGAGAAAAAACTTCCCCGATGCCTTGGGTTAGTTCTGATCTCTCCAGTAATTCCGAAGTGTTCAGGGCTCAATTTCCACTGGTGTCAACTGAGCGGCGTGAGATGAAGAGGAAAGCATCTTTGACAAATCATTACATATTGAAGTAAATCTACAGGTGGCACAAGGCACTGATTGCACAGAGGCACAGAATGGTGATTAGGAGCAGGAGAGGATGTTCTTTTAATTAAATGCAGAAAAAGAACTGAAAAAATATTTAGCTAGACTGCAGCCTAGATCTTCCCTCTCTTTTTATTCAACCAGCAAATCTCCAGAGGCCTTTAAGTGGATAATCTTTTTAGAATGTAGATAATCCAATTTACTGAATATCTTTCCTGCAGGACAGCTTTGTCAATATATTTACCATACAATGTATACATCCTTAGTAGCCTCACTTTAAACAAGTGTCCTCTTTAATCTGTGTTATAACTGAGTCCCCCCTTGCCATGCATAAACAGCTTGGTGAGAACCTGTTTTTTTCAGAGGGCTGATGGCTGCTTTCCAAGGCATTAATTGTCTTTCTGAAAAGGCTTACTGGAGTCAACACTTAAGAAAACAGAGCACTACAATCAGCAGAGGAAAAAAATAAAAAAAAATCTTTCAGAAACTAATTCCTGGAAGATTCTGGCTGCTTATCTCCAGATATAGCAACACATCTGCTCTTTTTTGTGCCAAATTGTAGGAGCTCTTCTGACAAATCTGGGAACGCAGTTTACCTCATCAATTTACTGTGGGTATTTGCTAAATTGCAAACTCAAGGTAGGCAGAGATAAATACAACACCACTCAGGAAGCATTATCTTTGTGTCCCTTAATCACACTGGTTACTTTATGGTGCGTGTGAGCCTGATTCCAGCGAGACATTCCTCTGATTCATGTATCCCAGGCTTCTTAAATCTGCAGCCCCCACTCCTGGGGAAAGGTCTTTAACCATGAGGCTGCCATGTCAAAGGAAGGAGTGGAGCATCACTTCTTTTTCTTGAAGAGTCTATTCCAAGAAAAGGGTCAGTAATTCTGTGGATTTTGCTGCACCTGCAGCAAATGCAGATTTGTGTTTAGGAAGCACCAGGCTTCCACGTGCACCAGGTAGAAGCAGCTGCAAGACTTTGGAGTTGGGCTCTGCTCCTTTTGCAGGCAAAACACATTGGTTTTGGGACCTACGTTTCCCCTACCCTCCAACAATTCAGCTGTATGCCCTCAAAATTGACCTGAAAGGAGTGTTGCGTTTAAGTCTTTGTATTGTAAACTGAGATGGCTTAATGCAGAACATTGACACCCCTCCAAAAATGAACCAAAGGACATAGATTACATATGAGAACTAATTTTGGAAAGAAAATGGGTTTGAAAAGCCATCACTACATTATTGAACAGACTATGCCACAGGTTTCCCTAATGAGAGCCAGATAAATAATCCTGTACCCATGAAAAGGTCAGTAAGTTACCATTTTGAAGCAGTCTGTCTCTCTGGCATATACCCAAGAAGACCAATTAGCAATTCTCTTCACTGCTTCTAAAAGGCTGGTGAGAAAGTTAAGGTTGCCTGTTTCTAGAAGGTTTAGGCTATTCAGCACTGCATTTTTTCAGCATTTTCCTCTCCTTTGTGTTTTTGCCATACTGGTAATGATGATGCAGGAGACAAAGGCAGTGGGCTGAGCAGGAAATGTGTTTGTACCCGAGTTGACAGAGATAAAAGCATATTAATATTCAACAGCTGGTGGCTGTAATGAGCCCATGAAGCTGATGAGGGGACTGACGAGGCTAGCTAGAGCTTCTTGCCTGCCCATAAACAAGACCTAGTGGCTATACAACTATTTTTGTAAAAACACAGAGAAAGCCTGCAAACAATGTGTTGCAAAAGTCATTAAACTAATGGGCTGTAGTAGCTGGGCTCACTTTTGGACATTGAGACGGATTAATTTTTTCCCCCTCTGTTTTCTAAATGCAAACCACCAGTAAATATATGTTTTTCCGAAAGATTTTCTGAATTGTGCTTTAACAGTTCTACTACAGCCACAAAACTGTGCAAGGAGTCAGATCATGTGTCTTGTACCCTGCCAGACTGTCCCCATAGCTGGGAGCTTCAGAAGAACCACAACGATCCAGGAAGGGGCAGGTACCCCAGACCTCCTGCTTCGAGATGCTGGTTGCAGCTTGGTCTCTCTGTCCCTCCTTACACAGTCAGACAGAAACACCTAATCTGTTGTGTGACAAGATATTGACGAAACCGTGTGCTGTTCCTTCCTAACTTACAGCAATTAATGTGAAAATTAGGCAGTGATGTACAGGTTTACAAGTTTCCAGGTTTTACAAGTTTCCTTTCATGGCCTTAAAATTTTTATCATTTCTGCGATAGCTGTTCCACACAGATGCTTTACCCTTTTATGAATTATTTTAAACTATAGTCCCACATGTTTACAGCCTTTTGCTTCTGTATTGTATAAAAACCCCTGAACAACCAGCACAAAAACCCCCCTAACTGAACTGGAAAACCATCATCTATTAACCTCCTCGACATCTCGCCTTATCTTTTCAGTATTGCCTCTTCCTTGTATGTCACAGGAAGGTGAATATGAGGACTGGGTTACCTTTACCAGATGCTGTTTTACAGCCTTCCATCAAGGTTTCTGCTGCCTCATTAAATTAACTACCCTACCCTTTCAAACAGCAAAGCTTTCTGCCTTTTCAGCTTCCAAAAGGGCAAGCACCAGTCAGTGACACCAGGGGACAGAGAAAATGGCATCTTTCCTACAGAAATGTGCCAGGAGAGAACACGAAGGTGTGGCTGTTTGTAGAGAGATGACCTGAGCATGATGTCACTCAGCATCACGCTCGGCTCTTTGGACACAGGAAGTCCCTAACAAGAACTTTGTGTCCTGCTCCTGCTCTCTGTGTTGGGAAATGATGTAGCTCCACTGAAGCCAACAATATTGCACTGATTTTTACCCCCAGCACATCTTCCTCGACCCTTGTCAGCAGCACAAACCCCACATTCACCTGTTCATAAGCTCTGAGCCATGAAACTTGCACCTTTTGTACTATCTATAGCCCTGCAAGGCTGGGGGGTTTTACCTCCTAAAGTGAAGGCACAGGGGCAATGCAGCATAAATCCGTGGGTGGAGTAAACACCACAGATGGATTTTATGAACATAAATTAGAGAAAAGCTTTGGCATAAGAATGAATGTGGATTAAGTGGCCGTGAATAAAACTAGAGGAAATCTTCTAGTCACCAAATCATTGAGTTTCTGGAAAAGCCTCTCCTGGAAAAAAGAAAGCAGGGGACAGTAAAGAGAATCAAGAATGTCAATAAAACACTTAATTAATGGGATATTTGAAGTGGATCCAGGAAGAAATAGGATACAGTAGCTGGAGAGTCTCTTCCAGCCTTCCATGCTCACAAGAGAAAAAACCTTAAAAAAACCCCAAAATGCACTTTCCTCTGATATCAGCTAGCAAGTAAAACTAGCTGAAGAGGAGAGGGGCATGGTCAGGTAGACAAGCAAACCTCCGTATTTTTAATCTGTTGCTTTCAGAGATCATAGTATTGCTGCTGCAGCTGAATTTTTATACGGGTAGAAACCCTGAATGTTAGAGTCAACATGTATGGGTGTGTGGAATGACAAATGTTCAGAAGAGGCAACATCCACTAGTGCCAAGAGAAAAAACTTCCACTGTTTCAGACATTTAAAGTGTGAATTTACCTTCACCTCTGATTTCTGTGTCCCATATTTAAACGATCACTGAAATTAGTGCGTTCTTTAGTGTGTTCACATTTCTTCTTCAATTTCATGTGAGATGAATGTGCTTTCATTCTTTCTGCCCATCCGTACATCTGACAACTGTGCTCTCCATGGCAGCTTGTTCTGGGGATTTTACATGGGATAAAAAAAATGCCGTGGTTTTGTTCTTAGATGGCCAGAGCTACTCAAAGACGGCAGTCACTGCTGAATGACTCAGGCTTGAAATGGGAGGGAAAAGGCACGTGATTTCTCCTCATGACAAAGCAAACTTAGAGCTTTATTTCCCTACTGTCAAGAGAAAATCTGCGTTTCAGTTATGCAAACACAAAAGTTAAAGTTTACCAAGGTGCCTGATGGATTTGATAAAGTGGGCATCAGTCAAAATACTGGGAAGAGCAAAAATCCTACTCCAAATCTAGCCACATATTCCAGTTCAATGAGGGTTTAAACGATAATGTCTTCTGCAGAGCTAAATACACCTTATCTCCTAAAGTCCAAGTCTTAAATCTCAAACCTTAAAGTACAAATTCAAAGCAATGCCCCTTGTCATTTTTGAGCCCAGAAACTGTCAGATACTAATGATTTTCAGAGACTTTAAACATTCTTTGGCTTACTGGGAGCTACACTTACCTGGGACCACTGACCTGATTTCATACTGTCTTTAAGAAATATCTAACCAGACAATTACATGCTTACTTTTATGTACTGAAATGTAGAAATCATGACCAGGCTTCTTGGAGGAGTAAGGAAAACAAGGCTTCTTGGATGAGTAAGGTTTCTTGTGTCAGTGAGGAAAATCAGACAGGGTTTATGTGCCCAGGTGGATGGACAAACAAAAATTAAGTTGGGATCCGGCTGGGTGAATAAATTGGTATCCTGCTCACCAGAGAGCACCATTTGAGCTGTGTAAGCTGTGACCACTAACAACAACTAGTGTTAAATGGAGTTCATCGGACTTCGTTCAGGTTTTAATGCAGAGGAGAGATTATTAGCCATGTTAAAACCATGAGCTAAAAGCTGTGAAAATATAGTTGAGTAAGCAGCTTGTTTTAAGGATGCGTTCATTTACCACTGAATTTTGATGGCAACCCCATGGAAGCAGATGTGGCAGCCACAGTGGTGCAAATGACATTCTTGATGAGGCTGGCTGAGGAAATAAAGCTCATAATAAATAAATATATCAATATGTTTGTATTTTGGGGATCTAATCATCTCACATCAAGCATTTATGAAGACCATGGCTATAATGCTACCTTTGCTAAAGAAAAAATAATTCGAATGCTTAACACCATGTATATGAATATAACAGAAGGCAGCACCATAGGAAAGACAGATGAGAGATTTTTTTTTTTTGGCCTTAAGCTCCCAGGAGGAATTTCAACCTAAACTTGTTTCTGTAGACATAAGAAAGGTCAAGCTCCTCTTCTCATTTTCAACCTGTTGCTTAGAAAGGCTCGAGGAACTTGTGTGTGGAACTCCTCTGTGGAAGCTCTCATCTTCAGCTTTTCTGAGGACTGTGCAGGCATGAAAATGTGGATTGACTGAGTGCAACTGGTAGTGAGGAGAGGCCATTATCCTGCCTTATCACCGAAAGTGCTCAGCACCAGCTGGACAGATACACAGGTGTGTAATTCAAAGTGACTCTAAGACTTGTAAAGAGCAAAAGATCTTACAAATATCTGAGGCTTGGAAGGTGTTGGAAGGCATCTTTATCGATGTACACAAGGTTGTTGGCTTTCTCAATTCTTCTGCAAAGAGGAAATGAAACATCAGAGAAAAATGTATCAATACATTGATCTTAAAACTGTGTTTGTCCCATGATGTAGTGGAACAATATGCTGAGATTTTTTCTTTATGACAGCAGAAGATCTGCATGATTTCAGGGAGCAGCCTACCACAGACTGGCAGACCCCACCACCTTTTGATCCTGGCAGTGATCTGAGGATAAATTTTAGGCCGAGCAGGTAAAGAAAAAGACAAAGGGAGATTTCAAATGCTCCTATATTGCTACAAATTCTTCGGTGCTTACCTGAACCAAACTGCAAAACCTTTGATACTTGCCTATAATGAATCTGTATAATTGTCTCCTTTGCATTTAGATTGCTCATTACTTACATTTCATGTAGCTTGGGAAGGTTGGAAAACACATTTGCTTCTATGACCTCCAAGGCATCATTCTGTGAGATCTCTCTGAAAAATAATTTAGAAGTCAAGATATTTCAAGTCATGGTGAAGCAGAAAATGGACAAGTGAAAAATTCACAAGGAACTTCTTCTCAGGTTACTGATGAGTTTTAAAAACAAGGTGGATATCAGATAAGAAAACAGAAACACTGGTGATTCCTGCTGTGGCAAGAAACAACAACAGTCAGGAACAGACATCTGAAGCTGGAGTTTGTATCTGCAGCACCAGCCCTGCACCTCCTGCTGTCTTCATTCCCTGAGCATTAGAAGTCACGGTCTATCCATCATGGGCTACTGGACCCCTGACATTACTAATTACTGATAGAAATTTAATGAAACCTTTTAACTCAGTGAAGAAAATAGGGGGTGAAGGTGACTGAAAACAAAGACAGCTGAAAAGTTCCCAAGAAATATGACACAACTTCAGCAACAGGACACTGCTGTCTTGACCCAATGGGAAGCACAGAGATTAAAATTAAGCCACCAGCAGATGTGCCCTTGTTAACAGCAGCTGGAGACCACAGAAGTGAAGAAGTCTTCCACACCTTGGAGCAAACCCCATTTGACATGGTCTGTACACAGTTAATGGCCACTTACAGCCAGAGAACTGCAGAATATGAATGGCCAGTTTACTGCTGTCACCACACCAGAACGCATCTCCTCCCAGTCCAGAGAACACATTTCTTTGCTTCCTTAATCTGTGGGATGGCAAAGACGGGGCTCAGGCTCTGGTGTGATTCAGAGCTCAGGAGCTCTCCCGGTGAATTGTGTGGGCATTACTGCAGTGCCCCCTGTCCCAATCCCATCACTTATCCTGGCACTGACCAGGAAGGTCGACGTAAAGACAGCCACGCCAAAAGATTCCCCGCTGCCATTTTTTTTGATATGGTGCCAAAATGTTATTTTCTCAGGCTGAGGTCAGCTGTAGGAAGTAAAATTTGTAATACAGCTGTAATTCAGTGATAGTGTCATGGTCTATTGCATTTTAATCACCAGGTAACTGTGCACATCTTTGGAATGAAACCTTGGATAAATAGATTGAAAACTGGATGACGCTTGTTCCCGGATATCTCGTTCTTTTGAAATGATGATGGTTGCAAACAGATTCAAATAGGCCTGAGGTAAAACAAGAGATTATAATGTCAGGTGCACAGTCAAAAAATAATGACAAAAATTAATCTGAGGAATATAAATGTATTCCACTCTCTTCCGTGAGAGATGAACCATGCCTGACAGATTACCTGCCCATTTAAGACAAACAAAAGCCTTGCAAAAGAAGATATGCTTTTCATCTGACCTTTCCAGTTTTAAAAAAAATACCTTAGTGGTTTAATATTTTTTAGTTTAATAAGAAGTTTTCCCTCCTGTTTCCTCAAGTTTTTTTATGGAAGAAATCCAGCTCTGCTCTGCTCCACTCCAGGGGCTCTCAACTGACTGGAGAATAAGAAAATAAAAGTACATGAGGACTGCCAATAGGTGCTTTGCAGGGTGCACTGAGAACTGGGTTTGTTTAGCAGTGCTGAACCACCAGCTCACATGCGAGTGTGTTCCTCTTTATTAATTTTCAGCAGCAACAAAATGTTTCAGCTGAGACAGGGATTCTTTCATGCCACGGGAGATACACAGCCATTGCAAGGGGTGCTTCAAAGACTTTTTATTAACTGTTTTCTTTAAAAATAGTTATAAGATATAAGTAGAAATATCCAGAAGAATAGACTGGACTAGACTAGAACAGAATAGAATAGAATAGAGTAGAAGCAAACACTCCCTATGAGGTATTTATATGACAGCATAAAATTCTTGACTGACTAACTACACTCTCGAAGATTTAACAACATGGGAGGTGTCTCACACTTTTAAGGCTTGGTTTGGTTTTCCTTGTGCTCTTTTTGGGTGCTCAGGTGTATATTTGCCATTCCCCACAATCTAAAAATCAGTCGTCTAGAAAAAAGAAAATCTTCAGAAAAAGCAGCACTAATACCAACAAATACGTTTAGCCAGAAGATACTTCATGCCACTGTGAAGTTCAGGGAAAAAATCTTGCAGATTTGTTGGCCTTATACAGGGAAAAAAAAAAGGTTATTAAGAAACCATGAGACAGTAGTGACCTCACCCAGCAGATAGTGCTGCTGAGGGTAATAATTTTTTATGATCCAATCTGCTATCTAACTTTGGAACAACTTGGATGACACAGCTTTTTTAATGGATTGCTCAAAAATGAATGTTTCTGCATCAGAAGAGTGTTTTGGCTTCCTGAGAGTGTGGTAGGTTATTGGCTTTGTTTCGATTCGAGAAATGGAAGATACAGATCTGATTAAGGTAGGGCACAAGCAGGCCATGGCACTCTGGAAGGCTTGGAGAATGCATGGCGAAGGAAAGGAATGAAGAGAGGCAGGAAGATAGGAATCTCTAAACTGTTTTTGCAAGATTAGGTTTTTAAAATAGTAAGTTTTTTAGAGATTACGTCTTAAACAGAATTAAATAACACCTGTGTGAGGGGGCTTTCAGAGACATGGGAAATGACTTGGCTTTCATTCTAACATTCCCACTCACAGGTACAAAGGGGACAGTCTTTTTTTTTTGCACAGGTAATGAAATGATGGACATATAAAAATATGTCCATTTACAATGACTTTTTTTTGTCTTCCAGTTGAAGCAAACCACTGCTGCAGCTGTTGGGGTTATGAGCATCTCAACATCAGTAAAAGCAACAAAAGGGACACTTGTCAGTGGCAGAAGGCAGTAACCCTCCTGGTGCTGGGCTTCATCCTCTGTGTTCAGGGGATTGCAGGGGTGAGGCAAAAGACCTTCTGTCCCCTGCGATGAACTGCATCCCTTGCTACACTCTCTCCAGGAAAACCTGTTGGTGATGACCTTATCCCCATTGTTCTCTGCAGATGAATCCCAGTTTTGGGCTGCACATAAACCTGACAGGGCTGTCATTCAGGTAGGAAGGATAAATAAAATAAAACCATTCTGTTTAGGAGATCAGTCACACACTGTGAACAATAGGCAGCACTAATCTGGGGGTTGCTTGCATAATTTGTGTGAACTATTTACTCATGCCTGGCAAAAAGTGCACACCTGCTCCTGGAAATCCCAAACAACACTGTCTTGGATACAGGTATCCATGACATTAGAGGTGCAAACCACTGCTGCTCACATCAAACAGCCAAGTCAGCAGACTCAGATCCTCTGTAGAGGAGAGCAAATAATACCTGAGGCAGCAGCTACAAAGAGAAAAAAGGGATTGCTGGCTAGCGTTTGTGCAACTGATTTGTCTTACAGTATAAATACACACAAACAGATGATTGCTCATAATGCATATCTGATTATATGCCATCGAGAGAGAAGATGGGGCTGTTGTTACGTTGTTTGCTTGGAATGAATGACACTATTAATGCTGCTGGTAGCTGTGGCAGGAAACCCAGCCGGCAATCCCGGCATCATTTCTGAAACAGGCAAGCCTTCGAATAGATGGTGTGCTAAACAGTCAGGGGCAATTTCTTAAAAAACCCCAAATATCCAAACCACCCAGGGGTTGCAAAGTGCTTAGGCATCTGCCTGAGCTTAGTGTTCACTGCATGCAGAGTTGTACTGAAATCAACAGTGATCCTTGAAAGCATAAATTGTTTACTCAAATACAGCCTAGAAGATGAAAAAGCATTCAGTAAACACATTTTACTAAGGCACAAAGGACAACAGTTTTTATTTTTCTGCAAAGAGAATGTGAGAGTCTAAGATGTGACATCACATGATTAAGGGATTTCCTTTAACTTGCCACTAAAGTAGCAAACTGGAATCGTTATTACCCATTCCCCAGCAACTGACCGCAGTGTATCATTTCCACGTGTGACAGTCAGAGCCTGCGTTACAAGGGAGAGAAATGGAAAATTGTTTAATCTGCCTGCAAAGCTGCCCTTAGGCAAGGCCGGGGGTGCATCTTCATGACATCTGTGGCAGAGCCCAGTGTGATGCATAGGAAGGATTCCTCTTCAATCCAGCTGCACTCAGAGCACAACCCATAAAAATCAAGATGCATCGAAATGGCCTTTTAAACAATTCTGTTAGCAAGGGACTCAGAGTTCATGGCAGTTTCTTTGTAGTCCACTAAAGGAAAAGTGTCTTAGACTAACCAAAGTCTCACAGAAAAAACAAGACTCTATTAAACTCACAAACTAATGATCTTGGAGCCAAGTGGTCTCATCTTTCAAAATAACTAATGAATAATAGACTGGAAGATTATGTCTTTTATGACAGGGATTCCTTTCAGGATCAGAGCAGAGCACACAGGGATAAAGCATGGGGTAATTTCTTCCCCTGCTTGGAAATATGTCTGTTTTAAAAAAAAAAAAGTGTGTTTATGTCTGTGTGCCTCCGAACAGACGCAGAAGGTTAACGCAGATCAGTAAGTGGTAACTCGTGTCAAAAGAAGAGCAGAGCACACACAAGGCAGAAGAGCAGCTTAGACCAGCATTAGCCCCTCACACGATGCCCAGGGATGTGGGATTTCGAGCATGAAGACCTTGTAATTCCAGCAGCAGGAATGACATAGAGAAACTGCTGCCCACCTGGTGAGCTTGGCTGTGTGATGGCCACAGTAAATGTGGGATTTATGGACTTCTGCATTTCTTCTCCCCGTGGTGGACTAGCAGAGGGGACTGCCCTGTCTGTCAAGGCTTCTCTGGTCCTTGCTTGGTGTGTGCACTTGCCCACAGATGGTGTGAGGGAGGGATTTCCCCCTCTCCAGGCACACAGCCCTACTCTGTGGTCCTGGTGGTGACTCAACCCCTGTAAAACTCCTGCAGCCTTCCTTAAATTCCCTTCTGGAGCAGGTACGTACACAGGCTAAACACTTGATCTGTTCACCTTATATTTCCTGTGATACATTATAATTGGGTCTTTTGGCCCATTATCCTTAGCCTTTGATGCAGTTTTTTTGTGGCACAGCTATCCTGTGGATTGCTATGAATGCTTTTATTTCACTCTGTAGGTACCTGCAATCAGCAGCGATACTGGAGGTTTAAGGCTCTGATTCCCAGAGCAGCTGGCCTCACCGTGCTCTCTGTACTGCTACAAATCAACAGTATTGTGTTCATTTAAGGGAAAAGAGAAGGGAAAAAAAGGCCAACAATGCTTATTTTCCCCCCTTTCTTTAAATATAAATACCCTTTAGAGCAATTTTCCAGGTCAGTTTTACTTAGTGGTTTGACTGATGCCACAATTTATGTCAAGCTTCAGAAGTAAATGGCAGCAATGTGGTGTCACCCAGGCAATCCTGCCCAGCATTCGCTGGGTGAGCCCCCACGGGATCAGCCTGAGACGTGTCTGAACTGAAAAATTAAACACCTGGCTACCTCTGTCTCCTCTGTCTCTCTGTTGTGGATGGAGTGGCTCTTATTTCTTCAGTCTGATCAGAAACAAGCCGGTCTGAAATCTACTTTTGAAAACTTCCCTCTAAAGTGACAGCAAAATGCTACTACATTGATTTAAACAGGTTACAAAAGAAAAGCCATTTTTCTTAAAATTATTAGAGACTTTTGACCTTTTAAAAATAGATAGTTGACACTTTCTCCTGTCACTTTTCCTTGTGAACATGAAAAACTTGTCTCCCTACCATGATTTATTGAACACTGGGGAGTTACAGGGTAATATCTCTTAGCAGATATTGACGTTTCAGAAATGAAATCAAGGACTGACTCTTCTCATCATCTCTTTACTTTGCTGAAGATACACACACACACGTTGTGCCGGCCTTGCTGAACAAGTGGAACACCCCTTCAACCAACTGAACGCTAATAGTGACTCCACACTTAGAGCCAGACTGTGTACATACATCAGTCTTTGAGGGAGATTATCAGGAGGTGCCAATGCTGTGCCTTCTTGTCTTCTCCAAAGGGCATGAAACCACGTTCTCAAATAAATCTGTGCAGGCATGGGAAGAAAATAAAATGGGAATTTCTGCACGGCAGACAGAAGCAAAGGGGATTTTATTTCTATCGGTGCTTTAGCGCCATGCCAGCAATCCAGATGAAAGTCTGCGGAGAGTTTGGTTGCATCAAATTAATTGTCCATGTAACGGTTTTAAATTGGCCTCTCTAATCTGAAAAAGCGCACGATTAGTCTGCAGAATTGGGACTGATAACACCCAGATCCAACAGACGAAGCTACATCGTTATAAGAATTGATTTTATAATCAGTACAGTTTGGGGGGATAGATATCTCCTCATACTCCAGCACTAAGGGAGTGTATTACACTCGTTTTAGTTTGTTGCCAGCAAAGCTGAAAAGGCATGAAACTTCCTAGGGTCAAACAAGAAAAAGGGTCTTTGGAGGAAATGGCAGCTTTCCCCAGAAATCTGGCACCACGCAGGCGGCCCAGAGAGATGGGGCTCAGAACTCAGTGCCCTCCAGCCCCTGGGACAGACACTGCTGCTGCCCCTGGCTTCAGGTATCACTAAACTTTATCTTTGGCTATGAAAGCTTGCAAGGAAGACAGAAAAATGTGTGTAAAATAAAAACACCCACTCTGTCAATGGCACTTTTCCCCCTCAGGCATGATGGGCTCCAGAGGATGTTGAGACCATCCTGGCAGACAAAGATGGGTGCTCAGCTGAGGAAGGGACCTTCTCTTTCAGAGAAGCTGATATTGACGTTGTAACTCCTTCCATGGAAATGGCCAAGCAGCATTTATTGCCACTTATCTTTTATTACTCCTCTCTTGGCTTTAGCAGCCATCTAATGATGAATAGTTTATTAAGATGACCTGGGCAGATGAAGAAATTACATTTGAGATAATCATTCGGGAGAGCAGCTGAACGAAGAAGTGGGGCAAATAATTCCTGGGAAAAATCAATAAGCAGACTGTCTTGGACTGGGAGAACATGTGGCTTCCAGAACCCAAAGTCTAGTGACAGCCTTTCCAAACAGATCATCCTGAAGCAGATGCTCCCAGATACTTCAGCAGACAGTTTTGAAATGCTTTAAGGAAGCACACATTCACGAGAGGCCTCTGGAGGACAGTTCGTTACTAATTCCAATACATTACAGAAACAGGAAAATCCAGAATAAACAAGTGCCTCAGATAGGCCCAATTAAACATTTTAGCTAAGAGAGGAAATTCTAAAAAAAAATCCCTCTTACTCCTCAATTTTGACATTAAAAATCTTCCCAGAACACTGAATATTATTCACCAGAGCAAATCATGTAGTACATACACCCACTTCAGTGAAAATAAATCTCCATGACTTGACCCATCATGAGAAAAATATTAGCACTGCCTAATGTTAAACCCAATTATGAATATAGACATCATCCAACAGCTGCCAGCACCATGCACTACAACTTTCAAATGCCCTTCTGAAAGGATTTAGGTTTCTCTTATTCAGTGTTAGAGTGTCCCTGTGAAATACCCTTTTCTAGCACAGAGATTTCCTTGCCTCCTCTTTTCTGTTTGCATTCATTCTTCCCTTCCATAAAAGCTCCTTACTATTCTTATGTTTTGTGTCTAACTGAAGCCTTGACCCAGCAAACTCTTATCCTTGAGCTTTGGCACCAGGCTCAGCTAAGATGGTACTGTATAAATGTTTATTTGATTACATATAACCTAACCAGGGAAAAGGATATTCTTTTATGCTTCCAAAGTTAAATCCAAACCTCTGCCTTGCAACCGACTGCCAGAGAAAACACAAGCACCATCAAGAAGCTACTAAATCAAAAGCTTTACAAAACAAGTGTGCAACGAGACGTATTTATCTAATTATGATACCATCATGAGCAGAAAAAAATACCATTTACCCCAAATCTGCAGGTTCTGTATTGGAGGATGCAGAGAAGACATGCAAACATGGGAATTACACACAATCCCTAACCCTTTTGCCAAGTGGCAGCAAGGAGGAGCCTGAATCCAAATACCTAGACTCTTATTTTACAAATAACTGAACAACTGTCCACTATGAAACCTTGGAAAATCATATGCTTCCACCTGAGTTTCTCTGACAGAAATAACCCCTCTTTATCAGCAAACACTGCAGGGCTGCACACAGGTAAGAAAGTCTTAACAGGGGGAAGGAAAGATGTCATAAAACTGGGGCCAAAATTCAATATAATAATATGTTTCTATGTTTGTGTGTGTATACACACAATATTCAAATAAAAGCAATGATAATGATAAACCCATGGCCACAGGATGGCTCTCACTCACTGAAAGCAGGCAGCAGCTGCCTCTCTGCACATCTCACCCCATTTACAAGGAGGCTGCTCAGCCGTGAAGGGTCGCTGCCACCACTGCTTGGTAACCCAGGCTGGAGAAGCACCAGACAAACAAAGGCTTTCTGCTCCTGTGGGGCTTTCACGAGGAGATCCTCAGGCTGGACCCAGCCCTTTGACGGGGAGCCCTCAGGAAGAACCATTCCATAGGAATGAGGCAAAACCCTTGAGGACCCAGCGGCAATTCTCGGCCATTTGGGAACAGCCTGTTTCTCCTATGTAAGAGTACTTTGATCTACCTGGGAACCCTTCTCCTCCTCCCTATCCTGGGTCATTTCTAACTGAGGCATAGAATGAAGTTTGAGCTAGAGATGATGCAAAAAGCCTTACTGGAATTAGCTCTTCCTTCTTCATCAAGAGAAAATAGGAATCTTCCTCCCTAGCCACAGGGCTAAAGGAGGAGGCTGAAAAAGAAATGTGGTTTGAATAAAAATATCATGTTTTCCTTAGAAGTCGTGGTGTGTATTCCTTTGCTGAACTCTATTGCATGTACTTATGATATTTTTTCTGTCTGACTTCTGGTATTGATGTAAATAAAATGGAACTTACAGTGTTTTCACAGCACGCAAGCCTGGCAAAACCTTTTTGTATTTCCAGTAAAACCCTTTGAGAAAATGCTACTGATAAGGGGGAAAAAACAATTCCTGAAGAGATCCCAAGCCACAAAAATTACCATTTGGAAAAGTCATGCTGATGGAACACACTTTAAAGATAAATAAACAAAATTAAATCCATCATTCCTGATTACTATCATTGCTTTAGCTGAGACTGAAGGAGATTTCAGAGTCTGCAGCAGAAGGAATGGAAATCCATTGGTTTTAATAGTGGATCTGTATTTACATGAACAGTCTACATTTTAGAGGAGTGCACATTTTCCCGTAATTTTGAATAAGTGCTTTCTCTAGAAAGCACACAGCTCAATACACAGGACACAGAAGTACACAAACTTAATGGCAATCCTGTGAGAGCAAATCAGCTCAGATTTAAGGGAGTGTTTTTTGCATGTTAAATACTGACTTAAAATTAAAAGAAAAATGTTACACTGTTTCTTTTTCCATCAGATGGGAAAAAAAAAGCAGCATGTATTTTTGAATTGTTTTCACAGGAAAATGAAGAAACAAATGTAACATAATGTTATGGAACTGATGCCTTAAGTGGCCACCTAAAACACAGAGACTAGACAAGAAAAACCTAAGGCATCAGAATACGATCAGAATTCCCTCTGAAAGATGCTCTGTCTTGGAATTACTCAAATTTGGACCAGATCCCTGGACAGGAGTGCATTTTTCTTACATGCAGAAAGATACAGCAAACAGAAAGCAACCAGCAGCACCAGCACACACCACATTCTTCTACACAAAGGTAATAGGGTTGCATTACATCCTTTCCATCAGTTCCAAGACGGCTCTGCAGGGTGGCTCTGGCTAAGAGATTCCCCAGGTGAATCCCTTGTGCCCCATGTGAATGCCTTTGGCGAGGTCAGATTGTGCAGCAGCTTAAGTACGTGGGGTTTTAATTTTTGTCTTTGCCCTGGGGGGTGAATTACTGGAATCGTGTAATCGGTACTTCAAAATGGCAGGGTCAGGACAGTGGCACCTATTTAACTTCAGGACCACACAAAGCCCCAGATCAAATGTTTCAGATTTAGTTGATCCTAATGAATTCAAATATACTTCTATATTTTGATGACTTTTTTTTGGCATGTTTTTTTTGGGGGGGGGAGGTTTGTTTGGTTTTTTGTTGTTGTCTTTTTCTTTCAACTGGCACACACTTCTAATCAATTTTATAACTTATTTTCAGTTAAACGAATGAACCTCTGTGAGCATGCAAGTCCCAAGAAGCCATACAGAGAATATTTATCTATGAGACCTGTTAAAAGAGATTAATGCTACGAAATGACTCCATTTCTGCTCACTTTTTTCTTTGTGTGCTGCTAAAGTCAATTTAAGGACATTCGTCCACTGAAGACTGAGAGGGACAGAGGAACTCCCCCGGAGTTCAGGTTATGACCTGAGCTCAGGGCATGACTATCTCCCATCTAGACCTGTGACTCTCCTAGATACATTTTGCCTCATCATTCAAAGTGTCCAGAAGGGTAGCACCAGGATGCTTGCTCTTATATCCTCCTCCTTAAAGACGTGCAGATGGTGGAGACCTGTTAGGAGAGCTCAGATTTGTCAGTGACATGATTACTTAGGAAGGTGCCAAAGGGGAAGAAGGAAGGCCCCTATTAAACAAGGGAGAACACACTTGATTTGCTTTCAGGTCACATTTAGTTAAAAATAAGGTAAAAAGACTTTATTGATGTGGCTGGCAAAATCTTCCATTTATCCACAGATGAGGCACAGCACAGCCGAGGCAATCAAACCTTCCCACAGTGCCCCACAAAGGAGTGAGGACACCCACTGAGACCCTGGCTCTGCTGCAGAGCCATTTCAAAGTCTGGCCAAAAGAGGCTTCTGCTGCTGACAACCAGCTGTAGCAGCCTTAGCTTGCAATGAATCACCATCTCCTGAGGGCACAGGCTGAGATCACCCTCTCATGGTATGCCAGCCATCAGCCTACCCATGTGAAAATAAAACATTCATCACACACATGCGGACTGGATATGAACAAATGACCCAGAAATCTGGGGGGTTCCAAGTCCTATTACCCTCTGCCTGAGTCATTCTCCTGTCACATGAAACTTGTTGTGACATATTTTGTGTGGGCTGCCTGGTGGGGGTGGAGAACAACCCAAAGCCTACTTTGTCATTTAGTCCTAAAATTATGTAGAACTCATTCAACAGACAAATAAAAGAAAAAAAAAACTACCACGAAAGAGGAAAACGTGCTAGCAGGGGAAAAACTTCCTTGCTGAATGTTAGGTCTTCATTTGAATTCCAGCATATATCTGAATGAATTATATTTTTTAATTTGTTTAACTATGCTAATAGTCACCATGCACTAGTGGTTTTAGCAGTATTTTCTCTTTATATGGATGACTCAAGAATTGCCATAGCAACTCGCTTCCTAATTAGCCATCAGTTACGAACAATCAATACGATTAGACAAGGTCAGCGCTGGAGTAAGAGCTGGAGTAAAGTCTGTAGATTTTTTAAAAGGCTACTGAGAGTGAATAAGAGCAAGAAGAGGAAGAGAGGGCTCCTGGATGGTCTTCCCCAAAGAATGGTCATTGCTCTGCCATTACTCACTCTTCTGTGAACCAAAGCAGTTGTGGCAACCAGAGCTTTGGTACTTGAGCGCAGAGAGCTTTCAGCCTGCCTACAGATTCACAAAATACGGGGAGCGGAAGCATCCTTGTATCTGCAGATAAAAAGATACCTTACTGTCACATTGCTGGGACTGATGTTGACTGCACACCACCAAAATCAAGAGCAAATATGTCCTAGATTTTTATCAATATTAAATCAACCTCCTCGCGTGGGAAAGGTCCCTGAAACCTGGAGACTGACCAGTTCACAGGAAGGTGCTCCCTGGGAGTTAAGCCGGTGCAGTGCCTAGCTGAGATCCCATTAGGAAGCCCTCCCTCTGGAGACCTGAGTGATTGCCCACTGCTGACAAGTCCCCCCTCATTTTTACAGCCTGTTTCAGTCGTTAACATGTTATCTGTTACCCTGAAAGCACAGTGCCTGGCAGCACAGTGGGATGGAAATATAATGTGCTATTCAGTGCTACTCTGGGTCCTGGGAATACAAAACGGGATCCTTGATACTGACAGATGAAGGCTCGTGAAAAGCCACTTTACTTGTTAGCGTGTTTAAGTCTGCTACCAAGAAACACAGGCAAAGCTGAGCTTATTTTTAAATAAACAGTTTGTGTTGTCAATTATGCCTGGGCACATGGCAGTCGCAGATGAACTGTAATCCATTTACTTTCCTCTCTATAAATTCATTGCCGCTTGGCTCTGTCCTCTGTTCCTCCCTGGAGGTTACTCCCCTGCTGCAAATGTGCCTCCAGCCTCAGCTCATAGCACTGGGTCCCCAATCAGAGGGTCGGGATCAGGGAATGGAGGAGCCAGGACATGGCACGTGGTGACAATGTAATGGCAAAACAGTCTGGACAGTGCTGTGTGAGGGCACTTTAAGTCATGAGTTTCGAGGCAATATGTCTTGACCTTCCTCTGCACAGGATGTCCCAAAGAAGGATGAAAGGGTTTTAAGCTCAAAAAAGGCAGCTTTTATTAGAATATCAACTAAGATAATTAACTTTAAAGCAGAAAAACCTTATAGGATATTGAAAGAGAACTGGGAGGATTTTATTTCCTCTCTATCCTGACATGCAGTGCCTTTGGAGTTTTGGAGTTCATAGAATCATAGAATAGTATGGGTTGGAAGGGACTTTTCAAGGTCATCCAGTCCACCTTCCCCGAGGGACATCTCCTAGACCAGGTTGCTCAGAGCCCAGTCCAACCTGACCTTGACTGTTGCTGGGGATGGATCATCCACCACCTCTCTGGGCAACGCATTCCAGTGCTTCAGCACCCACACAGTAAAAAGCTTCTTCCTTATACATAATCTAAATCGACCCTCTTTTAGTTTAAAACCATAACTCCTTGCCCTGTTGCAGCAGGACCTGATGAAAAGTTTGTCCCCATCTTTTGTAGGGTCCATCTCTAAACACGGAATGGCCAAGTTCCTCAATCCTTTACTCCTAGTGGCAGTAAGCTCTGCTCCTGTAAATCCTATTCATCACCCCTGGGGCTGCCCCCTGCTCTCCAGAGCAGTCCTCGAGTGGCACATATCCATCTCTGATCTGTAAAGCTCCCACCCCTCTTGCAGCCCCTCAAAGCTGCTCCCCTCCAAATGGGCCCTTTATCCTGCAAAGGAAATGCCCAACACCCCTTCCTCCAGGGAGCTCTGCTGCTGCCAGCTCTCCTAGAGAGCCTCATCTAATTGGAAACAGAAATAATAAATAAGCACGTTCTTTTCACTGTGTCGTGCTCACCCCTTCTCACAGCACAGATGGGAAAAGCATAAATCTTAAAAATCCAGCACAAGAAGCCTTAAAAATGTGGAAAATAAAGATGAAAAACAGATCACCATAAAAACCTCATTCCAAACAAAAGATAAGATTGACAAAGGGATTAGACATGTCTAATGAGCACCTTCACTTCATAATTACACTAGAAAGGATAAACATTTCCAGATAAAGATGTAAATCTTTGTGCTCTTGAGCAGAAAAGCAAGACAGAAGCAAACAATGCTTCCAAATAACAAAAACTGGTTTAATTCTGTGCCTACATGAAATTCTGCATTATTTGTGCTTTTAGTGAAGAAACTTCTAAGCACAAGACAACCTGGAGAGACCACTCCTGGTGTTTGTGCTGAGAAGCCCCCTATTTATTATGTGCATTTCTTCTTCTCAGGGGAGGAAGCACCCTATGAGGTGGACAAAACACATTCTCCATGCGGATGAACTACCCCACAGTTATTCCAGAAATGTTCTCTTGAACGTCCTCCTTCAACAAGTGGCATCAGCAGCTCTCAGAGGTGAGGTTCTGAAGTGGGAAAGTCAAAGTCCCTGTCCCCAGCTCCCAGTCTTCTGCTCACTACACTGGAAAACTTAACAGACACCGAGAGTTCTCCAGCTTTCTGCATTTCTCTCACGATCATTTGTAATTTCCATCTGCGGTGTTGGCTCCCCAAGCATTCAAAATATTTTCTGGCTTAGTATCTGTCTACCATTCTAAATCCTAGCAATTTAAATCTTTCCCAGACTACTCTCCATGTATACACCCGCACATACGCGTGTTTTTAAGCATATAAGTATGTATACTCTGCCATGTGGTGAGTGGTTTAGTCACAAAAGGTACACCACTCTTACTTATTTTTAAAGAATCACACACATATATGGAAGTCTTCATCCAAACCAGGTTCCTGCTCTAGAAATCAAAACAAATATTCACAGTGTTTTGAGAGCAAATTGTTCTTGGCTTGGTCACAAAACAAACAATGGGCAAAATGAATCTCTGGTTTTACACCTGGGATGAATTAGGGCCAGCAGAGCCTTTGATAGAAAAATCAAAATGCAGCTCACTAATAATGATAAAATGCTCAGTTGCCTCTCCACTGAGCAAAGCAGCCATCAAACTAATGATTAAATCCACATCAATCATTTCGCATAATAAAAATAAAGGCTGTGCAATATAATGTTGTCAGAGAATCAACATCTCCTGCTTAGAAAATAAATGTCTTGACTTCATCTCAACATTTGTTTTTCATAAATGCTGAGGGTTATATCAGCATTAGTATAGCAATGGGAAACACTCCTTCATCGCAACATGTCAATTCCACTAGCATTATTCCTAAAATAAACAGAAAAGCTGGATAAAATTAATATGGGAAGGTGTTTGTGAAATCCTCCTGAAATTGAATTGCCATTTTCAATCTGGTGCCAGATTTCTTCTTTCTACAAACAATATTTAGTAGTGGCAACAATAAATATTGAGGCAAATCCCATTTAGAGCAAATTGGGCACAATTTCAAGGAGGTCACACCTTTTGCACTCACTCACTAGTACAGTTACAATACACTCAACAAGATTAATAGAAAAAAACCCTATAAAAACCTTTTCAATAGTTAAAAAATACCCTTTTTTTTAAAAAAAAAATAACAACCCGTAGTTTTGTATTTACAGTTCTGTTTTCAAGTCAGTACATTTTAATCCTGAATTCTATAGAGAAATTTGGGAGTTAATATGTAATTAACAAACAAAAGGAAACTTTTTTTTTACAAATTGTTTAGGGATATTGGAATGGATATACTGATTTTATCAAGAAAAAGATGATTTAATTCAGGACAATATTCTGACACATCACATGAGAAAAAACCAAATTTTGCCATGTATGAGCAATGAATTATATTTGAAAATGTAACATGTAAATAGAACCAGAAATTCTGAGTTCTTAGTTTTGTGGTATATGCACATAAATTTAATAAATGTACCACTCAGCCACCTTAAGAACTATTTTATGTTAATTAGCAAATACGTATATTTACATTTATGAAGTCACTTAGATGGTCATTTATTCTACCTTGGAAGCACACGAATCTCATAATAAAATACAACTTGAAACTCCCTTTATTTCAAAATAGAGTGAATCTTCTGGAGGAAAGAGATGAGAACTGAAGAAGTGACAGATTTTGGGGAAAAATTATTGATTTTGCCAGCATCCATCCTGCCTTCCTGAAACAAAAAACCCACCCAAAAGCACCTGAGATGAATATCAAAAAGTTGGCCAGACAGCAGACATAGCAGCCTCCTCAGCATGCAGTGAACATATCCACGGGAGAAAAGAAGAAAGATTATGGGATTAATTCTGCACCACAGGATGACCATCAATTCTGAGGCTCCTCGCTAGGTTTGCCAGTCACAATAATCAGCTTCGTGCCTCAAACGCGAGGGCCTGGAGCGCGGCTGCCTGGCAAAACTTAATGAGCCAGAGGAAGGAAATCTCTCCGTGTGACGCTGAACCTCCAGCCCGTCTGGCACAGCTTCTTGCTCTCCTGGCGGCAGGGGAAGCCCAGCAAACTGTCTGAGAGCAGGGCAAGCCAAGTGAGAAATAATCTTATGAATTGAGAAAAAAAATCTTGGTAATGCACAACATTTTCAGTTGCAGAGGTGGGGTTTTTTGGTTTTGGTTTTTTTTTTTTTTGACCACTGGGCTGAGACCTACTTTAAGAACTGTGCATTTCACCCTCAAATCTCATCTTGGATGAATGAGGCCACTTGAGAGCCTACACTTATATATGCAAAAAGGCTATCTTAATTTAGCATGCACTTTGTTTTATCTGTTTTGTTTGCATGGAGGAAGGCAGAAGAACACCGGATCAAAGTTTCCTCCTAAAAAACGGTGGGAACACACACAAGCATTTGCCCACGTTTCATGTTTTATGAATTCAGGTAATCTGAACAGTATGTCACTGGGGAGAGGCATTAAAGCATTTAGCATACATTCAGACAAGCTGGTTCCCTTTTTTTTTCCTCTCTCTCTGTCTAGACAGCTGTAAAACAGGGACCTGAAATGATGTGCAAGATGATTCTCCCATTAAATACTTCAGTCTTTAATGCTGGCTTCACACCAATGCAGTTAACAAATAAAGATTCTGCTAACAGTTCATTACCACAAAGCTCATTCTTGCTCAACGAAAGCAAGTAATGACAAAATGAATTTTCTTTTTTGTTTTCCATTCTAAATTTATTTTATCAAAGAAAGCAAGCATCAAGACACTAAACCACATAGGAAGAATTATGGAATACTTCTTTCTTGTGCTCTAATGTGTTTCAATTAAAATATGCAAATATTAGTGTGTTTTTCTGGGACTTTTTGAATAGAAAATTTATAAAATGTTGATATGGACACTATTAATTGATTTTACATTTCCTGGCTTCTTCTTCTAAGGGTTTTTACTTTATTTGTAATTTAGTTCCACCCAAGCATTATCAAAAGACTGAGATCAGATTATCTTTCCCTGAAAGGTAGCAGAACTGTAATTAAATCTCTGCTCTTTGACATTGGCAGGGAGTAACTGACATCAATAATAAATTTCTCCTTTGGTTTTTGTAATTGTGCAAGGGATGACAACAGTAACTGCCAGTGGAAGATCTCTTCCACAGATAAGCTTTGGCAGGGAAAAGCAGAATACCAAGTGATGATGCAGCAAAAGGTTTATAGATTATAATAAAGCCGCCCAGTCTTCGTTTGTTGCTTATTACGTTTAGAACGCAAGGCACAGCTTTTGCTTGCATGAAACAATCTGAATTGAGAACACCAGGCTTCCTATACACACACCAAAGTTTGCTGTCGGGGGGATGATATTTCCAAAGGCTGCAGGAGGGTCATCTGAGGCAATGGAGAAGGAAAAGCACCTCACGGCCGTACGGAGACACAGTGGCACGAGACGCTGCTCCAGCCAGTTCCTCCACCACCATGGGACACAGGACCCCTGAGAGGAGCTCCCGTGGCTGTTTGCCTTTCCCATCCCCTTTCTGGGGACCCATCTCATAGGGCAGAAGGGGCAAATGAAGACTGATGCACCCTGGCTGCTGTTGGGCTGTGAAATGCACGTCTGGCAGAGGACAAGCTTTCTTATGTGATTCTGCTGCTGAATTGGAGGCCTGAAGTGCCATCAGCTTCTCCACTGAGGAAAAGCCCTGTTCCAACCCACTGGCCACCATCAGACACAAACAGTCAGATGGGGTGGGGGCATCTGGGACTTGCAAGTCCAGCTGCAGGAGCCAGGAAGCCTCCTGTGATTGTTCTCTGCCCGACCACCAGCCTGCTGACTTGTCCAGGGCTGCAGGGAAAGCCCCATATCACTGTAATGGCCTCATTCAAACATTTATTCTTTGGGATAACAGCCTGAATTGTGAATTTCTTTGCTTGTGTTGGTTACTTGCCTTAATGTTTTTGAACAGTAGTCCTCTGTTGCCTGAGAGAAAATGCATAGACTAATTTAAATGCATTAAGTAGCATACTTATTTTCACGGCCCATCCTTAAGATGCAGAATGTTATACAGAAGTTCCTATAATGTAAATTAAAATTTAGTATCCATAGAGTTGCACCTTGAGAATGTGCCCTCGAGTATTTGCTACCAAAGGATGACTTTTACCTTATTCAGTATGTATTTTGGTACACAGAATGGTCTGTGTACCACTTTCACCTTAGGGATGTAAATAAATACTTTTATAAGCATGCACTATTAAGTTATATATCACAGCAGATCCTAAAAATCCATCTTTTTCTGCTTGCAAAAAAAAATAAATAGCAGGTTTATTCAAATAATGCAACAAAAGGTAGAAAGGAACTCCTGCCTAGATAAAATTTCCAAATGACTTGGCTACACTGAATCATAGCCATTTTCTCAAAATAGCTTTAATGAACTTAGTTAAGCCCAGTCTTTTGCATATCAAATGAGGCAGCACACAATACACTGCACAAGAAGAACTGGAGAAGCTGAGAAATGCTGAACAGCTTTCTTGGTAGCAGAAGACACAGTCTGCTTGTCCTTGGGTGATCCTGTAATTCCTGCCTCCCCTCCTCCCATGTCTTTGGGCTCTATGCTGACAAGGGTCACAGAGTCATGTGCAGGAGCTTAATGAAGCTGATTTTGGGAGCTCATGGGATGGGTTAGCCACTTGCTAGCCCAGGCAGCTTGATGGCTACTGCTGAAGAAGGTCTAGATGGTGAGTGCATCAATTTGCCAGGTTGTTAAAACTTGCTAGAGAAAGTGAAGTCTTCTCATTCTGCCAAATTTTCTAGGTAAGACTTTTACAATCAAGCCAAGAACTCTGGTCCTTCCTCAGCCACAGAAAGAGAGACACTCTTTGATTAAAAATTCTGTCTTGTGGTCTCCACTGTCCCCAAGTAACTCCTCTGAGTTCAGATAAAACAAAAAAGGTAACTCAGCATGATCTAATTGAGTCAAGGGAAAGTGTGACTCGCCTTTTAGCCTACAGGGGCAAACAGGAGAGATTTTAGCATCGTCCCTCAGGTTGGTTGTTGTCTATGAAATAATCTGGTGCTCGTATATCCAGGTCACAGAGCAGCAGCATTTGTCCTCAGGAACTCTCCCTGGATTCACAGTGTCAACAGAGAGAAATCCAGAAAATCTTGAATGCGCTGAGTAATTGAGTAAATACATGATTCAGGGCTATTTTTCTCTACAAATTCATGAGGAAGCAGTAGATAGCTGCTGTCTTCCATTGACAAAAAACTTTAGTTTCCAGGAGTGTCAGCTCTGGTGGATTCCCTCAACCCTAAAAGCTTTAGCTTTCCATGATCTCCAGAGCTCATTAAAGGTTTAGCTCATCAAGCTCTGTTATCCATACCATGGTTCATGCTCTTAAAATGTGTCTTGGCCAGCATCTGTTAAAGAAATGCCTCTCTCCAATTACTCCAAAATAAAAACAAGGCCACTAATGGTGGGATTTTTTCCTCTGTGCCATCTTCTAGCTTAAGAAGTACTTCCTCCTCACAGCTGAGTTTCCTTAGGCTGCACATGGGTTGGGTTTGAGAGCAAATGATGAACCAAAGCATGTTTTAGCTTAAACCCTTCAAAAAGAACAAATAACTGATGATGAATTTTCAAGGGGATTGTGCCTCAGGGTACAGACATGAAGCCTCTTTGGCTTGCACAGGGTAACGCAATCAGACCAAACTTCCTATAAATATGATACCCGAATCAGGCCTTGTTACATCAACATGCACAAATCTACTTTGCCACCTTGTAGTAACAGCAGAAAACTCAGCAACAGAAAAAGAGAGATTTAGTGCTGCTTCTGACTGTCTCTACTCCAAATTAAGCACTTTCTGTGCAGGTTGAAGACAACACAGCTGCTGCAGAGTATATCAGATTGATTTTGTCAGGCATGTGCCTGCATGGGACTGCTTTTTAATTTAGTAACTGGAGGGTTAATTGATTCTGGGAGTGTGAACAAGCTGGTTAAGCAGGAGCCCAGAAGAACTGCCACGTTCCAGTTGATTAAGACCTAGGAGTAGACTAAACACGTAGCAAGAATAACCAATCTGCTTTCCTGAACACCTATTTACTAAATTAACATGAATCCAGAGTTGTGCAGAGGTCGGAGAGCTGCTGGCAACAAGATGGCAAGTCTGTTCCTCAGACTTGAGGGTTTCTGAAAGAGTTTCCTGTGGGAAAATTCAAGTTGCATGTTTAGTAAGAGAAGTCTCTGAGAATTAGAGCCTGTCAGTTTATTTCATAACTTTAAACATTTTCTTTAAGAAGAAAAGATCCTTCTCCAAGAACATGCTTCAGGAAAGTTGTTGCACCATATGACAGTCTGCAGAATGGTCATTTCATATTTGTCAGCAACTGAAGGAATTTAGATGGGTGAGAAGATAATGAAAAACTAGAAAATGGTTCAAATGGGCTCTCATTCTTTCAAAAAATTAAAAAATGGCAAAAGTATTCCAATGAAAATACTGCCAAATTAAAAAAAAAATCAGATGAAACCCAAAAGATTTTGTCTTGGTAACTAAAAGTGGAGCCTCAGCAGGGAGGTGAGATCAACAGCTCCATGCCAGCATTTCCAAGTCACATTATTTTTTCCATTATGAATCACGGTCATCAGTGTCCATTCCAGAAAGTCCTTGGACAGTCCAAATAGAAAAAAAATGAGACCTTTCCTGGGTATTCTGACTGAAAAGTATTTGACATTTTCTGGCCAAATACATCTATTTAAAGTCCTCAGCAGTTTGAGTGTTTGGGAAGATACTAAAATGTGTAGAGAAAGCAGGAAAATATCAAGGAATTATTCTTCTTTGAAAACCAGAAATTTTTGGTCACTGCATTCAAAAGCCTTCATTCGCTTTGAAGGGAAGTGTAACAGAGTTAGGATTCTCATGGAGGACTCATCTCTGATTTAGCTTAGGACCATAGAATCATTACGGTTGGAAAAGACAGATATTTCACAGAATATTCTGAGTTGGAAGGGTCTCTCAAGGATCACTGAGACCACCAAATTCATCAAGTCCATCCTTTGACCAAACAGCACCACGTCAACTAAACCATAGCTCTAAGTGTTACATCCAGTCCTTTCTTGAACACTTTCAGGGATGGTGATTCCATCACTTCCATGGGCTGCTCGTTCCAATGCCTGAAAACCCTTTCAGCGAAGAAATTCTCCCTGGTTCAACCTTGACCTCCCCTGGCACACCCTGAGGCCATTTCCTCTTGTCCTATTTGCCTGGGAGAAGAGGCCGACTCCCACCTGGCTACAACCTCCATTCAGGAGATGTTCTGAGGATAACCACTCTCTCTGTTAAAGGCTGAGGCAAAGAAAGCATTAAGTACCTCAGTGTTCTCTTCATCCTTGGTGACAATGTTTCCCCCTGGGTCCACTAAAGGAACGAGATTTTCCTTGGCCCTTCTTTTGTCGTTAATATATTTATGAAAACACTTTTTATTACCTTTCACAGCAGTGGCCAGATTGAGTTCTAACTGAGCTTTTGCCTTTCTAATTTTCTCTCTACATGACCTAATGACATCCTTGTATTCTTTCTGAGTTGTCTGACCTTTCCAAAGGTCATAAACTCTATTTTTTCCCTGGGTTCCTGCGAAAGCTTCGTGTTCAGCCGGGTGGGTCTTCTTCCCCAATAACTTATCTTTTAGCACACAAGGACACTACTTCTCTGCCTAATTTAAGATCTCCTTCTTGAAGTATGTCCAGCCTTTCTGAACCTCTTTGTCATTAAGGTTTCTTTCCCAAAGGACTCTCTGAACCAGTGTCCTAAACAGGCCAAATTCTGCTATGCCCAAGACGGCCTCTGACCATCACGTTTCTAACTTGTAATCAACTGCCTCATCCCCCATGGATGATTCCAAAGACTACCATTTCCCTCCACATTCTGGGCTTTAACACCTACCCTATTCTCAGAAACACACTTAGGAATGATGTCCTAGTGATAAAAATCACGAGTACAGCTATGCTGGACTGCAGAGGATACTGTTTTTCTTCAGTAACACATTCAGGAAATATTGTCACTCTTCATTTTTAGTCTACTCAGTTCTAGGGGAGCACACACATACACTACGTTGAAGTGTCTCATTTGTATACATCAGGCCATCCACATTTTACCATATGGAGGTATCACATTATTAATAGCTGTTTTCCTTAAATAGGCTACAGTTTGCTTAATCTTTCTTTCTGTGCATGATCTTGCAAGAGTAAAAAGGCTTTCATACAAAGGCTGTGTTTTTATATGCAAATCTATTATTTGATTACCCACTTTTTTTGTCCCTCCATTATCATGAATATTTCTGATGAATGTTTTATGGGTTAGGTTTAGGATTTGTGAGCTATTTCAAATTTTATCTGTTTGCTATATCATCTGCAAATACCACCGTTTTGTTGATGTTGATTGGTCTCATGTACGTATTTATCATACTTTTATTTTCAAGGATGTTTTGCTATAAACTGACTGTCCCCATTTCTCCTCCACGTACTACTAGTAGATGGATGTATTTTCAAATTGAGTCCATTTCCATATATAATTTTTTTGGTTAACAATAAATCACCTCTTAGAGACATCCTGTTCAATGCCTTCATACACATCTGACATATGGCTTCTGAGTAATTAAAGATAACAGAAGCAGTTCACAATGCACGTTGCAACCCACCTCACAGTCCAAAGTGCTCAGTGATTTTCCCTAAGGACAAGGCTAAAGGGAACCCTGCAGGACTCACCACCTTGTTGCTAAAGCCCTTATTCATGCAAGAGTGCAAGGGAGAAGGGTAGAAATAACGCAGAGAAATGTCCTTTGGAGTTTTGCCGTTACACACACAGCACTGAAAAAGGTACTGCATTTTAAGTACATTTCCCCACTTCCACTCAGGCTCCTCTTGGGTGAACAGCCTGACTGTGATCCTCTCCAGTCAGGGTGCAAGTGCTGTTCTGTTTCTAAGCAAAATGTTGTGATTTGCCCATATATGAAATATTTCAGAAAAATCATACACAAGGCAGAAGAGTTCAGGTTGGATAGTGAGGGTTATAATTTCTGGTGCTAGCACCAGCTAAGCCATAGATTTTCTGTTGTTAAAGAGAAGTAGGAAACATTTTACTAAGGGTTTTCCCTTCTAGTGGTGGAGCTGCATTACCCCCACAGTAACATACTAATGAATGTAAGATACATCTGTTCATCAAAGGTGCTCACAGTAGTATCTCCAGGCTGATCACTAAAATTCACAAAAACGAGCTGCTTACGCTCTTTGTGTACTAACACTTTTGGATCTATCACCTGTAAGCAACTTCTCTCACACATCCTGCCACCTACCTCTGAACATGCACAAAACAATCCTATTTATTCATTAGTGAAAAGAGAATTGGCTGACCTATTAATAACAGGAGCTCTTTCCTCCCTGGTCTTTCCACTGTTTCATTCCAAAACTCTCAAAACAACCATTTTCCTGTGATCTTCTGCTGTGGCAGTGCATTTACTAACTACAGTGACACTCCATGCTCAACCAGCCCTTTGACTGAAGGCTGCCCGATTGCTGATATGAAAATGTATTTATGACAACATTGTTCTGGAACACGGTGTCAATAAAAAAACATTCAATTTTTTCTTTAAACAGAAAGATAAAACTACATGAAGCCCAGAGATAGGGGCTTGCTCACAGGCTGTAAGAAGAGCTGCAATCAGAAAGTGCTGCTTGGAGTAAAATAGTTGTTTCCTAGTAAATATTGACACGATACGTACATTTTCTCTAGGTCAACAAGTCCTGCGAAAGCTCCTTTGGGAATGACTCTCATCTTGGTGAGGAAAAACCTCCTGAAAACAGAGAAAACGGGGTGATTAGTTACTGTTCAGAGCACAGGACTGCACAGTAATTTTGCCAGCACAGGAGAGGCCTTTCTCACAAGCCCAAGGATGGTCTCTGGGCTGAAGGCTTTGGCATTTAAATACAGCCGTAACATCCAAAATTACAGCACAGCACTGGGGCTCCTCAGGGGAAAAAGCATCCGTTAGTAGTTGCCATTTCCTTGTTTGCTTCAGGAAGAAATCCAGACTTGCAGCTTCACTGTTTGCTGGGAGGGAACAGCATCTTCCTCATCTCCACTGCTCTTTTGGGTGATGCGCAAGCACAGGCTGAAGTAGCCCTGTGGAGCTAGGCTGGGATGAGGTGCTTAGTCAAGGCTGTAAAGTGGTCCATCCATGCTCATGCAGGATACACAGACAATTTAAGGAAGTCAGGTGCTGTCTCCCATCATTGCGACTTTAATAGCTTTATGGCTTCTCACCGTCTCTCTTCTAATTAGTTCATAATGTGCCACACAATCGGGACTTTGGAATACTCGATCACACATGCACCAGGACAACATTTTTATCATTTTTAAAGGTCACAGAATATGCTTTATGAAGAAAGCCCGTTTGAAATACCACATAAGCCTTTTTGTCTACCTGGAGTCATCTCCTTTAATCACAATAAACAAAGAGGGCTGGAAAACTTCTGATGGCACTCAGCAAATGACATATAGGGTTTCTACTGCTCCTTGGAGAAATAAGGTGTTATCTGCATAATTGTTTTCTTTCACACATTTAATCATTGATAAGAAGTGAGCACGAACGAGTGCATATATTAACATGACACGCTCATCACAAGACATCAGGTAATATTGGTTGCATTGAGAGACAGTTGTTAAAAAATGTTTCTTTCTTATTTGGAAAAAACCCCACCTGTGTCACATACATGAACACGTTACATACATACATCACACCCTGTGGTTCAGTTTCTTAGTCTATATTTCCATGGAAATGGGAATGATTTTTTTTTCTGAATTACCATGTAGGTCTTTTTTTCGGTGAACATATCTGCCAGATCACTTCAAATTTTCATCACCTCAGAACTGGTTTTGCATGGCTGTTTGGGATCACCTTTCAGCTCATACGCTGTCTCATTGTAAGGTCTGCAGGAGGACAGAAATGGGAACTCAGCCTGCTATTACCTGCTGTGCAGTCCTGCAAATTTTAACGCAATGCCTCGAAACTAGAGACTGACTTTCTTACTATTCACATAAAGTATTCATGCAATCCTCATCTATGTTTTATTTCAGATGATTAGCTGAGAATTTTCATGGGAGATTATCATGTTTTAATCAAAGTTTTAGGGGAAAAAAACCATTATTCTGTCAGAGTACCAATGTGACACGTTCCCATTTTTTAATTGTAGCTCTTTAAAAGAATCTACCCCCTCATGAGTTAATATTTACTTAAGCAGGACAAAGTCAATGCACACCTCACCTAGTTCTAGAGATGTCATTGTGATTACACCAGGAGTGAACTTAGTCCCACACTTTTTTAAACATTGAAATTTATGGTATTCTCTGTCCTGAAAGACGATGAAGTCAATTTGGTATTTCATTATTCTTGTACTATCATTAATGTAAATCAGAAAGAGCTTCAACACACTGTCACACAAGAATTACAGTATTGAGATCATTATGCAAATGCTAGAAGGATAAAAGAGCTTCCAGAAAAGGCCTAACCTGGATTAGGCAATTTGTAAAACCCGACTGAAAACAGGGCTGGTGTAATGCATGCAAAGCTGCGGCTGTGCTTTCAGAGTGGATGGGTACAATGGATCCTTGCAGAACACCCAGCAGGCTTAGTGCTACAAAGCTGAACCATCAGGAAACCCTTTAACTTTGATCTGCTTTGAAATCTCTCTCAAACTCTGCTTTGTAGAAATGCACGCCTAATTTCTGAGCCCTAGAAAAAGGGCTTTGTCTGAAAAGCCACCTCTCATTTTTTTATGGCAATGTGCTAAAATGAATCCTCTCTCTGCAGGCGCGGGTCGTGGGGACATTTGCGATTTTTAATTAAACACTGGCCTACGCCGAGCTTCACCACAACAAGAAATTACAGTCTGATACAGAAACTAATGAAAAGAAGGGAACCTCATTCATAGATGGGGTTACTGATATGAGAAAAGCCACATCTGCATAGAACTAAAAATCAGACCTTGGGTCCTGTGTAAAGAAGGTGCCAGAGTTCAGGATCCACGTATCTAATGCCCTGAAACAGTTAAAACAGAATTGAAGTTTAATAGCTGAAATCTCATATTCCACTTAAAAAAATTAAGGTTAATTGTTTTTAAACATCTCTGAGTAAGCTATATAAAGTCAGACTTAGAGACATAACTAACAGTGAAAATTAGAATCAGCTACTCATTGAATTATCAACTGTATAATGAATAGGAATCTATTATAACTAGCCAAATTCTCTACTGTCAATAAATCTCACCAATTAGTCTCCAGGAATCAATCTGTGCTTAACTGTGAGATACTGGCTGTTCAGTAACAATTCTTTCTGAGGTACATGGAGAAAATAAATGGAAAGCATTTCCTTGGTTTTGTTTCTGGCACTATCTTAGGGTCAAATAAATGAATACAGCCCACCTTTGCTCAAGCATGTTTCATGTCAAGAGAAGCAAGTAAACAAAAGCTTCCTTTAAAAAATGTGTACTTAAGAGAGAGATGCGGTATTTGGTCCTAAAAATTTATGGTGGCACTTAGGTAACAGCAAGGAAGGCACTGAAAGGCCTAAACATTCAGTGAATGGTGTGGAATTGAAAACCCAGAGCCAGGTGCCCAACACAAGGCATGAAAAAGTCCTAGAAAGGACTCCAGTGTTGGAGCCACCAAAAACTTAACAAATGACAGAGCAGGAAGCAGGGGAAAAGGGAACAAGTCCCAGGTAATCACATGGTTATCCTGCATCGTGTGAATAGATGGGAATACAAAAATGGCAATATTAACTACTGTTATTCACTATGTAAAAGGATAGATTCAAGTCTGGCTCATTGCTTCAATACATGCCCTGATATCCAGGAGAGGTTTCTAAATCCTGACTTAAATAGCTGTTGAAAGTGATTCTTGAGGAGTTTATTGGTAGGAACTGAAGCTGTCTGCTCCAGTTTTACAATCACACTCATACTTTCTACATTTCTCTGGACTGAGCATGCAAAATTCCCACCGCTTTTTTTCCATTTCTCATTTTTAATTGTTTTATATGTCTCTTTGTTATATAATTTTCATTTATCTCATGATCGGGAGTGAGTAAACTCCTCTATTGTGAAGCTACTAAAAAAATGTTTCTACTTGAAGCTAGACCAGTCAGGACTAGGGCAGAACTATCTCCTATAGATCTGTTTATTTATACAGAGACATCTAAACCTGGTTCTTTGAAAGATTGGGGTCCCATTTAATATGAAGCCACTGACACAGGTGACTTGCACTGTAAATCATTATGGAGAGCAAACACTAGAAACACATCTTGTTTCTGTATGTCTGTGTCCAGTATAAGAGAAATATCATAGTGCCAAATTAATCTCAAAGCCTATACAGGACATGATGCAAAGAACAGAAATTAGCAGGTACTGCTAAAATGTTCTCGAATAACCCTCTAACATTTCCAGTTATGAAGAGATTTATTGACCTTTTCTTAAAATAGAGTCTTCTTCGGCTGAAGTAGTTCAGACAGGCAGAGCATAAGACATGAAGGAAAAAAAATCTCCAGAAAAATTAATGTTCTCTCATCCAGCCCCACATGATTCCAGTGACAGAAAGGAGATGGACCTCATCACGAAAGGATGGAGGACTGGATGTCATTATTCAAATATCTGACGCTCAAGGTATGGGTGATTAAAAAGACTTGTTAAATTAGAGGGTAAAAAAAGTGGACCTATACAGGTCATTTCTGCTAATTGTCTCTGAAAAAAAAGTGCAGAGGAAACCTGTGAAGTGAAGCCAACGTAACCACACTGTGTTTGTGAGGTTAGCCGTTCGTGTGCAGAATGGTGTATTTTACATATTCATCAAGTGAATTCTCAGCCCCTGGTCCCAAAAGTTTTTCTTGAACAATTATTAAGGTGCTCTTTGGCATAAATTTTCCTCCAGAGCTTGCTCCCACACTGCTTTGGTGTCCCATCCTCCCAGCCCCCTTCCTTGGCAAAGGCCTCCCCCTGCCACTGGCAATAACCTGGCACAACAAAGAACTGCACTGATTATCAGAAATTAGACTGGTTAAAAAAAAATAAAAAAAAATTTCTGCATCATAAAGCCTGGCTGAATTTAGGTCTTTCAAAACACTCTTTAAAACTCATTTCTCAGATCTACTTAAGTCACACACAGTTAATCAGACAAGTGTGTGCATTGTAGAATTATCTTCCCTGCCTCATGTAAATTGCAAATTCTTGACGTTAAAATGAACTATATCGAGCAGATACTATAAACTTTATAACTTAAAGACCAAAGGAAAATAAAATAAAAAGCCAAAAAGATTCAGTGACCATAATGCTAAATCACCAACTTTGCTTCCAAAGAAATAAATGTGATAGGATTTTGAAGAACATTTTTACTTTAATCTCTGAGCTAATAGACTGATGCTATCACCTTCTAATCCTCTGCAGCAATGTGCATTTTGTCAAACAAAGATTTACACTGAAATTTAATTTACTCTCTGTAATTCTTTTTGGTCGTTTCTTTGTTGTTTCTTTGTTTTTGCTTCTTGCTTTGGAGATGTGCTGGAGGTTCCAGCACAAGCAACAGATGAATTTTTGCTTTACATCAGGGGAAGACAAAATGATTCTATGACCTATTTAATGTGCTCTTGATTAAATGCACAAATCAACAAGATCCTGCACCCTGGTGGGTTTTTTCCCCCTGTTTTTGCTTGATTAGTCAGTACAACAGTGAAGGACTATTTTGCTTTTCATGCTGTAATGGGAGACAAATAGATACTGCAAACCACATCCCAGATGGTGTAAATCAATTGATCTGTGTAACTTTGGCCCTAAACTTCTGTCCTAGTTCTCACTACAATGAATCACGAGATCCCTTAGAGCTAAATGAGATTTAATTTAAATTTATGAAGAACATTTGTAAGCCTGCAGCTCACTGAAATGGGTTCACACTGTCATATGACTTCACTGCGACTAGGGTCCGGCTCTAGTGAACATCTCACTGGGAAGGGGCATACGTAGATATTTGTGAACATTAAAGTATTTTTCCTAATCAGTTGCCTAGGTGGAAAATCTCTGGAATTTATTAAGTAGTTTGTAGGTGTTTCCAGACAAAGCTATGCTTTCCCTTTCCTAACAGCAGGCAGAGAGGAGTGCAAAACTCACAAATTGGATGCTAAAATATCAGGCTTCAAAATCCATCAAGCTAAATGCAAAAAGCTTGGGTTTATTTGCTTTTTGGCTTTAAAGTCTTTAGAGTGCATTCATATCATGCTGCTAAGCTATTTTCAACACTCATGAGGCTTTAATTTAAGAATGGGGAAAGATTTGTATTAGTCACCTCAATTCCATGGGATCCTGAAGCAGGGACTTCGTAAAGCTGAGTAAAGCAGGATCATGAGGAATGGCACAGGCAGCGACAAAAAACATCCCCCACCATCCTGCTGGCTCGTCTTTTCAGAGAGATATGGCATTATCTTAAGAGAAAACTGAAGCCAAGCAGAATATTTTTCTAATAATGACTATTCATGTAACTACAGATTCATTTCAAAGAGTGGATGGTGATAGCACAGGCACGCTTGAATAATGGAGGAAGAGCTTTGCAATTCATTTGTTCAACTGAGACATGATCCATGGATTTGAGAGTCTGAGAGGCCCTACTTTACACACATGTAAATGGATTTATGAGAGAAAGACCGTAATCCCTTGCTAACATGCACAATCTGGATTGAAGCATCTGATCACTGCATCCACCTAATGTGCTTAAGTCAGCTGCTCATCCCTTTTAAATGCTTGAGAAAGAAGTTATCTAGACCGTGCAGCTGGTTTATTCCCTTTGTGGGATAATAAAAGCGGGTAAAGGTGAGTATTCCAAGGAAAATCTAGGCAAGGCACATTTTATGAAGAAGACAGAAAATAGAGATCCCACTGTCTTTCAGGCTGGACTGGGTGTGACCAGGAGAGAGTTAATTTTCTTCGTGGCAGCTCATACGGCGCTGTGGTTTAGACTTTGGCCCAAACTGGTAACACAGTGCTCTTGCAGCTTTCGCTGACCCATGCACAGCATTGAGGCCCCCCGTTTCTCACTTTGCCCCCTGCCATGAAGAGCCTGGGGTCCGGAGGGTGAGCATTAGGCTGGGGGGACACACAGAGCAGATGACCCAAACTAACCAGGGAGATATTCCATGCCACGTAACATCATCATGCTCAGCAATACAAGGGAAAACCGTTCGTCTATCTGACTGGAAAACGTAGGGTTAATCTGGGAGGGAACGCGCCCTCCTTTCTTGCTACTTGGGAATCTCTTCAGGTCTGGGAGTGATGTAAAGGGCATCTATGAGAAAGAAAACATTTTGGTTTGTGAGCTATTAAAGTATTGTACAGACAAAGTAAATACAATTAGAACTGTGATGATAAAGTTATTAGTGATGTCCATCTGCTTTGCAGGTCTGAATCTAAAAGGCAGTAAGTGCAGCAGCTGAGGAAGAATCACTCCTTAATCTTTATCAGTGGCCTCCCATAAAAATCAATTTCCTTTTCTTTTTGGAATTAGATTAAAAGGATAATTAATAGTACTGATTGCATTCCTATTCCAAATTTAGTTAACACTTACCCAATGTAATAATGCCCTCCAGCCACAGAAAGCTGCAGGGAAGCATTTCAAGCTCACACCCTCAATGTCCTGTCGGCATTTCACTTGCAGAGTGCCCACAACACCACAGCATGGATAACAACATGCCTGTTTCCCCAGCAGAGCTGTGATGCTGCTCCCACAGGCACACAGCACATTTGCTGTGGGATTTGTTTTTCCCGGAGGACCTTGCTTAGGTCAGCTAATTAATTGCACACAGTGCCCCTCGGCAGCTAACAGCTGATAAGGAGAGATGAGGAAGGACAGAAAACTGTTGTGAGAAAAAAACCCAAAACCAACCCAAGCATCTAAAAGACTGTAAAAGTGGTCAAGCAATGGGTTCATAAAGCTTACTCTCTTACTCTCCCTCCTCCCTGACTTAGTTTTCCAAAGCCGTGGCATGTTTAGTCTCAGCACTGGACAAAGCACGCGCTGTCCTCAGTAGCACTGCTGCATCCCCCCACGGCGCAGCAGATAGCTTCTTTCTGAGGTCACACGTGCAGCCAGTTAAAAATAAAGCTCCAAGGTGCTTTTAAATAGCTCTGCTCGAATAGAGTGGGAGGAATCTGGATATGGAGGAATAGAAAAAAAAAAATAGAAGATGGCAAAACTCCCAGTCAGGAAAAGGAATGGAACACCAAGACTTTTAGTCGTTCTGAGATATTTAATGGTCTACACTTATTGAAGTTATTTCAGTGTATTTAGGTTGGGTAGAATTTACACTCAGGCAGAGCTGGAGAGGCACTAGAGTTGTGATTATTCAGACCAGCTGCCTGTGTGTGTTAACTCATTTAGTAAAGCCCCTGACAAACAATTTCGTTGAAGATTTAGGCGCAGTAGCAGTAGCGCACGAGATATGTCACAGACACAAATGACATCAGGTAAAGCAGGCAAAGCAATGCTGTCTCAGCAGGAAGGATCTCTTCCCTTCTTTAAGCTCACCCAGAGCTCTAGCAGAGCAAAGCTGGAGCTCTGGATTCCTCTACAGTCCGTACACACAGATAAAAAGGGTTTGCTGCCCAGCGCAAATTGCAACAAACAAGTCCTCTTTAGGCCTCTGAGCAGAATCACAGTTATCATGTTCGCATCTGGGAAGAGTTTAACTGCTTGGAATGAGTTACCCACAAAAAAGGCCAGCAGTAAGCTTGAAAGCACAGTTGAAATTGCTTCTATTAATGTCAAAGGCATGCTGTGAAAAGTGTTCCGTGCAAGATAAATAACACAAGTGAATGAAGTTATCCCGTCTTGGTTACAGAGAGCCAGGAAATAGTGACTGCTTTATTTTTACAAATAGCTATACTTTTATTAGTATTGATTATCCTGTAAGATACTATGCTACTTTTAGAAGAGCACATCCTCGTTCCTCACAGCTTACTCACAGGGGCCTTTGAGAAATGTACAGCATGAGATGAATGTACAACTTCCTTAAAATCTGACCTTGATATCTGCAACCATCTTTATGGTGAGGAGGAGCCATTAAAAATTCATTCACTCTGAGCACATTCTTGGTGTTACATCTATTTATATTAATATCTCTGCATATTTTCCTAACAAAAGGAGCATTGTACAAGTCCTGGGTATTTTGTTCTTGCAAAAAGAATGTTTTACTTTGTGTTCTTTCCCATGGGCAGCTTGTCAAGGCAAATAGGGTTCTGGAAAATGTCCAAAGTCCAACCAGATGGGAGGTTTTTTAGGTGCTGTCTTCAAAACTTTCTTCCCCCCGCTTTTGATTCAGTGCAAGAATAGCCATCCTGCTCACACACAGCCAGTCACTTAGACTCTTTTCCTGTCCCAAGAATGTGTCAAAAAAGATCTTACTTCACAGAAGGGATAGAACAGTGGTTTGTTCAGTGTCTGAGGTCGTACCAGAAAGGTGACAACTGTCCTTTGTGTGTAGTCTTAAGACTTTGGGACTTTTTATGTTGGCAGGCCCACCATGCGTGATGCTATTTTTATTGACTGAGACAAATTCTCCAGGGACAAAATCCCTTAAGTTCTGGGTTGGATGCCTTAGGAAAAGTAAGACAAAAAGTAATCTTTTCTGCAAAACTTCTTTCTGAACCATCACTGGATAGCAAAACACCAAATAATTTACCAGAGTCACTTTATCTTGATAAATTCATTAGAAACAGCTAGAGTGCTTTTTATCTCCTTTCTCATCCATATCTTCACAGGCAGTATACCTATGCCGCTTAACGGGACGCAGCTGAAATATCCCAGAATATTAATGAAATAAAAAGAGAGACACTCACTGTTACATTCCCTAATTTGCACACAGTCTAATAAGTAACAGAGTCCCCACCAAATACTTGGATTAATTTGGATACATCCAAAGGCTTGTTTGAAGTTGTAATGAGATATCAGATATTCCCGATGCCAGAGCAGTCAGAAACCGTTTAAGAAACAGCACTTAGAGACTTGATTGTACTCCTCTTTCCTCTGTATCTGAACATAAGCTTTGCAAAAGTAAATATTCTCTCTGCTATCTAATACGTGCTGTATTTTCCAAAGAGCAGCATGAGTGTCAAACGCAACTGACTCAACTGGAATTCTTGGGAAAACAGCCTCTCCGGAAGGTGGGGTCTCAGAGGCAAGCAGCACCTACTCTGCTCTTCCCAGGGCACCAGCCAGACTTGTGCTAACACAGCTATCCTGAAATACAGAAATGTGCTGGGCCTGTGCCACATGCTCCCGCTTCTCTCCCATGGTGGCAAGTGGAGAATTCACTTCTTTTTACGTACTGAAGCACACGTTTCAATTTTAAATACTCACGTTTTGAAGCAACACTGAAAGTGACAAAGGGGAAAAATCCCCAACTTTGGTCACTCCAGCCCCATGCAAAAAAGGAAATCTTCTCTGTTCATGCCTTCCTCTAATCTGAATGTCTCTGCTGGCTCTTTCAGTGGCACAAAAGCTCCTGGAATTGCTGCTGCATGTGCAAGGGGATGAACCACAAAGCACACTGAGAATGGGAGTACCCATGAGATTAATGTGAGCAACAGGTTCCTGTAATTGTAAAAGAGCTCAGAGTCCTCGCACTCTAATGCACTCTGCACATTTTATTCAAGTCCTGTAAACATTCCTGTTTGCTGCCATTGCTCACCACACACTCCCGTATCACTGGTCCTCTTCCTAGTCACAGAGCTCCCATGCCAAGAACTTTTCTCAGCTCATTTCTTGGAGATTGCTGAGGGAAACAATCACAGGGATATCAATTGCAGGTGCCTGGACTCTTCCAATATTGTCCTGCACTCTCCTGAGAGTATCTCTTCTCCCTCACAGTCTTTCTCTGTTATTGAGGTCTCTTCCCCATAGACATCACCAATTTGACAGGGAATGGAAAAGCAAGGAATTCTCCTTACTTCTCCTTGTACAAAACCAAATCAATAATTACATTTTCCTATTATTTTAGCAAGAATTACCTCGCCACTGCAAAAAGCTGAATTGATTTATCTACCTTCCATTAGCCATGGATTTATTTTCACATATTAAAGTGATGCTCCTGATTAAATAGAACATGGCAGCTAGTGTACCACTATCCTTAAAAATACGAACTGTACTGTTTCCTTTAAGGCTGAAAGATCTCTTCTCGGTGGTACACAGGACAAAGCCTGCACTGCTGTCAAGCATGGATCTTTACTGCATTTGAAAGTGAGTATTATTGTTTCAGAAAGAGGCCACCTTGACCACACTGGCAACTGAAACGCTGGGTTGTGTTCAGAATAAAGATGTGCTTCGTGCTTTCACCTTCAGAGTGCTTCTCAAACATGAACCCTCTATGGAGCACTTAAAAATAATAAACATACATGGTCTTCCTAAAAAGGGTAACAGAAGAGTGAAATAGAGATGGGAGAAAGTTGACCTGCTCATGGCACAGCTGCAGATAGATTATGGAAGACCTCTGAGAAAGAGCTTAGCAGTTATGCCTGGGAAAATATATTCTTTGCAACATCTAACCTCAGTGGATGAGACTTCTGCCCCCTTCCTACACACCCTTCCATCATCTTTCTTGAGTTGACTGTGCCATCAGCTCTCTAAATGACTGTGACAGGCATCTCCTTGCATAAAACCGGGTAAAAAAAGGCATGTGGATGTGGCACTTCCTGATACGATTTAATGTTTTCAGCACCTCATTCATCTTATTTCATTGCGTGGAATTGGCTCCACGAGACACGACCAAAAATAAATGTGACGAGAACACTTCAGCATTCTTTAATAATGAAAATATTAAAAGAATGTTTCAGCTCACCACAAATTCTTTTCCTATGCCATTTTGACAACCTTTGTAAAATCAGGCCAATTGAACTGCCGCTGCAAAGCCAAGCTGTCCCTTACTCTTCTCCCAGGCCCTCTTTTGGGACTATAAGGCAAATTGAGGCTCATAATACTCTAAATGGTTGAGGTTTTTGTGTCACTTGTTTGCTGCACTCTTTTTCTAAAACCTTCCTCTCCCTTCTCTACCATAAAAATAGATGGTGCAGTTCTGACCCCTTCTATCTCTAAAAGGGTATTTGACTACTGGGAAAGGTAAAGAGGAGGGCACTAATGCTGATCAAAGACATGATATGACTTTTGTAAAAGGAATAATCAATTTGACTGGGACTTTTTGGCATGGAAAGCTTTAAGGGATGCTGGAGGTCCACAGAAGTCCTGGCAAGGGTGGGCAAAGACTGATGCTTCAACACAAATTCCAGGCAACCCTCTGGAGGAGGATTGTGTTAATGTATCTTAAGTTTTCGCCTTAGTCCTAAGCTACCCTCAGCAGCTCCTAAGAATCCCTGTTGTGCACAGGGTACTTGATTCACTTACAGCCATAGCTGATGTTGCAGGGAGAAAGCAGGCAAAGGAGGGAGTCCTTTCCTACAGAAGGAAAAACTTACCATGACCTGCCTTTGCTGGGCTGTAACCCTGCCTGGAGACCTGGGGGCAAGGAAGTGGATTGTGGAAACTGGGTTTAGCATGGCCTTAGCTGGAGCTAATGGGTCAAATTTGAGTCGCTGACCCCTTGCAGAAGAGGCTTTCTGGGCTGTACAACATCTGTGTGAATGTTTGGGGCAAGATCACATTGTAAATGAGCTGCAGGGAGTTTCTTTCTTACTCTATCTGAGCAACTGTGGTGCTGCTTAAATGTTGGTTGTAGCAAGCATCCCATCAATAATCTACCTGTGGCTCTCAAGTCAAAACAAAGATATCTTCCTAATGCACCATGTAAAGCATTTCTAACCTACAAAGAAATATTCAGCAGCACTGACTCCATCTTTCTGTGCCCATATTGATTCTGAAGTGAAGCACAATATTTTCAAAGCCAGACCAAGGCTTCAGAGGACATTACTCCATATTACCTTGTGCCTGTTTCCTTCACGACAATATCAAGGCTTATGTTTTGCCTGATTGATTCCAGCAGTATGCCAGAACTGCAAAAGAAATTGAAGGCTTCAGACTGTGAGGATGACCAAGCAAACCTCAAGTTAAATTAGGAACTGACTATGAGCTTTTATTTACAGTGGAAAGAATACACTACAGCAGCAAACACTGAAAGATGCAGTAGGAACAATATGCAGTCCCTGCAAAAGCAGGACACTCAGAGAGCTTTGAACCAGCCGAATAATTTGGAGGTTAAAGATTTAAATAATTGTGGTAAACTGGGGAAAGAAGGCCCAATGGCATCACTAACAAAATGCACCTACAGTAAATAAAATACCACGAAGTCACTAAATGCTGATCTTTGCCCAGAAACTCAAAGCCAGCTTGGTGCTGAAAAGTGTCTATCTCCTTAAGGCTCTTCTTTTAATCTACTTGTAATAATAAGGGCTTCGTTCGATTTATGTAAGTCTGAATAAAGGCATTTATTTTTAGAGAACTATCAACAAGCCCTTAGACATAACCTGTGCTTCCCAGGAAGTACAGGGAAAAGATTTCCTCTGCTGGCCTTTAGTTTAGGAACGTGGTGAGTCCCATGAACTCCAACATGGCAAGATGAGTGCATTTAAGCAAACACTCTTTTTTCTAGCATAATGGTAGTGCTTTGATTTAAGACAATAGAGAACAATACACAGTGGGCCACCTTCTGAACAAAACCTGCGTGAAAAAGAGTCAGGTAAACTTATCCTGAGTTCACTTCACATATCAGAAAAAGGAATCTAAACCCCCCCTGCTTGCACTGGAGGTGTGAAACAAAATGCCTTTTTTCTCAGAGAGAAACAGAAGACAAAAAAAACCGAAACACAGAACAGATCTCTGCTTGAAAACAGAGTGAAAATAAATCAGCAGTGAATGGATTAGCTTCAGATCAGACTGCCTGGAGCAGCCTGATCTGGAACAGCAGAGCACTCAGGGCTTGTGTTTTTTAAATTAGTTTTAATAAATAGAATCAATAGCTCAAATTATGAAGAAGAACAAAAGCACAGATCAAATCGATCAAGGCTGTAGCTTATCATTATAAGCCAAGGGGTGTCTTCTCTTGTCTGAATGTGATAAGATGGCAAAAGAATCCACTTGCAGCTTTTCAGTATCTCTCCCAGAACAGCTGTACACAGAGATGGATACTGAAAATACTCCTGGTTATCCAAACACAAACACACACTCCCTTTCCTTTTCCCCAGAAGGAAAAAAAACCCCCTCTAAAGTAATAAATAGAACCCAAAAATAATCCTTTTTTTTCCTGAAGATAAATCCAGGAATTTACAGGGAGGACAGAACTAAATAGATAAACAGGCACCAAGTATCCTGCATTTTATATGGGATTTAATGCTCAGGTGAAGAGATTCTTGGTCAGATCACTGGAAAAGTGTCTTTCCACACAGTAGGTTAGGAAAGGGTGTTGGAGAACACTCAGAAGTTCTCCCTGACCCCAGCGCTCAGCCAAGGATTATCCACCGGAGGCGAACAAGGGAGATGTCTCCACTCAGGCTTTGGGCAATGGGAGGGGATAGGTGTACACAGGCACCTTATTTTCCACTTTATGCTTTGTGTTTGTTTTGTTGGATTCTTTTTTCCCAAAAGGGACTTCTCTCCAGGGAAGCTGCAGTGTCTTACTAATGGGGGGCCTGGTCACCGAGGAGCTCCCCTCTCATCACAGGGGTTTTATCCTAAACTCCCCGAGCATCAGCTCTGAAGAATAAGTGCCACACAGAAAATCAAAGCACTTAAACATCCCCCCCAGCTACCTTTTTTTCCCTCTCCAATAAAACTTTTTATTACATTTAAGCCAAGTACAAACTACCAGTCCCGACTTTATTTTATCAAATACAGTAAAACTGAAGAGGTTTTTGGCACGCCACGGGATGACATCCTAGAGGTGTGAGAACAATGCAAGGTGCTGATAACCTCTGCTAACTCCCATTCATCCTCGGGCTGAAAAGCTGGCATCAGTTATGTGGGCTTTGTGCTCGTGTAGAGCACATAAGAGTCTTTTTCATTGTTGTGGTTGAATTATAGATAAACAGCAGAAGAGGAATAGTAATCTTGTAATAATAGAATATATGACAGATGTACTGCTGAAAGTCATTCACATGCTCCAGTGGTGAGCATGGTTCAAAGCCTATCTGGAATAGACTTCCATCTTGCTAATAAATATTCAGAGACTTTACAGTCTTCAAGGACGTAATATCGAACATCTGACAGAAAATTCAGTGTAGATCCATAAGCATTTTTTATTACTTTTCGATCGGAAGTAGATTCCTTAATGTTTATAGCAAGCAGTGCCTTTGGCAGAAGACACAGAACTTTCCTGGGCAAAGTACTCAGTGGTTAACTTCAAGTCCAACAAAATAAACAAAATACCAATTATGATTCAAGTGTAGTGTAATTTATTTTCTATTCAGTGAGGAAGAATTGATTTTCCCAGCAGTGTCACTTACAGTGTAATGATTATTGCACATAAGACAACTTAAGAAAATGATGGAAAAACAAATTAGATGGGCTGCAGATCATTGGCTTATCTTGACTGCTCACCTTGAAGAGAGAGTTAGGGAAACATAAGATACAGTACCGGATGTCAGGGTGCTTGAAACCCCTGCTCTCCTTCCACCTCCTTGATGTTTCATATTGAAATTTAAAAAAAAACCCAAACCAACATGCCCAGCGGGGATGAAACAGCACATCTTGCCAGTCTGAGGACGTCTGCTAAATTAAAAACAATGATAACTTGCTGTGACAGAAGGTAATTAAAATTAAAGGGGTCTAAATTGTATAAGAACTTGGCTTTTTCTCCCGTTTTATTGTAAACATGAAATGCTCTCATTTCATTGTAAACATCCATTCACGACTCACGTGAGAAAAACGTTGCCACGACTCCTTGGCTCCTGTTAGCTGACACTTGAGTGCTGATGACCAAGTGCTAAAGCAGTGCAGTAAAAGGCTGGGCCCAATGTTACGACACAATCTAATGGAAATCAATAGGAATTCTTCCACTGATTTTTCAATATGTATCGGACAGACTTTTTATGGCACGCAGAAGCCTGAATAATGGGAACAGAGGTTAACCAATCAGTGGTGCAGTGATAATCTCTTCATGCGGAGATGGAATTGTCCCAATCAGAGTTTGTAACAAAAAAATGAGTTGGCCTCACATTCTTCTCCGGCGACATCCACAATCAGCCAACGTACCGTACATTAAGTGCTGCACATCTTATCTGGCTGATAGAATTTGCTGCAAGAGGCTCGGTTAACCATGTTTGGTTTAGCTTAAGGGCAAGCAAAAATGACAGTCAGCATCAACCAGCGAACCCGAAATGTCCCCGCGAAGTTTCACACTTGCCCTTCCAGAATCATTACGTTTTCCCTCAGATTTGTTTCAAAGGTCTGCATCATTACTTTTTTCTAATTGCAGCTTTCTTGCAGAATCTCCTATCTTTTTGCTCTGTTTTACATGGTAAAAAGTCTTTTAAGTTTCAAAGACAAGTTGGCCTTGCAAAAAAATGAGAGAATGTGTGAATTTTGTAGCTTATTACTTTGTCAAGAAAATGTGCCACTAATTTATACCCCTTGACCTGTTGGGTTAGATTCAGTGCTTGTTATTTCAGCCCTTTTGATTATTTCACCTCAATAGCCAACCACTTTTTTTTTTTTTAATGTGACATTCATATCTGTTCTTGCAAATAGATTGTTCAAAGAGTAGGTACGATAGCAGTCATTCTCTCTCACTTTCTCAGATTAAGGAATGCTTTTGGCAATGAGAAAATGAACATTTGCTCTGAGTTTGACAGTTGTAAAGGATGTTTATTTCCCAGGGCTTTGTTTATGTGACTGCAGTGTTTAAAAGCATATTCTCTGCTGCTTTTGGACTCCCTCTCCAGACCCTTCCCCAGCTCCACTGCCCTTCTCTGGGGTCTCTCCAGCCCCTCCATGTGTTTCCTGTAGTGAGGGGCCCAGAACTGGACACAACATTCGAGATGTGGCCTCACCAGTGCTGAGTACAGGGGGACAATCTCTGCTCCAGTCCTGCTGGCCACACTATTGCTGATCCAGGCCAGGATGCCACTGGCTGCCTTGGTCACCTGGGCACACACTGGCTCATGTTCAGTGCAGTCAACCAGCACCCCCAGGTCCTTTTCTGCTGAGCATCTTTCCAGCCACTCTGCCCCAGCCTGTGGCACTGCAGGGGGTCTAAGAGTAGGACCCAGCATCTGGTCTTATTGAACTTCATACTGTTGGTCTTGGCCCATCTATCCAGCCTGTCCAGATCCCTCTCCTCTCTAGCAGATCAACACCCCTACGCAGCTTGGTGGGGGTGTCTGTGATCGAGGGTGCCCTTGATGCCCTCATCCAGATCATCAATAAAGATATTGAACAGGGCTGGCCCCGACACTGAGCCCTGGGGGACACCACTAGTGACTGGACACCTCCTGGATGTGGCACCATTCACCACCACTCTCTGGGTCCAGCCATTCAGCCAATTCTTAACCCAGCCAAGAGTGCACCATCCAAGCCGTGGTCTGACGGCTGACAGAAGAATGCTGTGGAAGAAAGCATTAAAGACCGTACTGAAGTCCAGGCAGACTACATGCACAGGCTTTCCCTCATCCACTAGGTGGGTCACCTGGTCATAAAGGATCAGGCAAGACAGGCAGGACCTGCCTTTCCTAAAGCTCTGCTGACTAGGCCTGATCCCTTAGTTATCCTATACGTGCTCACACCATGAGCACTTGCGATCACACTCAGGATAATCTGTTTCATGGCCTTCCCTGGCACCGAGGTCAGGCTGACAGGCCTGTGGTTCCCTGGATCCTCGAGGTCAGGCTGACAGGCCTGTGGTTCCCTGGATCCTCCTTCCACCCTTCTCGTGGATGGGTGTGACATCATCCAACCTCCAGCTGTCTGGGACTTCCCTGGTTAACCAGGACTGATGGGAAATGATGGAGAGTGGCTTGGTGAGCCCTTCCAGCAGTTCCCTCAGTGCCTTTGGGTGAATCACGTCCAGTGCTATAGACTTGTGAGTTTCTAGGTCGCTCATCATGTCACTAATTACTTTCTCCTGGACTACAGAGGGTCTATTTTCTCTCCACCCCTGTCCAGCTCAGGGAGCTGGTTACCCTGAGGAAAACTAGTCTTACTGTCAAAGAAGCAAAAAAGAAATTAAGTATTTCAGCCTCTTCTTCATCCTATATAGCAGCATTGAAAATATATAAAGCCACAACCAAAATATTTTCTGCCTTTGTGTATGCTTTTTGATTTTCCTATCTCCTTCACTCAAGGGTAATCTTCCAAGGCACACAGATGTTTTAGCTGATTATCCTTTATCTGGCAGAAGTAGCCTCTCAGTGAGTATTTCTATTTCAGCATTGAGATAGCAGGGAATGATTAGTGATTGGTTTGACACCGTTTTCTTTCTGGACAGTATTTTCCATCAGCACTTCTTCAATAAGATCAACAAGGGTGAAGACCATTCAGATGACCATGCAAGCTAAGCATAGCTTGGAAGCATGCTCTTAGGCAGGCTGGCAGAGGAAGCACGGGCAGTAGCTTCTATTAGACAGCTGCTGAAATACAGATACTGAGGTTGGAAAAAGACCTTCCAGTAGGAGGAACTCAAAGCCATGGAAACTCCTACACTGACGCTGTACTTGATATTGAAGGTGAAATTTAGGCCTCCACATAGTCTGGGTGCACCTTTTTCCTTCTTTGGACCATTTTTAGAAAAGCAGTTGGCATCCTATTGAAGCTGAAGGGTTCTGGGACTTTTGGGCTTCTAGGATTGAGAGCCAATCTGAATCACTTGAGTTCACACTAACAAAACCCTGAGTGTTGCTATGCAACATAGGTTGAAGCCCAATGCTGTTCATAAAGGCAGGATACCAGCATGTGGTGTTTTACAGGAATCTATAAACTCCTTTATACAATGGACATTGTAAAGATGTACTCTAGCTGGCAAGTCAGGCTAATAAAAATAGCAGTCTGCCACCCCCCCAAATCAGAGGTTAACAAGCTTTCTGTGGAATGCAGGAAATCTTCAGGCAGACGCAAGCAGGAACTTCTGAGGCACCCCTTGCCTCATTGCCTATTTTAGCTGATAACCACCCCTGTGTGCGCTCAGCCTGGAGGACGCTAAAGAGATGAATCCACACCTAGAACCAAGGCCGGCTCCTGGCAGCCTGACACAGAGGGTGAAAAAAAAAGCAAAGTCTTTCAAAGCCTTGAACAAAGACCCAGTCTCCCTGATTTCCAGTGCCGCCGGAGCGTCTCTTCCAGACAGTGCCCACGTCTCTGACAGACAAACAAAGCGGCAAAGCCTGACCTGGTGCTGGTCCACAGCCCCGAGGCTACAAAACTGTCCCCACCAGACCAGGGCATCAGTACATCAAGGACAAGCACTCCTCAGTGGGAACTTAATGGAGACTCATGGCTCCATACCCAGCCTGTACAGTGCTCTGTAAACCTCTGGATGGACATGCTGCAATTTCTAGGGTAAAGTGTTCAAAAACCCATGTGATTTCCGGAGTGTGGACCCAGGCCGTGTGCTCAGCAACACTGGCATAACACAGCAATAACACATAGACAAATGAAGGAAGTCAAAGAAATATTGTTTGTTATATGAATATTGTAAATATATATTTAAAAATTCCTGTGGATGCAACATGCATGCATTTGCAAAGGTCTTTAGCTAAGGAGAAATATACAGAGAGGAATTAAACTCATAAAGGGGTGAAAACCTTCCAATTAGTGCTCCATAGGCAGCCCTACTGACCATAACAGAGCCAACAGTTAGCCATAATTGAAATACTCACAAAAATCTCCTCCTCAGCTGTCTTTAAATTACTGACGGTAACACTACTGTGAAATGCTGCTCATCTAATACAGTGACAGAAACTGATACAAGAAAAGTACAGAAACGAAGAAAGTGGAAAAGGTGATCATGCAGATATACCAAGTCAATAAAAATGCATTTGTGGGAAAAAACCCTGAAACTTTATGCCTCACTTGACATTAAAAAATAGTAGAGTTATGACTTTCTCTGCTGAGAAACAGTTATTAGAAAGAAACACAAATACGCAAGAGGTAATTTTTTTTTTTTTTTTTTGTTTGCTATTTGGAAAAAGGAAACTCATTGCCATAGGAGAACAGTCTGGTGAATAAGGTGGGGCTAAGCCACTGGGTTAAACCCTGTACTCTTGGGAACCTGCTTGTCTTTTGCAACCCATAGCTTTGCTGTTACTGTAATGGATAAAATTGCATTTACGTACTTAGCAGCAATGTTGTGAAATGTGTTAATATTTATAGAAAACTTCATGAGCCCTAAGACAGTCTTGTCAATTCCACGTGGCCCATTAAAACAATTAAAATCTCCCCTAAATAATTTAAAATAAATGCAAACATTTTTTTTACCTATCTGATTTGCGCTTTCAAAGCCCGTTTTATTTTTCCCCACAGCGGTTTCCTGTCTACTGCAATAGCACAAAGTCCTGAATCTGCAAATAAGTGCAGACAGGTACTTTTGCACCTGCGATTTGTCCCGCTGGGAAGCAGCAGAGCTGCTCGGGCAAGCAATTAGGATGTGTACGAACGCCTGTGGAATCAGACCCTGGATTTTCTTGCAGGGCATTCCCTCACAGGGTCCACTAATGCTGATTTCAAAGGACTGGAGAATGAGGCCTGGGCTTCGTCTGCCATGGCAACAATATACTGCAGATAGGAAATTACAGCTCGAGGGATTCGGATGCAGCGAGTATTTCCCCAAACCAGTAATTCCACCTGGAGAGAGTTGTTCTGCCAAGGCATTTCTTGGTTTGCTGTCATTTTCTAACACAGCCTGTACTTCTTTTATAGCTCTTCACTTGCCAAAAATGAAAAGCAAAAATTTCCATAGCAGCTCTGTTGGCCAAAGAAAACTTTGGGGACAAGAGAAGATTTTTAGCATCAAGCCGCTGTCTTTCCATGGGTTTATAGCCCCTCTGCTTATACCTTGCTTGTTCAGAAATTTATGTGTGTCTATAAATATTCTTGCTGGGAGACTGGACTCCAAGGAAAGACTCTTCAGAACTGATTGCTTCCCACTAGTTATCAAGAAGGAAAAAATGGATTTGGCTGCTCTGCGTTCCTTTTTTTAAAGCTGTGGAGAGGCCGGAGATGCCAGAGAAAGCAGCACAGGTGGTGCTTCCACCGCTGGAGACAGATGTGCTTTCCAGCCTTGGTGGAATGTCTGTGGGTCTCACAGGCATGAATGTTTCCCATTGAATGGGATACCCTTTTGCAAAGGGTCTGGCCCTCAAAAATGCCTATTGGGCTACAAAAGGCAATAGCCTAATGTGCTTATATCATGTGATGGTATAAGTGAAAAAAGAAATCAAAGCTTACCCTGAAGGTAAGCACTGAAATCCAAACCTCTCAAAGCCAAGAGTAGGCAGGAGTGTTACACCAGGGATTATTTCTAAGCAGAAGACATAGCACAGAATATGAAATCATTAAAAGGCTTTCAAAGGTGTGTAAAAAAACCCATTATAATTCTGAGCCTGCCTATGTGACAATCCTTTTCAGTGAAGAAAACCAACCTCAAATAACCACATACCACTTCTTTCCATCCCATGCTCCTGGTTTTGGGAAAAAGGGACAGACAGACTGTCCCTCCTTCCATGATTACTCTCTTCCACCTCAGCCTGGGCCATTTCAGGAGTTACAGCTATATATCCATGCCCCTGTTTTCCAATGTCATCCTCTTTGCCCAGGGCCAAACCGGTGGAGGAAGAAGATAAACACAGACACCCTGTGCACATGCATAGGTGTGTACACACACTTCTTGGGGTAGGATCTGGTTTTGGGGTAAGGGGAAGGGAAGGTGTCTTCATAAGTATCCCATTATACTCCAAAGTTTTCTGTTTAGAACATAAATATAGGACACCAGAAACTCTCCTGAGAAAACAAGCATCACTTTCTTTTCCAGTCTTCACACAGTCCATCCAGTTCTTCATTGCGTGCTGCTATTTCAAATAAAAACACCCAAAGTTCTGATCTTCATTTGAAAGTATATTCCTTCCACTCTCAAACAAAATATGAATCAAACACTGAAAACTTGGAAATTTTCCCCACTGCATGTTTATGTGCACAGTGTTTTTGGAAGACCACTGAAGATTCACAGATTCCTGACTAACAAATATTTACAAATTAATTCCAATTAACTGGCTGTATTTGGACAAGGATTCATATCAGAAAGTACATCCTCATGTATGTGGATATGGGGAAACTTTATGTCAGACCATTCTAAAAATCATGCTCCATAGGCATTCGCAAACCAGAATTTCCAGGCAAATATGCTAAAATGCTGACTAGTGATAGAGCAGAAAAGAGAGTGAGCAGAGCTGAAAGCTTCGGCCTACAGCTCACCCTGTGGGTATATGCTTAAAATTGAGGCTGTCCTGTCTATAGGAAGCTCTGAGTAAGTCACATTTAAGGATACAGCATTATTTAGTTAGTCCAGGCAAAGAGGGAGGCTCAGCAAGCTCAGCATACTTATGAAAAACAAGGATTCATTCAGCTGGGTTGGGTTGGAGGCTGTTTTCGTTTCACTCAGACACATATCTCCCTCTGCACAGAATAACAGTCTGTAAATTCTCCTCCAGCTACCCAGGAGCAAGCGATTCTAGGTGGCTTGATAAGGTAATGGGAGATAACAAGAATCCCTACCTTCCAGGCTGAGCTCCTGGAAGACTTAAGGATAGCTGGAGGAAAACAGTGAGCAAAAGTAAACAAATCACAAGCTTTTGTGACCCTAGACCCTCAAGATCAAAGAAATTGCACCTGAGTAAAAGGCAGAAATTGGGCTCCTTATTACGGTGTATGCAAGACAATTAGAAGAAATAATTTTCTATACTCTTACATGAAATCCATGCTTGCCTCTGACCTATAATTTGAAATAAGCTTCATTTTAATGACTTAAATTTCACTGCTAATAAGAGCAGCCCAATCAAACTACAGGCAAAGTGTGTGAAATAATTTACAGATTTCATCTGAAAAGGTCAAGGTCTTAAACAAAGAAAAGTGACTTTTCCTACCAGAGAGTTTGCCCCTCACTGTGTAAAACTAATAGACTGCTATGAAAAATAATACCTGTCTTTTGTGCCCAAACTATCTTGTTTACTGAGCACACACACACATACACACACTCTCTCTCTCATTCCCAATCAGGCCCCAAGAAAATGTACAACACATGGCTGAGAGAGGTCCCCATTGCCAGACAGTGAAAATGAACTGAGTTCTTTCCACTGAAGTTAATGAAGCTATGACAATCGAAATTAACTGTGAGCCTACCCCAATTATCTTTTAACTTGCCTGCACAAGGACTCAGGGAAGTTAAGCAGAACTAACTAAAATGCCGACGAGAGAGGAGAGAATGAGGCATGTTGAACTCTGCATGGGTTTCTTTGGCTCCTCAGTTGGGTGTCTCACAGGTTTGTTTATTTTTCTTTGTCAGATTACTCTGCTTGGCTCTGCAGGACCCCCTCCTGCACACAAACCACTGGCAGTCAGAGCAGCTCTCCCTTTGGGCTGGATATTCTTACTTAGCACCTCTCCTCTGGGCTACTCTTTTCCTGTGTTTGTGGCATTCCTCATCCACACTCTTCTGTCACCCTCGTTAAACTCTCACACAAGCTGTGTTTCCAGTGACATGCCAGCCTGATGAGACCCCCTCAGCATCTGCAAAGAAAACCCTGGAGGTGCACAGAAGACTTTCTCCTGCTGGCTTATCAGGTGACACATTTTATGCGTGATACTCTTCCAGAGGAATGTGATGTGCAGCTTTTAAACACACCTCCCACCGGGGATCTCTTCTCCAGAAATCATCTCAGAAATGTAGCTGGGATTACCAAGTATTTGAGAAGCTTTTTTTATATTTTATTTTTTATTTAAGTGGCATGGCCTGGGATATCGAGGGAGATAATAAGCTTTATTCTTCAAGACTGCAATGCTGATACCAATCTGCTAAATGTCTGATCCAGAAAATGATTAACTCAAATTCCCAAGATGCCATTTATAAACCTGAGTGAGGAGCTGAAAGCACAACTGCATGGACAAATACAGGGATAACAGATGAACTGCCCTGGCTTGGTAGCTCTCGCAGTACAGCAACTGGTACCCTGCTGGGTCAGAGCATGAGTGGCACACACACACACAGCCCTTTCTGCATCCCTCTCTTCATAAACACCCTGAGCTCCCTACGTAAGGGATGGGAAGGCAGCTCCTTGAAGCTGAGCCAGAACCTCACAAGCACTTTAATGTCACTCAAACTCGTGAAAGCAATTCCCTGGAGCTCTGACTATGCTCTGCTTTCCCAGCTAGCAGTAGTCGTCTTTGAGTGATACTCAATAGGGTTCCCTGTGCCAAAGTGTCCCCGCACGGGATGAGAGATGGAGTTAATACATTTTAATATTAGACTCGAGAAGGCAACAAAGTCTGAAATACAGTGTTTTACTTCTGTGGAGTGAAAACTGATGAGTTGTGAGAAACTGTCGTAAGGGGAGTAAATGAAGCTAGGAAATCATCCATACTGTTGAAGTGTTTAGCCTAACATACCATTCAGAGCAAAGGAAATTAACTGCTGCGTGACACCAGTGAATTCATGAGTCCTCAAATCTGCTTCGTGATTGATGTTCTTGTTGGAGAAGTAAAAGATAGACCTCCATCCCACTTTGCAATGTCTTCTAGGCTTACCGACGTCTCCATTTTACCACATTTTAGTTTAAAACGACTAATTTCAGGTCTTACTAGGGCTTTTCTTTCCTGCTGTGCCTCATCACTAACTTTGGTATTTACCAGATCTCATCTCATGAATAACATTACTGTCAAACTCTCCTGGGCTTTTAACTATATTCATGACTTGAATGGGGAGACACACAAGATGAAGACACCATATTTGAGACAAGAAAATGTAACACCTACAAATGACTGGTTTAATCTTCCAAACACTTTACAAAAACATTTATTATTATCTCGTTCAGTAGGCAGGTTTGGATTCTTTGTAGGAAGTGAACCAGAACATATATAAAATGTCTAACAGGGAGGCTTTATTTCAGGGCATGGAGCTCATCAGCCCAGGAGCCCATTTTGCCTGGTTTCAGATGTGTGGGGATGTGACACAGGCTGGTTTGTGTATGTGTTCGTGTGTGTGTGTGTGACAGAGACTGCCGGAAAAAACTGAATTTATACATTGAGAGAATCTCTCTGTAGCTGACCCCAGTGGAGGCCATCAGCTTGGTACCCTCCCAATGCTGCATGCAAACAAAATCAAGTCTTGGCTTTCACTGTTTCCCTGCAAAAAGCTCAGTGATTTAGTAAGTCATTAAATTTTAAGCGAATGCACTTTCATTTCCAAGATATATTTGAGATATACATATATAAATGTGCAGACAACTATACATCTTCAGACTTGGCCATGCCTCTCTCATACATGCATCAAGCTGCAGACCATATAAGTAAGGTGAAAGCCACGTGCATGTATTTATTTACAGCATCAGGAGTAAGCCAGCAGAGTACTGCCCTGCAAAGCAGCTCCCATTGTGTGCAGCATAACTCCTCGTGTCCAAAAGCTCCTGAAGCTTTAGAAACGGAATGTTTCTGTCGAGATATATATTTGGTCATTTATACCAGCTGAGGATCTGTCCTGCTGTGTTTATTATCCTTTTGTGTAATTTTCTTATGTTTCTTTTTCTTCCTCTCTTATGATCTGCCTATTTCTTTTTATCCTCCCAATTAAAATGTCAGCTACGGAATCCAGCCTTAAGCATTGGACCACTGCACTGAAATACAGACAGCAATCTTACTGCAACTCTGTAGCTTTCTGTTTCAAAGTAGGAACTGATCATAAACTCAGGAAGAGAAGAATGTAACCCTAACAGATGCAAAGCTGGTTTGAACTAAAAACTAAAATAATTAAAGAGGCTTTAGCCAGCATGTAATATGCTCTCAATATGCTCTGCTGTGAAAATATTCTCATCTCATTCTGAAAAAAATGTGGGTTTATTGATTAACTGTATGATTAACCACCACGACACAGGGAGTTCAAAGCTTCATGGGTCTTCATTTTGTTAGTTTACTTTATCCTCTCACACCTTGCCTTTCTTAGGTTAAGGTCAGTCTGTCAGTATAAACACCCAAGCAAGAAGTGTAGCTGTTTGCAGGTTTCAGTGTAATTTCAACTCCAAGTGTGAAAGAATAAAAAAAATCCTAATTGCAGCTGTCAATAACAGGGTTGCAGCTACAATTCACATCATTTGCAGCTTCTGTCGCTGGGAAGCACATCTGACTCACTCACTACATAACACAGGACTTGCTATTTCTAGGCAGCTGATGTTTTAGTGCTCAGACATCTACTCAGCCTTGACTTGATAGTCTAACGTAAATATCCTTGAGCAATTGTACAAAAACACCTATGCAGTGAGCAAGTAAAAAACCCTGCTGTTTATGGTTTGCAGATGCTTGCGAGAAAACACTCTATATAACATACCTCTAAACTGCTCTGACAATGGCTAAACTGCCTCCTAGAATCATGGAATCATTATGGCTGGAAAAGAACTCTAAGATAATTGAGTCTGGCTGTTAAGCCAGCACCACCTTGCTCACCACTAAACCATGTCCCCAAGTGCCACATCCACAACACTTACAGGGATCGTGATTCCACCACTTCCCTGGGCAGCCTATTCCGGTACCTGATGACCCTTTCAGGGAAGAAATTTTTCCTGATCTTGAGTCTAAACTGCCCCTGGCACAACCTGAGGCCATTTCCTGTTATCCTGTTACTTGCTATTCAAATGTTTCTGCTTAAAGTAGTTAGTTAAATCTTAAGAAGGATTCCTTCTGAGAATGTTATTTTTGTCTGCATTACTATCTCAAAGCGAGACCTCTGATGAATAAATGAAATCTTACTGAATACTGATGATGGATTACAAAAGTTGACATTGGATTTTTAAGACTGGAATAGATATTTAAGGAACAAATTGCCTCCAGTTGCTACTGAGTCACTCCCTCCTCTCTTCCCCTGAGGCAATTAATAATTAATACTTTGACACAGGTGAGCCTACATTTCCATCTGAACTTCTGGCCTCTGGTTTCTAATGGATTGACTCCAAAGTTGTAAGTCAGAGCCATCTCTTCAGCATTTTGGTATCGATAAAAAAATACCAAAAATTCTTCTATCCAGGCAAAGATTATAAAGCAAAACAGCTAATGACCACAGCCTCCCCTGCAAACACTCGGAACACGCCAGCTGCAGACTGCTTACAAATCTGCAAAAAGCAATGTACAAACCGAGCTGTAACTGTCCTCTCATGAGATTTTGGCCTGTAAGCGAAAAAGTAGATGTGGCAGAAAGAAGTGATGAAAGTCCACGGATTCTTATCCCTGCTCTGTTTCCATAAGGTAAGTACAAAATGAAATCACTCACCGTGAGAGACTACCAGCCTTCCCTTTCCAGCACCCTTTTTAAAGCAGGTGTTAGTCCAGCCAGGACCAAACCCCTGCCTCATGCACCACACTGCAGAGCTCATGTTTGCTGTGGAGCCTAAGCTCTCCCTGTTGGGAAACCAATGGCAAAGAAATCCCTCACAGCAGCACGTGTTCATGACCAGCCCTCAAACACCAACAAATAACAATAACAATTTAAAAAGTCAGCAATGGCAAAGAGATAATGGTTAATGAGGGCCCTATTTTTACCTTTATCATGGGTTTTCCTACCGAGCGTCAGAACTGGCTGCCAAATGCCAGTGTCCCAACTTCAGACACAGCCCCGGTGAAATTGAATCACGCAGCAAAGGGAGAAGTGCTTGAGGCTTATCAGGCTCCTGTTTTCACTCTAAAGCATTCACCAGCATGTTATTCAGCATTTCAAAGGCACTAGGGAAGGACTCTAGGATAACTTAGGAAAGCTATCAAGATCACGTAAGGGAAGGTGAAGAGCTCTAAGTGTACTGAAGAAACTCCTTTATATCAAACAAAACCAGACTGCATCCACACTCCCAGAATGAGAGTGAAAATCTTAAGTGAAAAAAGTACCTTTCAGGAGCTGTACTTAGCAAGAAGTCTCTGCCTGTGTCCTGCACAGGGTTCTTAGACACCATGGCCTTCTGTGCTCAAGCTGGTACACTGACTTAAAAACCCTTCTCACTCATTGAGGCTTTCTGAGGAAACATAAAGCAAGCTTTTCCTCTAACCAGGAGTGCACCTGCAGTGTCATCTGGAGCAGTAAAACCTGTCTTAGTCACCTGAATCACCCCACTGGGCACTCAGTGGAGAGATGCAGAGGAAAGCACTTTTCTAGAGTTCCTCTTTGATCCCGAAGGAAAAATCTACGGTTTATCTGTCACTTGACAGCCCTTCAGCTAACGTATCCAGCTCTAGTAGTGCTAAGGTTTGGTATATTCAAAGCCGCTCTAGGTAGTTTTCAAATTTTTAAGCCAAGCTGAAATCAGTCCCAGGGCTATATTGATGGAAGGGCACCTGAATTACTCCCTGAGAAACAAAAAGCTGGTGTATTTTGAGAGAAAGTGAGGAGAGAGCCAAGCTGAGAGATTCTAACTCCGGTATTTGCGCAGCAGTGGCAGAAGAAAGGATTTGTTTGTTGTTTTCAGTCACACTAATGTTGTGTTCTGCCTGTTTCAGAGAATAACACTTATGCTAAGAACCCACAAATTAGCATCCTCAACAAACTCTTGAGAAGTTAACAAGGAGAGAACAAATCCCATTTTACTAACAGGTGCTTTTCAGCGATACTCTACTTCTTTGCAGAAATAATTAAAAAATGCTTTTCCTTAATCCCCAGAAGGCAGACCTTAACTGTGTAATCTAAAGAAACAATCAAAGCAAAATTAAACAAAATTAGCCGTATACGCCTGGAGCACAGTTCACTCAGGATTCAGATGGCCTAAATCACAGATGGATTAGTTTTTCCTCTAGTTGTGAGAATGATTTAAACTTTTACTGACCTTTTGTGGTTAATTCAGACATTTCTCTCAAGTTTTCACCGCAGTCTGCATAGTCAGTGAGCATAACAACTCCTCCTTCTGAACAAAACAAAACTTCTGCCCTAGGAAAACACTGGCATAATAACCATGGATATACTGTGGTGTGTAAAATTGGGGTATGGGTATATTTTTCTAACTAGCGACACATCATTCTTCCTTGTATCCTCCCTTCAAACTTGCCACTCCACTTATTAATCAGAAGCTTTATCCAGGACTACTCCTTTTGGTTTTGCTTTAGGTTGTAACAACGCCAGATGTCTGTGGGGGTGTTGGCAAAGGGTGATCTAATTTGCTTTGAAACTATTAAAATGAAAACAATCGCTTGCAGATACATACTTGCCATTGCGCAAGCTCCTTCGCTTGCCTGTGCTACTGACACAGAAAACAGCTGCCACAAGCTATTGCTCACGTTACTTTTATGAAAAATAATGAGAAGCTTTAAGACAGACGAAACCCATCCTCTCGTAACTCAGTACGGTATCTTCATGTGGCTCACTCTCTCCAACCGCAGCCACGCTGCTCCTCTGGTGGAGGAGGATCCCTCTCTGAACGTCTATCAGAGTCCCTTCTGCAACGCCTTTTGAGATTTCAAGGGGAAAACATTAAGTTGCTTCTTGGCAAACAAGCGCAAACCTTTGGAAAGCTCCTGCAGTACAAACAAACGCTCATCATCAAGTTGTTTGGGGCAGACAAGTTGCTCTGCGCGTTCCGACAACGCTAAAGCAAAGCTGTAAAGAAAGCTTAGACTTCATGCTTCAAATTATTGTCACAGCACCAAGGACGCTTGTTTCAAATTTAGTCTGCACTTTGCATTATAACGTGCAAAATCCTTTCTTAACAGAGATCTTACAATGAGCACGATCGCAGAAAGGGAGAGGAGTTTCAGGGTGTAATTAAGTGCGCGTCGGAGGAAGGGCTGTGCTCTGCAAACAGCTGGCATGAAGTCTCCCAAGCGGCTCCCTACAATCCTGACCCGTGGCTTACCAAGCAGCAGCTCGTTTGGAGAGCCAGCCACAAGGCTGCTGCTCCCAACCGCTCCCTTTCCCTACTTACAGTTCGGTGGTGTTGGCAGGGATGTCCCGGGGAACCTGGACCACCTGGCTCTCCTGACAGATGAACACCCTGCCCAGGCAGCGACAGGCGCGGTGCTGGCATCCCAGGCAGCCCGCCAGGAGCAGCAGCAAGCAGGCAAGGGCTGGAGACATCTCTGCCTTCACATCTGTGCCCGTCTCCTTTATCTCAAAGGCAAGAACACAGAGACCTCCCAGGCCAACTCCCTGGATGGAAGATCCGCCCCAAAAGCTGGGACAAACCATGTGGCTCTTAGGGGATGACTTCTCAGCAAGTTTCACTTCATGACCCCGGATTCCTTATGGCCTTGGAGTGGGGATAGAGATGAGCAATGCTGATTTTTCATGACACAAGTATTTTGTATTTCAAGTGGTGTTGAAATCAGGGGGCCCAGCTGTACTGACCAGGGCTCTTTTAATGTGCTGGGAAAAGGTTCTTTCTTCTCAGCTACGCTATTTTTCATGTCTTGCTTGGTGAGACCAAGGGACAACAAAGCATTTTTACTTTCTACAGCCCAGACACTTTTGTCCCTGAGGGAGAAGCACCCTATTTATGGCAGTATTTATGCTCCCATTCATGGATCCAAGAGCCCCTGATTTTGTATTGCTCCTAGGCAAAAGTAAGGTGCTTTTATTTCATATGGCATATAGTCTACTTCATAAGGTAAAAGCTCTATAGACCTAAAGCCATAGCTAAATAACATGCCTTTTTTTTCCAATGCTGTGATTATTTTTCATGCAGTTGCTTATTCATCTCCTTTTTTTTCTTTGGCATCTTTATTGGAACCCAAACAGAAGAAAACCCCACAAATCAAATTGTCCCTATGGACTGGTAAATTAATTTCATCATCTGGAACAGAAATCCCAGAAACATTGCCAAATGACTATTTGTGACACAACTGGAGGAGAACAGCTTCAAGAATATCATGAGGAGGCTTGGATGTTGAATCTTGTTGATGTTGAATCTTGTCTTTGAGTCCCTATTTGTTTTGTTTTGACTGTGCTAAAATATCTTGCTACAAACATTAATCCTTGAGGAAGGGTCCCTGCGAACTCTTTGCTATCACTGAGTCAAACTGCACCAGGCCATCGTGTGAAACCAGGGCTTCTCTCCAAGACACTTGAAATGAGCATTTTGAGATAAAGGTGTTTGTGGGTTTTTTTTGTTATTGTTTTGAGAGTTTTGTTTGTTTTTCTTTTCAACTGTAAATGACTGTTTCAGACACACAGAGCTTATAAATCATGTGCATTTTAAGTAAGTGAGGGAGCCATGGGTGATTCTGCTGAACTTGACTCACATTTAATCCTTCCCATTGCTTGGAAGGATTTCTTAATCTTGTTTAAAGCTGCTGTTAGCTTGTTTTTCATGGTTTTTTAAATTGTTTTTTTTTTCTTCTATAATCAAAAAGCATTGACAAATGTAACGAGACAAAGAACAGCATCTTTTTTCTGAATTGTGTTGACCAAAAGATTCCATCATTCTCATCTTTAAAACAAGCCTCATAATATAGACGTTCCTTAAGGGAGCTAATTAAGATTTTTAAAATAATTACAATAATTCTTAAACTTAACTTAAGGGTTATCCCAATTGTACCAAATATTTGTTATTTTTCCCCCTGTCATTTAAGACTACTCAAGATGAGAAGAGAATTTATATTCACATAGAAAGAAAAGTAAGAAAAATCATGACAATCTTTTTCTCACAATGGTAGGCTTATAATGAGTTGTAAGGGTATTCTTTTAGTTGCATGTGTAAAACAGAGTCCATTTTTCTAAGTTTCATGAGAATGACAGTGACTGCCAGAAAAAAAATTTTCTAAAACCTTAGTGACATTTTCCTCATCTCTCTCTCTCTTCCCTTTCCTTTGAAAGATCTTAGACCTACAAGATCTTCTGAAATGAGTAAAAGCCTTCAGTCATCTTCACCCTCAATGGGATGAAAACTGCAGAATTGCACCCTATGATCAAACAAATTCCTATTTAGTTAAATTTTTGCCTCGACCCACTGAAAGTTGGAATAATGACACGCTTCAGGATTTAAACAAATGCCAGGCAGAAAAATCATTGGAGGCTTTTGGGGTTTTGTCTTTTCAATACAAAGTCTAGCTCCTGCAGTCGTAGACTAAAAGCAGGCTGAAAAAACCCCCAAAATGCGAAATGTGAAATTTGAGGAATATAAAGGGCACGAGAATATTTGGATACAGAGGAATTTAAGCTGTATCTCTTAATCCTGAAATACATCAATATAAATGGCCATGTTATACTGATGAAATGGATAGTAATATTTATGGTATTTATGACACAGCTTAAAAAGTGGTAACATTCTCTGAATGTCAAAAAAATTTTCACTGATATGAAGACATCACAATTTGATTAACTTTGGGTTTCATATATCAAACCACGAAACTTGTTTCAGATGGTAGCAATAATTCCTCTATATGCAAAAGTCAGGAGATCAAAAAATATCACAGGGGTTACAAGGCATTTTTCCAATTATTAGTGACTTCCAAAATATAATAAGTATGTTTTATTTTAATACAACCAGTAAAACAGAGATGTTTTAAAACATCAGGTCAGGCTCAGTAGCAAATCATGAACAGAATGAAGAAAAATTGGAGGGAGGTTGTCTCTTTTCCACTTTTGTTTGGCGAGGCCATTTTATCAGTACAGTACACATTGCTCCACTTTCACTTACATCAGTTAAGAGTGAGATGACAATTATTAAATAATTTAAACCCCTTATCTAGACTGCAAGCTTCTCTTGTAATACCGTGGAGATAAGACTTTGATGGAAATATGCAAGTATCATTACATTCAATAAAATCAGGCTAGTATGCTAAACAGAACTGACATTTCATTCATATCGGAACGAGCACTAAATTAGGACCGCACTGAAACTCCCAGAGGATACGTGAAGATTCAGAAGGATCTCTGAGTTGTTTTAAACATACGATCCAAGGCCTTAAAGAATAAATTCTGGTGTCTATCAGTGTTTTGAACTGGGAGACTCTGTCCTGTTTCTGCACATGACTGTCAAATGGCACACAGCCACAGCAGCACAGTCCCTGGCATGGATTCATCAGCTGGTGATCCTCTCACTACCAGTTCAGGAGCACGGTTGTCTCCTCTTGGGAAGAAAATCCATGTAAAACAGGGGGAAAAAAACATCCTGCTGTCTTTCTGTGGAGTGTGCACCCCCAAGTCCTTCCTGAGTGCCAGATTGGAGCTCTGACCATGTCTGGAAACCCACAGGACCTGTTGCAGGGGACCACCTTCAGAGCAGCAAGGATGCAGTGTCATTGAGATTCATGCTGTTGAATGTGCAAATGCAGAGATGATGGTGCTTTCAGATATTTATGAGAGCCTTATCTTTGCATCCATTTGCAGAAGAACTATGCTCCAGCTGGCAAATTGGTCTTGAGAGTGTAAACTGTTTTCCTGAGTAAGAAAACAGAAATTTCCCCAAATTGAAGCACTGTAGCAACAGACATGCAATTAAGTGAATTATGACAGATATTCAATGATGATGTTGCAGATTATGAAATTAGATGGTGTCTGGGACAAACAGTTAATTCAAGGTTATATAGTCATCAAGGGATCTTTTTAAAGACAGTAGTAAGGGATTCTGGTTGATAGGACTAGCCTCTAAAGTCAGCACTAGCCTCTAAAATTAGCTCTGGTTGAATTTTGCAAGCACTGAGCCAGAGGAACCAAGGGGATCTGCAGACTCCATCCTCTGACCAAACAGCAGCGCCTGTCCTGAGCCATGCTGTCACCTGGATTGACGAGGTTACAGTGGGAAATAATAAAATGAGCCACCCCGACTCTCTCTCTTGCCCTCAATAAACTTTCTCCAAAGACAGCTCTGAGCCCTTTCACCGCAGTGTGGATATGGTCAGGTCAGCATCTAAATCCAGCTGTTGAAGGTGTGGGAGCAGCTCTTTCCCTTGAGGCAGGAAGGTCACCAGGTGCTGGAGTGCATCGACCTACGGGCGAGCAAGTTCACAGCAGCATCTGCTCGTGTTTCTCTCCTCTGAAACGCAGCATGACAGCTAATTAAGTAAATACTGTTTCTACTGTTGTTTCCCAGCCTCAGAACAGTGTTTAATTACTGAATGCCTCTTTATCACTGGTTTTGCTTAACAATAAGCATTCTCTAGAAATGTGTAGGCAAATCAATCACCTGCATGAAAAAATGACATAAAAAACACATCCAAAAGAAGTTTATCCTTCAGAGTGGGTATTTCTTTCTCTTTTGATGATTTCCAGCACGTAGTTTCTCCCTGTGGCTTTAGAAGCAGCAATAGCCTCTATTGTCCTGACTACCATGCTATGAGAAGAAAAAGGTGTTTTCTATCCAGAAAAGCTGGCAATGTGAGATGGAGCAGATCCTACGAGGAAATTAGAGGAAATTACTGAGAGGCACTTTGACACATCACTGATTTACCTTTTGTGAATGACCAACATGGGTCTTAAAACAGCGGATCATTGAGGCAAACAGACCATTGACCTGATAAAAATATAATGTTTTAGGCTCTTTCCAGAAATAGCCCTTCTGAACAGAATATTTTTAGCTTCACCTTTTTCCACGACTGGGGATTATTTTTAAATACATTTGAATGGACAGACTTTATCTGTGCCCTCAGCGTCGAGAACATAAAATGATAAAGTAGCCTAATAAAAGCAGTATTATTGTTCTCTCAGTTCCTTTAGCCATCTGCTCGCACGAAACCTTAACTCCGAAAAGGAGTGAAGCTGAGACAGTAAATCAGCCACCAGAGGGAGTGCATTGACTCGGGAATAGAACACACACGTGTAAAGGAAAGGATTAGAAACCGCATGGAATTACGCTCGTGGAGGTTTCCCGTGGCTGTCTGACTCTCGACTTCACAACCCGGCTGTGATGAGTTGCTCCCTTATCAAGCTGCACCCCTGCAGAAACCAGAGCTGCACGTCCCACGGGGCTGTGTCCAGCGCAGAGATAACCAGCTGCACTGAGGCTCTTGCTTCCCTCCTCCTTGAAGACGAATTAGGATCTTGTGTAAACAGTCCTACCTATCTATTTAGCTCAGGAAAGACACTGCCCAGCATGGAAGGGTTTCAGACACTTCTGATGTTTCTGCTGGCACTTCTCAGCCGTGAGCTTGTGCTTGTGCTACGAAGTGGGGGAACAGGGGAGTTTTGACTTTCTTTATTTCACTCTGCCCCAATACTTTTATGGCTTTGATGGCTGACAAGCTCCCACTCAGCCTTTTATCTGTGTGATTTTTCTGAGGCAATCTGAGGATATAAGCACCTCATGTATTTTCAGACCACAGGAGACATATGCAAGAGACAAGAGTGAAGTTAGAGAATAATCTTTGTCACTCCATCTAGTGCTGCTCCTTGGGTTCAGGTCTGTTCATCCCCAGGCGATAATAAAAGACGCAGCCCATCTGCTAGGTTTCTATCACATGTCTGTAGAAGCACAGTTATAGAAGTACGTTTTCTTTGCACTGTCCATGAGTGGGTTTGACTAGACCAAAATAATGCACAAGAGACACCAAAGCCTGCCTAGAATCACACTTTGCATCATATATTCTCCTCTGACGCCTTTCCCAGCCAGCAAAAGGTACCTGAGGGTCAGAGATGTGAGGCAAGAGAAACCTTGCCTGACTGTGATGTCAAGGAGCCCTGCCCATGGACAGCAGTGACCATGCACTGCTCACGTCAGCACCAGGGGAAACCCATGGCATCCAACAGGGACAAATGCAAAGCCCCGAACCTGTGGAGGACAAACTCCCTGCGGCGATGCAGGCTGGGCACTGGCTGTTCAGGGAGCAGATCTGCTGGTAAATGGAGAGAAGTGGTTATTCCCCTTTCCTCAGGACCACATGGACAGCACTGCATCCATTCTGGGATGCCCAGTAGAAGACAGACATCATTTAACTGAGGGAGACCAGAGAAGAACCAAGATGGTCAGGGCAGGAATGCCTGCTCCGTGAGACCAGGGTTTGTTCAGCCTAGGGAAGGAATGGTCTGTGGGCACCTAACAGTAGCCCCCAGTACCTATGATGGGATGGCCTGTGGACACATAAAACAGTCCCCAGAGCCTATAGGATGGTGATCAAGAAGTGGACCCAGGCTCATTGCAGAGATGAAGGGTGGGAAAGCAGAAAGCAACAGACTTGGGTTGAGATAAGTGGCATTCAAAGTGGCTACAGGGAGATAATTTTTCACCTTGAGGAGAGTCAAGCAGCAGCACGGGCTGCCAGAGAGGTCACGCTCTCTCCTTCCATAGAAGCTTAAAAGAACAGACTGAATAAGTCCCTGAGCAGCCCAGTTTGACCTCACATTGAGCAACACGTGGGACCTCCCCAGGTCCCTCTTTCACCCGAATTCTTTTGTGATTCTACTTATGGCTCAGGGAGAAAAAAAACCTCCCTAGGATGTTTAAAATAGAGACTTACTATTCATGCTTTTCCTCAAACCTACACTGCCACTTGCTTTTGAGCATGGTTACAATATACCACTCAGCTATTAGCCTTGAATCCCTAAAGAAAGGAGAAATGTTCGTCAGCATGAACAAAATAGGCTGGCAACGCTTTCTGTCCAGCATTTCAAAGTTCATGACCCTGCCATTCAGGAACAGTTTAGCGACAAACCCGAAGTTCTTACTCATTAAAATTCAAGAGGCTATTAATTCTTTCAAGTACAATTTATTATGACATAAAATGAATTAAGGAAACTTTAATGATGCCTCCACAACATGCCATAATTATCATCTCATATTAAAGAAAGACAGCTGCCTGGCAGAGCGTACATGAGAAATTTCAAAGATAGAAGTACGAAGATGTAAAGAGAAAACTTGTTTAATTCCTCTCATACTTAAAATTAGCCCATAGACAGTGCTAACAACCTGTTGTTTGGCCAGAGCAACCAAATTTCCTGAAATTCTCTCAGGTTGAGCGAGCATTTCCAGCATCAAAATACTTTAAAGAGGTCTGAAACGGAAATATCTTTACAATATACCTATCTTCTATTTTTTTGACCTCATACAGCCTAAGAGAAACCATCTCTGCATGAGAAAGGGAAGAACTCAGCTGTGATTGATACATGAAAGACACTAAATATCCTTCCGGGAAATTAATTTCATTCTGACACTTAATAGGAGAAAAAAAAGAGGCTAGAATGAAAAATTAACATTTGTTAAGGCCTCTAAAGAAGATGCAGATGACTAACTAATCCCTGTAGCAGATTGAAGAAAAAGGAGAAAAGAAAAAAAGAAGCATTGTGCAATTAGAGTGGGTTATTAATATGGATAGAAGGAGGTTAAAAAAGTGGCTCAGTTACTTTGCAGGAGTTACAGGGTTTTGTATACTTTTACCTTCATGACAGGTAGGCTAAATTAGCTGCCTGAGGTGACAATTAGGAGCCAAAGAGTCACTGAGTCTTTTTTTAGCCCCATACAGTGGGAATGAATATTGCACATTTGTTTTAAAGCATCCTTGAAGGGCATCCGAGGTTTTCTCTAATTTTGCTGGAGCTTTTATAGCAAAGTAAAAAAAAATTATTTTACTTCGTTCAGTGGCTGATGTGGAACGACATTAAAACCTAAATATTGTTCCGATCTCTGGCAGCCATTTTTCCTCTTCCACTCTTCCCTGAGCTTCCTGCTGGGACTCCTCAGCTGCTGCTGAACAGTACTGTTTTCCACAAAAGGATCCACTGGAGCTTATAGGATTATTTATGGAACAAGGTTCTGCCAAACATGGCTAAAAAATTCAGGATCTGCCCCTTAGCATATAAAATAATGAAAAATGACACATGCACTTAAAAGCAAGCAAATGAGCATTGAAAGGAAAGCTGGGCATGTCTAAGTCTTTATGCAGCTGTAGCCCTGGAAAAAATGAAAAAGAACAGCTCCAAGTTGCTTCAGCAAGCTCAAATTAGTGCTGTAAGACTGTCCAGTGATATATTCATCCTTGGAATAGCTGTCCTTTGACACTTTTTCTGTCAGGAAGCAGGTTATTGCATGGAAGGTGACAAAGAGGAGCCTCCGGTTCTTGATCTGCCTGCAATTGCTCTCAGTGCGGAGGGAGCAGGTCAGGCACAGCTCTCTGCGAGAGGAGAAGAATAAGGTCCTGACATTGCTCTTAAGGCACAGAATGGAATGGCAGGTAGGCTAATGAGATTCTGCCAATGATGAAAAAGAAGCGTGTCCATCTCTCTGAGGTGCTTTATAGTCCTCATTTCCATGTTATCAAAGCGCTCCGCAGCTCTAATGCCCATTTTTGTCCCCACTTCTGTAGCACAGAAAGACCTCCAGCATCATTTTACAGATGATGTCAGGGAAACTAATGGGAAACATGGCACGTCTACTGCCTGGTGGTGGGTAGATCCCCTGGGTGCAGCCAGAGACCTCAGAGAGGTTTGTGCACAACAAAGCATAACCCCACAGAGATGTGCCCAAGCCAGGAAGCTGTGCTTTGGGGCCCTGCCCTGCAAGCACACACACGGGACTTCTGACCTCCCCCTGGCCCACCTGCAGCCACTTTTGGCTTCTCTGCACATCCAGCTGTGACCTGGCAATGGAGAAGCTTCCCTGCTGCCTGCAGGAATTCACTGGCATCCACCAGGGGAAGCTGGGGAAGGACAGAGGTACACTGTGGCTCCTCCTCGCATCCCAGCCAAGATGTCAAATTTCCCTTATCTCTGAAACCCTGTCACACCTGACATTTACATAGGATTTACTTGCTCTTCAAAGGATTCAAACAAACTTTAGAAGGCACATTTGAAGTCCCAACAGATGTATAGCTACCCAAATTGAAATCTGGCCAGTGTTCCAGAAGACTCTGACCTGTGTAGGAAAAGCAAGTGCTAACAGATTTGTGCTAGCCTGCCCACCCTGACAGATTGCATGTCTTTCACTCAGAAGGGCTCCTGTGGCGGCTACCACCCTTATGACAATGCTGGGATATGGTTCACTGGTGGGTTAGAGAAGAAAAGTTTTAGACATTGAAAAGACATTTAAATCTGTTGAATGCTGTAAGGTAAAAGCAGAAAGAAAAGTCATGCTCCACCACATATTTCATTTTTCTTACCTCAACATATTTCTTTTTTCTTACCTCTACTACAATTTTCCTTACCCTTTCACTCACATGACATGGTTTAGCATGATATAATTTATCAACAAATGACACATCCTGTTGTATTGCATCTGCCTGAGATGAAAAAAATAAATACCTTTGGGACTAAGCTGACCAGTTAAGGCATAACGACCCAAACCAAACTGCAAGACTATTTTGCCTTTCATGGCCACCTTCCTTTGCTGTTTTTAAGATGGACCACAAAGGTGAAACACAATCTGTTAAACACCACCAAACCAAGTAATGAAGACCAGACCTTGACTAATTTTTGCTTGCCCAGATGAAGTTCAAAATGCTTGGAGACCAAAAAGCTCTCAGGTGAGGTTTTTGTACTGTCTCTTAAAAAGTGACACGATTATATTTTACAGGCATGTTCTGCACGTGCTCCAAGCTGAACAGAAATCTCATTAGGGCTCATTAGCTCATGCTCAGTGCTAACCAATGTTTCTCCTGATGTAATTCCTGACTGGCCTGGACTGTGGGTAAAGTGATGTGGCCTTTGCTTGCAGAGTAACATGTGGTGTGCCCTTGGAGGCTGCGTTGTCAGCCTTGGGGGCATCAGTGTTGTCCAAACACAAGGCAAGAGATTGTTGGTGTACACCCTCCCAAACCACTGCAGTTCTGGGAAGGGGAAAGAAGGCACCTTGGCCACATATGGATGCCCTCTTCAGAATGCAGGAAGGCTGAAAATTTCCTTACAGATTCCCAGCTGAACTATCTGCTAAGCCTCAGCTTGCAGTGCTGCCCATCCTTGGCAGCCAGTTCTGTTTGCTTGCTGCTCTGTGGGAGCAAAGGAGTTTGTATCCCCTCGGGATGTGGGGCTGCTGTTGGGGGCCAGTTTAAGCTGTCCATCCCCTCCACGCATGGCAGTGTAACCGTAAATGTCAGGGAAGATTCATTTTCAAACTCTATTGACATTCACCAAACTTTCAAGGTTTCCTATGTTTGTGCTATCTCCCACAGCCCCCAAAAACATTTCAGCATCATCATGCAAAAACCACAAAGCAAGCCCGATTCCAACGGTGGATCCATTGGGTAAATGTCAACACGGTATTTTTACCCGCTGAAAACGAGTGTGACAATAAAAGAAATGGAGAAGTGCCAGCAGGGTACAGCTAACATTACAGAATATGAAGGGATGTGAGTGAGAAGGAGCCAGGCCATATTGTCCTTGACTTCAGTGCAGCTATGCCAGAGCAGCACTGCTGAAGGTTTGGACTGCAGCAGCCTGGATAAACAGCTTGCCTCTGTACCAGAGCAGCAGCAGAGAGACATCAAAAAGGTCATAAATCTCGGAGAATGGTGGTAGGGATGTGCTGCTGGGCCCAAATATAATCAGCTTTTATGGAGAGCTTTCCATCGCTTGCTCTTAAGGCCTAATTGCAAGACATTATCTGGCCAAACAGAGTATGAAGTAGCAGGTAATAATGATTGCCTGCAGGAACCTCAGGTAGTACAGCACACAAGATGAGGAGCTATTCTTACCTCTCTTATTACCCAGGAGCTGATTCAAGGAGTAGTTACTGTTGTGCCATTAAGCCACTGGTCACCCTCATACATCTCAATTCAAATTCATTATAGGAGTGATTTTACCGAACTCTAGCAGTGACACTGAACTGTGGGAAGAGGATTGAATTTTGAATGAGGAATGAAATGACTTACAAAGACTCTCTTTGGAGAAAAAAAAAAATTTAGAAATTAAAATGTTTAGCCTCCACATGTTATGCAACCTTGCCGTCCTGGCATTCACAGTATGCACTCATCTATGCATAAAGAAAAACAGAATGAGTAACAGTCAAGGTGCACAAGCCACTGTAAGGGTCTATAAAGCTTTTGGGCAAACAGAAACGCAGACCAAATTTGCCCTTCAGATAGGATATTTGTCCAAATCTTAAGCTACATCAGTGACAGAACACCAGAAAGTCATCCAGCTTCTGGGCACAAAGCTTGCCAGCAGCAGGAAAACGTTCCCAAGGCTGATCATGGCCAATATTCACACTTTCACATCCTACCACAAACCCTGGCTTTCGTCACTGACAGACCACAGCTGTTGTAGGGAGCATTCTCCGATGTGTGTAGGAGAAGGTGACATTTCTGCCACGTGTGAAGGTGACAGCACCAAAGTTAAGCATCTGTAAATAGCTCCTATTTCATCTCTTTTCTTCTTTGTCTTCAACTGATCTGTCAGAGTGTAAAGTGGCACATATCTGACAGCAGGCCAAGGCAGAAGAGCAAATACTATTTGATCCTACTTAGTCTTCAGATCCCGTGGTGAGATTAGAGCTCCAGATTCATTAAAGAAAAATCAAACATTTCTCAGATGCAAAACTCTGAATCCACCCCCTTCAGCAAAAAAGCTTGAAACAATAGATCCCACAGTCCCAACTGTACTTGAGTTCTCAGCCTAACCTAATGTTGAAGGCAGATTCCACCTGCAAAGGGAACTGACTATGGCACAGCATGGGGCAGGTGCGGGCTGGATGCAGAGAAAGGTCCAGTATTCAACTTTTCTTCCATTTATTTTTAAGTGCATCTTCCCAGGAAGAGGATGAGGAGAGGCTTGTAGAGGAGGATTAGCTCCAGAAACAGCATTAGAACAGGAAGAGGGGCACACGACTACACTGAACCACATCCAGGTAGTGGAAAGGATGTCCCTTAGGAAGCTGGTGACAGTGACTGCTCTGTGCTGAGAGGAATCAGAGAGCCAGTGAGGGCAGATAATACAATTACACTGCTTAACTCCAGCTCCAGATGACCAATAACCTTTGCAAAAACCAATGGCAGTCACCCAGGGGGTGTAACAGAACTCAGATCAAGTAATTAAGTTACTAATGGCAATTTGCAAGTGTACCAACCACTTAAAAGATCCTCCAATCTAAAGAATGGGGGCAATATCAATCCTTAAAATAAGGTTCCAGGGAGATCTGAGGATTCACAGGCCTGTAATCATGACAACACTGGGCAAATTAGCAGAAACTGTAATAAAGGATGCATCTACAGAGCGTGGAAAACTGCCAGAGCTGTGAGAAACCGCTGAGGGAAATCCTGCCTTGCAGATCCTTGCAGAAAAGGGATATCTATTTGTATTTCCAAAATATTTTTTTGACAAAATTCTTCACCAAAGTCAAATAGCTAAGGGAGAAAAGGAAGAGTTCTGACTTGGTTAACCAAAAAAAAAAAAAGAATAAATAGCTAGGGTTAAAACGAAGAGGCTGAAAAAATGAGCTAATCTGAAAGAATTTGGTACAAGTCTGCAAAATAAGGGTTGGCATGGCAGTAAAGGATTGGAATCAACTTTTTTACTATCTCTTTTATTCCAAGAGCTATGGGTTATCAAATGAAGCCCGGAGAGCTGGTTTTTAACACAGCAGATAGCAGAGCTGTGTAATTCCTTGTTATTGTGGGTGCAGGAGTGGACACTGATTCAGGGAAAAAGTCAATGATTAACTGAGAGATGATTTAGGGTCCTAAATGAACAAACCACGAGAGACTTAGGAAATCACCAGAGAGGTGTGAAGCTGGAGGCTGAGAGACTATTAGGGAAGGTGTTACATAAATTTGCCTGCATTAGGTGTCCATTTATGAGCACTTCTGGAGACAGCAAAGTGAATCCTTGGTGTGAACATTGTCACCAGCTTTAAGACCCCACAATGGCCAGTCCTGGCTTAAAGAGAATTAGCTTTCTACAGTAGCTGAAGTAGCTGAAGACCTTCTGCTATGTTAATTGAAATACTTCATTTATGTTAATCTCCAGAGTTTTGTCTTCAACATTCTCACTGCTTTGTACAGAAGTTGTAACAGTGAAAGATACTGGTACTGACAATTCTGGAAATGGGAGACGCTTTCTAGCAGTGAGCTCTTGAGTCATCTATCCCTACTGCTTCCAGCTTCATGCAAGGTCAGTGGTTCATTACTAAGAGCTGAAGTCATTCTCGCCAAGTAGATGTGTAATTTTATGAATTTGAATTGTTTTATACATACCAAAATCACAACTCGTGCTTCGACTCGGAGAATGTTCCTGGGTTAGGGACTCCCACTGGCAAGGGATGGCTTGCCCTGTTCTGAAGAGATGCATCAAATTATTCCTTTTTTGCTTCTCTGTTAAACGAATCTAATTCTGAGCACCTTTATCTAACACACCTCAGGTCTTTTGGTGCACGGAGTAAACAAAAGGAAGAAGATGTTTTTCTGATCATTTGCTTCAAGTTTGCTTGCAGAGGAAGGAAGCAAGACCACCTCAACTAAGATGTAGAACAACTCCAGCCCTGCCTTAAGCAGCATTACTAGCAAATTATCACAAGTATGGAAATCATCAGAGCAAAATTCAGCTGTGAAACACCTAATTATATGTGTTCCCTAGCCTAGGTTCTCTCACAGAAACACAGGACATGGCATGATCTTTTGATGGTTTCTTTTTTCAAAGTGGTAGAGAAATTAATTTGCAAGTTGTCTTTGCCTTGGAGGCTTTAAAAAAATTTCACTCTTCAGTGAAATATCGGGATAAAATACAAAGAAAGATGCTTTTCTTTTTTTGGTCCTAAAAGCTATATGTAATCATAAAAAGGAAATTAGGAATTGTTTTCAGAAATGTTTTTAGGAACAGCAGAGCTCTCTGGAAGAAAAAGCCTTAGCAAGTAAAATGTTCCGAGGCAAATGCCTTGATTTGGAACTTCTGATGTATTTTAACTTAATGTTTTTTCTGCTTCGATAATGATTCCATGAATTTTAGTGGATTTCCAAGATAATGCATTGATAGCAGCCTGCAAAGAAAAAGCTTGTGTACTACTACATTTCCCTACGGACCTTGGTATTTGCCCCTGAGTCCTGCTGTGTACCCAATGATCATGACATTTGCTGTTCTTAAGTAGGGACCCAGCACCACGCTAGACTATGGACTTTTCCTTCATTAATATTTACCTTAGGTTTTGGATTTGGTTTGGTTTAGCCTAATTTTTACGTAGCCCTTTGAGCCTGTGAGACATTTTGCCAATAAATGATGAGGGTATTTTGCACATGAGGCACTCCTCGCCCTTGCGTGTCTAACAAACCGCGTTAGCAGAACACTGTCTCTCCACAGCCTCTGGGAAACGCCGTAAAAACAAGTTTGCAGATAAAATACTTCCCTCCCCAAGGATGCTTCAACTTTTAGAGGACTCCCTTGTCTTGGATACATCAAGCTCTTATTAACAAGGTTGTTGTGTTCCCTGAAATCTAGGTGCTCAATACTTTTCTGTCCATCCTATTTTTTTGATGTTTCTCTATTAAAAAACCCCAACCAAACAAACACCAAAAAACCAACAAACACCAAACCATAATTTAATTTCTAATAAAATCTGTCTTTTACATCTTCGATTTTTTTCTGATTTCTCCCTACCATGGATGCTGAAAGCCCTGGCCAGCTGGGCTTCCCTTCTTCCAGAGGCTGCGGGATCCATCTCAGGAGGTACCACACTGATGCATCCACAGCCTCTGGATTTTTCACCTCTCCATCACCTGCTTATGGAAAGAGTGGAGCTAAGCAGCACACAAAGGATCAGAACTCCATGTTGTCAGCTCCATTTTCAGACATTTTACTCCCTAGCTTTGTGTCCTCAACATTTTATTCCTACATGGTGCCCCTCCCCAGCTGCCTTAGGAATCTGTCAGCTTATGCAGTTGGCCTGAACATGAATTGAAACACAGTATCACAGAATCCCATAATAAGGGAATGTGATCCAAAAAAGACCACATTTGACAGAGAGGCAGAAAGAAAAGGAAGGATGGTGACAAAGAGTTAACATTTAGACTCCTCAAAAAACTTGCATCACCGGGGTTAGCAGTTTCTAGTGAATTTGGTGATTCTACTTAGCACTGAAAATGCTGTTTGCTGCTTGGCATTTCAGTGCTTACATAATTTATAGTCTATTATTTGATAATGTATTGAAGCAGGTTGTTGTCTTTGGCACCATCAAAGGTGTCTGCTAATTCACTGCTTGACCTTCTCTGCATGCATGTAAAATGGAAAAGAAGTGGTGCAGGGCACACTGCGGCAGTTCCAAAAATGGCTCGGTGTTCAGACAGTTTGATTTGGGTGAACCTTACCACCAAACTATAGTTTTATTTATCTGTGCTTGGAAAAAGTAGCAAAGAGGTGGAAAAGAAGTGTTTTAAAAGGCTGGTGCGTTCTGTTCTGCCTGGCTTCTCCAGACAAGCATCATTTTGGAACCCAAGCAGTGAAAATGTCCTGACATTAGGGTGTAACTGGACACATTGTGCTTCTACCTAACCCATGTCCATGCAGCTAAAGGTGTCCTCTCCTGCGTGCCCAAAGGAAGAGGAGATGTGCCTCAGAAGAAGAGGAGATGTGCTGGTAGCCAGCATACACGTGGAAAGAAGGATTCTGCTTCTATATAGGAGCATTTACTGAAGTGTTTCAGCTTTTGAGTGCTGAACACAAACAGTTTGCACCCAGTTTCCCAACAGGTTTGAAATGTTAGGTAAAATGGATCTACAGATCATCCAGAAGTCATCAAAGTAGCAGAAAAAACAGACGGAAATATCAGTCCTGGAGAACGCTTTGCTTCATGCATTCCCTGTAACGGGGAAGGACAGAAAGTGTTGCTGGAAGGTCACAAAAGGAAGAAAGCTCCAAGACTCTCCTCTGACAGGGGCTCCCCAGCAGTGCCTGGCTGCCCAGCAGACCCTGCAGTGACCAGCTGGGGGATGACTTGCCTGTGCCACAAAGTCACAGTTCTTCAAACAAGAATCAATGATTTTTAGGCACCAGCAGATACCCATAGACTTCAGTTTGGACTACAAAGCCAGGGACTTGATGTGGAGATATTAAAAAAAAATTAATCAATTAATACCTATATTACTCTGCTGGTGAAGGCTCACAGAAGGGAGCATATGAAGGTTTACATGGGGTAGCAGAGCTGTCACCTGTCCCTCACAGGCTTCACCCTAACAGCCCACACTACACTTGCTGCTCTCCAACTGTCCCAAATCAAAAGCATATTCCAAGATTTCTCTTCCTTTTTGATTTCCATTCTGTATCTAATCTTGTAGAAAAATAAGTAGAGCATTGTACTGGGAGAGGCAAGGAAAATTTAAATAACTTGTTAGTGCCAAAGTCATTGAAAGGGTTGATTAATCAGAGATGCCTGGTAGAGGCATAAGATGGAGAAGGCTTCATTGTGGCAGGGTTTTCTTGATGCTCTTTCCCCCAAGCACGACTTTTCTTTTCCCCTGTGAGCCACTTTTATGTTATGGAGAAACAGTTGTGAGCCACAAATGCATGGTAACTGCAATTGATCAAGGACAAAATGAATAATTTACTTTCTGAAGAAGAGATCATCTATATTGCTACGGACTTTTTAGGAAAGAACTTTTTCCCTGATGTTACAGCCATCCTGTTTCAGCTGCATTTACATGTGGCAAGAGTGCTGCTTTGTTTCTAAACTGGCACATCCCAGCAGAATTGCCCACCTTCTTTTTTTTTGTTTCAGTGCTTCTGATCTTAAAGAACATGAATTATTCACAAAGAATTCCATACATCTTCAAAACATTTCTGTTAAATAAAACTGCATACTTAATTCCCCCCACCCTTGGTTATCCACCATGAGGCATAATGATTTGAATTGTTGAAAACGATGAATCCCAGGCAGCTCTCTACGTATGGCTACACCCACCCGCCTGTTTTTGTCAGACCTGTTCCCAGGTCTGACATTTTTTGCTACTTTGGCACAACAGTTTTTAATTTTACAGATTGTTATATGACATCCATTTTTGTGATAACTGTATCAAAAGTCTTTTTAATAGTCAAAACAAAAAAAAAAGAAAAGCAACCTAGAATAAAAGGTTGAATAAGATATGAGAATTCTCCAGGAAATACAAAGAAAATATGCAAATAGGTAAACACAAACAACTTCACTGAACACAAAGTATACATAAGCATAGTCAGAAAGTCCACAACTCTGCCATTTTTCTTGATCCTCTTTTAAACTTCTCATTTTAAGATATACATAAACTCTACAACTACAGTTAAAAAAATGTGCATGCAGTGTCACTAAATTCACCATGTTCTTGAAAAACCCCAACAAACCAAATAGATTTTAAAATCCTATTCCTGTTAAAAAGGTAGATTTTTTCCAGTGGGTGGAAAAAAAAAGGGGGAATTTTTTCCCAGAACAGAAAAATGATGCACACCCAACTCCACATGACTGCCTGTCTGGCATAGATTGTTTTCTGGGTGCACAGCGAGCTGCCTTTTCTAGAAAGAGTAAGCATGCTGCTTGCAAAAGTACTAAACACTCGTGGAAATCAGAGCTTAAACTACAGCCTGTGCCCTAGAGATATTGTCCCTGTTCAGACCTGAAGTGCAAAAAAGGAGAAAGAGTCTGAGGGAAGAACCATGACATCCACCTATTTATTGTAGGAGGAGTGCACTCTGCATTTGCAGCACCTCTGAAGTAAGCTGCTAAATAAAGAGCCACTTAGGTTTGCCAGCATGAAGCCCTCTTGCTTTATGAGCCAACGTGTGGTGTGTGAAATGTGGCGAAGGCAGTCCAGGGAGACGCACAGGAAGGCAGGGAAGGTGATTAGCATAGAGTGACTCAGATCATTGGCCATGCTGAATTTCTAACAAAGAATCTGGCACAAACATAAACTCAGGGAAAGCAAAGTCTGTGTACAGATCTAGTGATAGCTGCTAAAAGATAAAGAACTGAAAGCCAGAGGGACATTTGTGTTAACCATCACATTGGGAAAGGAAAAAGAAAAGTAAGATAAAAAACATTGCTAAGAACAATAACAGAAACACCAGACATCTGATAGAAATGCTGCATAAGCATTATGATCCCCCCCCAAAAAATGAGCCAGAAGAGACCTATCATGTACTTAACCAAAAAGAAGTAACAAGAATTTAAAAACTTTCTCATTTACCTGTAATTTTGAAGGTGACTCCCTACGAACCTAGGATCCCAGCCACAGGAGAGTTTGCTGAGAGAGCAATGCTTTCTCTCCAGAGAGGCACCTCCAAATATTACCACCCCACTTGGACCACTCAAGGCATTAGAAAAACCAGCAAAATCGCAATTTGGGGGCAAAGAAAAAAAAAAAAACACACTGAAAAAATCCCCACCAAAAAGTCTCTCACACACACAAAGAAATAGGTTTAAGTTAAAGACAGCCGTGAGGAGTGAGAAAGGGAGAGGTGCAAGGAGAATGTGAAATAGAGCCATCTGTAATCCCCAGCGCTGCAGCTATTTCAGGAAGAAAGGAGTGAGCAGTGCATGCCCAAGGATGCAGAGGGCTTTAGTTCAGAGGATGATGTCTGCCGTGCAATTCCAGGAAAAGCAAGGACTCTGAGAGTGTGTGCACAGCCAAAGCCAGGCACCTGTCACTCAGCTGCCATATTTGCAGCTGTACTATTAAATGATTGTTTTGATTCCAGCTGGGCTGCGGTGCCAGATGCAATATTGTTAAAACAACAGTGATAAGCAGCAATCTTAGGCTGGGCAAGTGTGACCAACTGCAGGTGATGGAAAATAAGTCTTCTGAGGCCAGCTGGCAGCAGCAGGCTGTGGCTAAAAGCTGCACAAAATGAAATCTGATCTTGTTTAGGGTTTACACTTGTCTAGAGAAGTATTGAATAAAGCAAGCAGCTTTCTGCAGAGGTGTCAGTGACTGGGGACACTGTGGGCAGAGCTTGGGTCTGGTCCCAATAGCTGCTCAAAACAGAGGCAAAAAGAAAACTACAAAGGGACTGGTCTATATGAGGCAGGTGTGGACTTTGGGCAGCAGTGGAGGCTTTAGAATCCTAGTGCCCCTTAGCTAAAAAGTTAAGTGAATGTCACCAGTGGCAAGAAAACATGGAAGAGCTTGAACCTGGATAGATGAATTACTATGAAAGGATGTGAACAATCCAGAGGACGAGGCAGTGTTCCTACCCACTTGCTGTGCAGATGTACCTGCTGCCATCACAGGATTGAGAGACACTGGGATGCGAAGGTGTGCCAAAAAAGGCTGTGTCCACAGTGCAGGAACTAGTAGTGTTCACATCAGCAATTAGGAAAAGGCAGGGAAAAACTGGCCCCAAATTCACAAAGATTCCCATGGGGAAAAAAAGATGTAGCACGGTGAGGGGGGTGGTACAACTGCTCTCTGCAGAACTTTCCTGGAGGTGCCAAGAGAGGCATCAGAGCCGTTCCCAGGCTGTCTCACTACAGTTGTGGCACCTTTACAAACAGATTCCTTCACAAACAACCAGTTTAGTTTTACAAGCCTAGGAACCGTGTGACACCTAAACAGTGCAGGAGTGCTCACTGCACATCCATCTTGCAAGAAGGCAGCATCATTTTGCAGCGTATCTTACACTGGTACTAAATCCCTTTTATAATGGAAGAGGGTGTAATCTTAGTAGGATTCCAGAGATTTTAAAAGTTTTATTCTTATATTTATTGACAACATATAATAAAGTTTCTTCCAGCATTCATTGGCTTTTTGACAGCCTCACTTAATACCTTATAATTGCAGAATTCTTTTTTTCTCTTTTTCTTTTTTTTTTTTCTTCAGATTTATCTCTTTGTTGATTAAGAACCACAGGAACTGCATACTTAAGAAACAAACAAACCACAGGCCTTTCACAGAATGATTAACTAAGGGAACCATTCACTACATTTCAAATGCATGTGGGACCTACCATGGAGGCATAGAAGGAGGAAGGTGAAAGTACTTCACGGATAGATTAAAGAGACTACAAAACTCAAAAGCAATGATAAAGACAGGATACGTAACCATAATCTCATAAGCCCAAGCATAAATAAAGTTACCAGTTTGCTACAGCATCTTTGCAATTTCTGAAGCAGGATTTGTAGGATTCAGCCCATTCTGGTGTCACTGTTGGAATAGTTCATAAACTCTCAGGTGTCTTTCAAGACAGCTGGATAAGTACCTTCAATCAGAATATTCATGAGCTTGCTTTGAGGGTATGTGTTTGAATTAAAATCCATTTTACTTTGGCTTTACATCACATTTTATGTTTGCGCGCTACAGATTGATTTCAACCAGCTTACCAAATCTCAGGCTCCTGTTTTAAATCACTGTATCAGCACAATGAAGCAGAGCTGCCCGGGTGTCACACCATCTCTTTTTTGTGGCAGGAGGGACATCAGAGGACAATGTGAAGCCGAGAGCCTTACAGAAATCTGCTTCACTCTGCACTCCTCCTCTTGGTGTGACCTGCCATTCCCATTACCGTGCGGTAACTTGTTCCTGGTAGTTGCAGCAGAAACATCTTTTAAATTCAGTTCCCAAGAGCTCTCCATCCTTGCTCAACACAGCAACCCTCAGTAACTGAGCATTAGCCCAATGAGGAATTCAAACATGTATGGCACAACAATATGAAACAAATACATATGGAAAAGAATTAAATTCTAGTGCCTGAGGAGGCGTTCTGCATGGAGGCCCATGGACTTCTCCTGGTTCATGAGAACGAAGGATGCCACTGACAAAGCTATTTAATCCCATGCTGTTCCTTGGAGCTCAACGTGTCTCACTAACCATCAAAGCAAATCATGTAATGAATAATCCACATTATCCATTAAAACAAACAAACAAACAAACAAAATCAAACTCTTTGACTTTCCTCAACCACTGTGCTCCTTTTCCGCCATGAATGCACTTAATTGCTTATCTGAAATTTTGATTAGTACAGAAACAGGTTGGGCAGAGTGAAGGGATTACAATTAACTTCTCTTTGTGCTAATGCAGTTCATAATCACTAAAGAAGAACAAGCAAAGAAACAAAAACCTAAAGGTTTTGATCATCAAATACACCTGCTGGATATCTGGGCCACATCTGTATTGCATTTGCCAGCCCTCAATCATGGCATATCAGAGTCTGGATACAAATAGTTTTCCTAATCAAGCCTGACTGTCCTTAAGTGTGTTTGCAAATATTTTTCAGGTAACCTGGAAGAAAATATATTATTAAAGGACCCATGCTTGATCTGTGAGCTGTTTGCTTTGACTGTTGACTACTTCCTGCTGTGGGAGTGGCGTGACAGAATGGGCACTAGGAAAAGGGAAACATAACCTGTGTGAATTGAGACAGGTAATGTGGCTCCCTCTATAAATAAACATTTGGCTGGAGAGCCCCTGTGATTTATAACATTTGTAAATCTTTCTACTGGCCAAAGCTGTGCAGGGAATGATGTGATGACACAAATACTATGACCAGTGCTGACTATTTAGGCAACCACTGGAAAATCAGATAGCAGGAAAAAACCCAAACAAAGAACAAGTATTTTTGTTTTCCGGATAATGTAAAAATAGAGAATTTAGTGATGAACTTCTTTATATTGATAAAACCTTCTACCAATCACAACCATTTTCAGACAAGGGGAACCAGATCCCTTCCTGGAGCCAACAAAATAGTTGTCAGTCTGTTCCTTTCATCAATTTGTTTAATGTCAGCAAAAAGTTTTCTGTACCCACATGTTGTAAGGAGACCCTTGTGGTACACCCACACTGGTATCAGCTGTTCATTATGCCCTGTCACAGAAATCATATTCCTAAGGACTGAGCCAGAGAAAAAACAGGCTTCAGGCTCTGCTAAAAAGATTTCTCACAAGTGTCCCTCCTACCAAAATAACCAGCCAGAATCAGGGATGGCTCAGTGGGACACGTGTCCGAGCCACAGCAACACTGGTTTATTAACTTACTGATGAGTTTAACTTCCCAGCAACAACAAAGGTCAAGAGGCGCAAGAAATGGAAGTTTGAGATGTCCAAGTCGCGTTGCCCAAGCACCCCACGCACTCAGAATCAGCCAGGAGCATCTTACCCAGGTACAGCTGGGTCTGCTGGAGGATGTTTTTCAGAGAGCTCACTCACCATTTACTCTGAAACTCTCCTCTCCTCCTTCCCCCTCCTGCCTTTAACGTAAATGATGTCTCACTGCCAGAAGTAGCGCAAATAACGAGAACATAATTTACTTCACAGGGACTGTGGGTCACCAATTGGCTACAGCTGTGAGAAAGGTAAATGTGCTCTTAAACTCCATTACCAGAGATATTCCAATACAGATCTAATAGAAAAGCTATTCTGGAAGACATTCTGCAAGGTGGGTTGTATATAAACAGATATTTCCTTAACCCTATGTTTCCAGTTGATCATTGAGTTGCTCTGAATCTTGCCAATATTTTGGGAAATCTTTGCAATTTACCAATTCAGAATTCAAATACAAATAGAGTCTCATTATATACCAGATTTCCAGTCCTGAATACATTCTTCTTATGGGAGAAATGAATAAATTGGGATTACTGGCAAGTGGGAGAGCCTTACAAGGTAATAAACAACTTTAACATTTTAGTCAAAACAGCAAACTTAATGATGAAATGTAAGTTTTACTTCTTTTTCCCAGCAAGTCATGGGAAGCATGCTTTTAACAGCTGTTTACATCCTTCTACCCCAGCTCCTATCAAAACTAACATATAAAAAAATCAGGTTTTGAACATCCTATGCTGAGCTGACGAAGTGGAAAAGAGAAAGGTGGGGCTTTTTTGTTGTTTTGCCTTTTTTTTTTT
>VZTA01028642.1:236269-300774 GCA_013398855.1 Mohoua ochrocephala
GTTTTTTTGCTTTTTTTTTTTTTTTTTTTTTTTTTAATATTATTATAAGACTGTAGTATGGCACTCTGGTGGCTTCAGTGGCATGGTATTAAAAAAACTCAGACAATTTAAAGAACCTCTCATTCTCTCCCGAGAAGATCATCTTTGCCATACAGTTATTTTCCGTAACTTACTAGGCAAGAGTGAAACAAAATTGCCTTATTGACCTCGTCAGAGTGTAATCATTGCTTTGGTCCTGGTGACAAGATGTGATTCAGCAGCGTGCTGAGTGTGCTCCAGGGCAGGTGTCAAAGGCAAAGGAAAAGCACTGGGAGAGCTATAAAAATTGGGTGTGCTTGCACTCCTCCTCTCCCACCTTCCTCTCCCCTCTCTGCCCTTATCCTGGTGTTTGTCCCAGTCCATGGAGATGCTTGTTCTCTGAGGATGCTTCAGTGGCCAGGGTCCCTGCTGGCCTGAGCCCTGAGGCACTGCTGGCTGCCAGCTGTGGCACAAGTCACTCCACACACTGCTGCTCTGATGGTGACAGTGGCCCACGGAGAGATAAAATGTGACCAAAAAGCTAATACCAGCTACATTTCAGATGCTGTCCACTGTTTTTTTTTTAATCCCCTGTCCATCTGCTGATGGTAGTTGCATTATTTTTCTTCCTCCCCCTGTTTCAGGACATACCTTTAAATTGTACCTGCCATAATGAGCCAAATCTGCTCAAGTCTTTCCTGTGCCACATGCAGCAATACTGAATGATGCACTGCAGGGATCGCCAGGATTTGTTAGAGCTTTCAAGCTAAATAACAGGATCTCTGTGTTTTCAGTCTTTAATTTTTCATTTCTTGCAGCCATGAGCAAGACCAGAAGGACTTTGGGAAGGAAACTTCGGGGTCAGCTTTCAATATTTGATGCTATTAACAAGCTAGGACACCTTCAGAAATTCTACGTCAGCTTAGAAAGGAAACAGACACAAATGTTAAAGTTGCTATACAAATGTTTATAGAGATGGCAAAGATATGCTGCAGAGCCAGTTTCACCAAGAAATATTGATTGTGTTGGAGCTTATGTGCTTAACTATTTCATTGCATGGATTTTATAGGTGACATTTGAGAAAGGTTAATGCATTCATCTTATTCTGAGCTAAGGGGGACCACAGACTATCATGTAATAGGGTGTCGTCATATATATGCTGAATGAAAGGACTTATATAAAAAACTTTAAAACTATATCAAATGTTAATACCTAAGTGAAAATACACATTTTAAATCCATATTTTTTGTTGTATTCCAGTTAATCTCAAGGCGATGATAACAGGAATGCTGAAGCGTGATCTCTCGAAAGTTTAAAATGAACGTAGGAGAGCAAATTTCATAACAACTTGCCTCTTTGCCTCATTGAAACAACCCTTTGGGGTATATGTTCTCAGACAGAGTCAGTACACAGTGCTGAATGTTTTCCAAAGGTACAGTAAGTACCACCATAGTACAAGAATCTCATAATTTAGCTATTGGCAGTACAAAAAATGATGACTTCATTTTTTAAAAAAAAAACCATTACACAACCCCTCAGACAGAGTTAGGACCCTATAAAGAATCATCGGCTCAATGTTATTTTCAAAGTTCATCTACTGTGCATCACAAGTTTTCTTGTTGTCCTTTGCAGTTTTAGCGAGGTACGGAACAGCACATCCTGAAAATTGCTCTCTAGGTCCTCTCGCTCCCCACGGGCAGACTGTCTAATAAATAGTCTGTGTCTGCACCAGCAGAAATACCACCCAGCCTAGTCAAACTTAGAGAGATGGCTAGGCTGACCCAGGTTAGAATGAAATTCCAACTTAACTTTCCTCCAGAGCTGAGGAAACTGGTGCTGTCAGTCTCTGGTGAGGATTCTAAAGCACCGTGCTCATCTCAGTGTTTGTGGGATCATTTGATTTCAGCCCTGACCTGAATACGAACTACCTGGCCAGAAGCCATTGGCATCATGTTTCAGGTAAAGCGGGGATGAGGGAACGCCTGAGCCTGCTGTCCTGTGGAGTTTGGTTCAAGCTTTAGTCAACAGAAGAGAGGGTCTGTGGAGAGCTTGTCCCCCTCCTCTCCTTTCAACAGCAGGAGTGACAGCATTGTGACGTGGAGAGGGAACACTGACTGATCCACGATGCCCAAGTGGTCCTCTGACAGCAGGGAAGGAATCTCAGTCTCTAGGCCATGCTCCCAGCCCTGTTCTGATCTTTCTGAAGCTGAGTTGATAAACTAAGATGGAGTATGAAAGCGTGAACCAGCCAAAACAGGCCCCAAAAGCACAAAATTCTAGGTGAAAGCACACGAAGTGATTAAAGGCACAGGCTCTGCTTTGCAAGGCAAGGCACCAGTGTCAAGAAGTTCTTGGAAAGGTCCATGAGGCTGAACACACAGGTGTGCAGGGTTTGGAGGGTGGGATATGATCAGCTGAATGAATCACTGTTACAGGAAAGAATGCAGTTCTCACCGATGGTAGCACAGATAATCTCTTGCATTTAATACAAGCTTTGAAAATGCTCAACTTTCTCACAAAAGCTCTGTGCACTCCTCCTTTTACAAACTTTAACTGCTTGTACAGATCTCACAGGCAGATGATTCGATACAGTACAGAAGTCTGTTTTACTGCCTCTCTTCTGAGCAACTGCTGAGGTTTTGCAGATCCAAATTGATGATTGTTATCTCAAACGACCTCTTAATAACTCTTACACAGCACATAGCCCACAAAGTTCTCAAAGTCGTCATTTCAGAAGTGTTTGCTGCACATATTACTTTTGGAATAAGGATCAACTTATGTCTCCTGCAAAGTCACTGCAAGTCTCCATTATAGCTCACTTTCATCAAAAATGGAGCATTTCTTGACACGTTCTCATGTCTGCTACATAACTCATATTGACTACTTGCATTTTTTATATTGTAATCTAAATATGACATAAAAAATAATTTACAGTCAAACATATCATTTTTACCATCCTGTAGTGACATTCAGCTTTCCTAGTTCTAACTGCCCATATGTCCACCGAGACCAATCATTCTCTACTGACAGATCCATTTTTAGAAAGAAATGAGGAAAATCTTTCATGTCCCTTGCAACGTAGCCACATGGAAAAGTTTCATCTCGATGCTCTTTCTGTCTGCAGCAGGCAAGTGCTCAAGGAAACGGATCCCATGGTAAGCCACTACCAGAAACCAGAATTGAATCTTCTCTTTGTACAAATGTGGAAAATACCTGCTCCTGATGAACAGCAAACCTCCTACAATGCAAGCGTGACACAAAGAAATTATGTCCAGCCAAGGAGAGGCTCATGAATGGGCACATGAGTGGTAGGACGGCTCGGGAAAGACAATCCACAGAATCCAGAGCCATCTCGTTTTCCATGTCTGCCTTCTTATTACTCACCTGCGTAACAGGTTACTTGAATTATGTTAAAAATTATGCCCTGTGAATTCCTCAGGGTATTTTTAGAGTCTGAGGGAGTGTGTGCACATGGGTGGGGAAGAGGAAGGAATTCAGAGAAACATTTCTTTTTTGTTTTCTTTAGCCAAAAAGAATAAGAAAAGATTTTGAGGTTGTCGATCTTGAGATATAAAGCATGTGACCTTACCTAATAAAAATATATTATAATTTCAAGTATCTGGGAGGTGTCTTGCCTTCCATAATTTCCAGGGAGTGTATGATTGATTTCTAGAGATTAGTACTTCTCTGCATGCCTGAAATTTACTAACAACACATCCTCACATGAATATATCCATGACAAGAGGGAGCAATAGGTGGATACAGATGTATACTTCTAAAATAAAATCCAATGCTTCCAAACCTGTTTGTCTGTGTGCCAGGACTGGCGTTTAGCACAGCCCCAATGACAACAGAACACAGAGGAGACGGTGGCTGTCGGCTGAGTTGGGTTTTAGCAGTGTCACCCGCTGCTTATTCATGAGCAGCACAGGAGCCTCAGCTCAGGTCTGGCTGATCAAATGATTAAGTTCACTTTTTGTTTGACCTGAAGGCCAAATTATAGACTTTATTAGCCTAGAGATGATACCAGAAAGGTGAAAAAAGAGGAATGTGATCATTATCCTTGAAGTTCTGAAAAAAAATGCAATACTTACAGAAATCTATTTGGAAGAAGAAACTTCTTCAGACAAAGTGAAAAGGAATATAAAAATTCTGCCTTTATACCTGAGAATGAATCTGGCTCTGCAAGACAAGTGATGTATCACAACAGCAGATGCAGCAGAAAACAAAACCAAGGGTAAAACACGATTGGACAAAACAAGATCTCAACAACTGTATGTATTAGTTACTCGTGGATGCTGAATCCTGCCATATCACTGAATGTTTAAGAATAAGTCTGTATACACACTCTGTAATTGAATGTCAAGAAAAATGAAAATATATTGTTTTATTGCTACTGTTCATTGATTTATCGAAGTGATTTATTGTCATTGGACATGAGGACCAACAAATCATTTTGCTGACACCATCAGCTGCCTTAACTAGGTTGTCAGTTCACGACATTAAAGGTAATGGATGGTGATTATTTTACTGTAATGGGTTTAATCAGTGCTTTGAATGACTTAGCAGTCGTGTCATAGTGTAGCCAAGTCATCATTCATCAAGGCAGCATTTTGTTTACCAACATCATCTATAATTCATCTGATTGTTGACAATCATCAACAAATACCTCTCAGGCTAAGTTTTATCAGAAATGAAAATCTGCACGGCTGCAGCATACTAACTAACCCCGGTTTACGAGCAGAGGAGAAACACGGGAAGGTGCTCGCTCCTCTCTGAGAAGAGGAACTGTCAGCCTGAAGAGGCACTGCCAGCCAAGGCTGCATTCCCCTGGGCTGTGTTTCAGCCCAGCACTAGGATTTACAGCTTTCTGAAATACACAATGCTTGTTCTGTTGTATGGGAATGCTCTGAATTGAATTCCGCATTACACAGAAATTCGGGCTTATTTTAGAAAAAGAGAAGTGCAACCAACCTGCTCTCTATTCCCAAGAGAGGAAAACTTGCAAGCATAACCTGTCTGTTTTTCTCTCCCTGAATGGGATTGAATCATACAGTTATTTGTATTATGATTGAGTTACTTGTGGAGAACTCCAGACTCATAAAAGTTCCTGTTAACTTTGTGGAAAAGGGTGCAGTAGTTGAAACGTTATCATCTTAAGACAGGCCTTTAGATCATTACTTGTATTACGTCTTTTATGGGTAAGGGTCAACATGCAAATTGCCAAAAATGTTTCATTTTGAGCTGACAGGGTAATTGCCTAATTACCTACAAAGTTAGATTGTTAATACAAACTGCTGGAAACTTTCTAGAGCCCCAGTAGCTTCCCTACTAGCTTTTAGTGCAAACTTTTCTCTGATGTTTGCATCACAGATCTCAACATTTATATTCTACTTATCTACTGGTGCATGGACAGAGAGCTACTTTAGATGTAGCAAAAGAAGAGTATCAAAATTCTGCCTTTCAGACGTGAGAAAGACCCTGGCTGAGTAAAAGACAAGTGGCAGCTGTTCCAGATAGCTGAACGGAAAAAGAAATAATTTCAAAGTTATGGGAAAATATTTTACATTTCAAAAATATATTTGATTATTGTGTATAAATATGTAAGAGACCAGCAGAAATGGAGTTTAAAGAAAAGGTACTTAAAAAGAATGTTTAAAGTAAAAATAATCCTCTCTTTCTTACTCCATACTCAAGGTTTGCCCTGGAAATCTTAAAACTATGAGAAATGAATGGTGGATCAGATTTTGAGGGTGCAAGTAGGATAAGGAATAAAAGTTACCTTCAAGGCCAACAGCAAACAGAAACCAGTGCAAAGACTAGACTAGACTAGAACTGTCTGACGTGCCAAAAAAAGAAAAATAGGTGCCTAAAACATTATGGAAAATATTAAATTACACCCTGCTTGCTCAGGAGAAAATGTATGACCAGATGTACAAGCACCCCTACCCACTTTGTCATCAACATTGTGAAGAGATACAGTGAAATAAAGACAGCAACATATAGCATTAGGAATAAGTTACCATGCAAATTAGTAATATCCTGGCAATATCCTAGACTGGAATATCCATGGATTAGAGATGGCCTGCAGTAGGGAAGTTACTTTTATTAGAGTTAAAAGGAGATTAAATGAGCTACTAGAGATTTCTTCCAACCCTAATAGTCTTTCACATGCAAAAGTGAAGCCGAAGTGAATAGGAAGAACTGATAAAGAATGACATGTAGCCAACAAATGTCATTACTATAAAATGGAAAGTCACCAATGCTGGTGCAAGCCCAAGACTACAGAAACAGCACTCAGTGAGGACTGTTTGATCATTTTAAAAGCAACTGATATTAGTGTCAAACAGAAAGTACAAGAAAAACTCCTAAAAAGCTTTGGAAAACTCCAAATTTGCAGTCACTAAGTATTGAGTATTTTCACAGAACATGATCCTGAAAACTGAAATACTGCATTTATTAGCATGCTGGCAGTTATATATAATTTCTTTAGCAGAAACTCCTAATTCAGTCAGCCATTACATTCTTAAAATTTTGCTGTGTTGTTGCCTAAATACCTTATTCAGCATTGCAAGATTCTTGAACTAGATGCCTTCACGGAAAGGCTTTTTCACAAAGTTCAGTTTGCAGGAATAACATGCTGGATGTTTCTTCATGAACTTAGCGACTCCGGTGTCTTCTAAGTCTGAGGCAAATTTAGCTGTGTGGATACAGTCCCTGTATTTAGGATATGAAACTGAAGCTTAAATGCTGCAAGGTCCAGGTTTGCTGACTTGGCAGGCAGCAGGGTACCTCGTCACGAAGATGTTATGACACTGAGCAGAATATTCTATCTAAAAAGCAGTTGCTAGGTCTTTCAGGAGGTGAAGCAAACCTCAAATACATGCAAAGACAGTGTCTCAGTCAGAGAAGCTCGATACTTGGTCTATCCTAAAATATTTTCTTGATGAAGCCTGGTTTGGGGAGGAGGTTTTTTTGAGCTTCTCTTTGGTTTGGGCTTGGTTTTTTTCATGAACTGGCCGAAGGTGAAAACTCAAATTTGACTCCTGCCAGGGAAACCTTTTCTATAGAAACATTCCCTTACTTCCACCACCCGTCATTGGCCTTGCACGCTCTGACCAAATATTCATAAAGTCTCCCCTTCTCAAAACTGAGGAACAAGAGATCTGTACATTCAGAGGGCGTGTACCTACAGCTTTCCCCCTCGGTATTTCTGAGATGCTGAGCCAGCATGCAGAGCCTCCTTTTAAAGAGGCATTTTCTTTGCAAAGTATTTTACTGATGTCAGTAGCAGCACCGGGCATATTAATAGCAGAAGAAACGAGGCACATCAATAACAAGTGCCTTCACGGAGCTGCTTTCCTGACACTGATTCCAGAACATACTCAGATATTTGGTAGAAACCACGCACACAAAGTGAACTTTGAATACGGTGTCTGGGTTTGGAGGTAGTGTCCCTCTAAGGTGACGTGTCTCTGACAACTGGGGTGGCAAGAAGCGCTGCTGTAGGCAATGCTTGAGTGATGCCTGCACTGCAGGCAGGAGAGGAGGCAGCAGAGCTGCTGAGTTTTAATCTACACATCTCCAGCAGTGCCAGCACCGAAGGTACAGCAGCACTGACTTCAGCCAGCAACGCATTAGCAACAGACTGGAGCCCACGCTGCTGTGTCTTCATTTATCCTCATGTTTCATCAAGTCTCCAGAGAGCGTTGGGGGATGTGAAATCCCTCAGCACAGGATTGATTTGAGTGTCTTGCAGAGATAATTCACACGTCAATACTGTTAACCATTTCATTTTTTCTTATGAAGGAAGGGAAGGAGGATAACAAATCGCATTGGAATTTAGTTTCAAGCTTCCAGCAAACTCAACAAATCAAGAACTGGAAGCTACACTCAGCTGAAGAAAATGGTAAAGGGCATGTTAGGGAGTCAAATCTGAAATTCATAGTATGGACAGGCAAAAGAGATGTCAAGGATCAATTAACAAAAAGCAAAGATTTTCTTCCAAAATGATGTATCAATAGGAGCGTGTCTGCCGAAGAGTTTCTAGAAGCAACAATTAGTCAAAAGGATTGTGCTTTATTAGAGGAGTGAAATCAATGCAGTCAGTGGCTGTTAGGAAATAATTGAGAGATGACATATAGCTTCTCTGCAGGAGAAAAGCCAGAGCAACTGCCTCAAACCAAAATGTAAACAAGAGAGGTTTTAGATCACAGAGGAGAAAGGTAGCAGTATTTCAGTGAGAGTCCTGAAGGAAATCACACATGGAAGTACTCCTAGTTTAAGCAGGCTTCATACATCCAGAATGTTGAATATTTCCTTAACGGATCAGTGGAAAACTAGACTGGCAAATCTGATTTTTATACCAAGTGAATTATGTAAAAATTGTAATAAAGAAAGAAGCAGCACGCAGACAAATAAATACAACATGGGAAAGCCAGGACACAAAGGCATGTTCCATGAGGGTACCCAGGCTCTCTGAAAGAGATGATAAATGGGGATGAGGCCATTTCAATTGAACTTCTATACTTGGATTTCCAATGAGGTTTTGACAAGTTTTCTCACAAAAGGTTTTTTAAAAAAATTAAACTGTGTGGAACGACAAGGAAGGTCTTTTGCAGGATAAATGACTTATTAAAAGGCAGAATGTAAAGGGTAAAAATAAATAGTAATTTTCATAATGTAGGGAAGTTAAACTGTGAGCCCATATGATCGTCCGTCCCCTGTGCACTTAAAGCTCAGGAAACGAATAAATAGTGAGGTGACAGAGTTTCTTTATGATTCAAAATTATTCAGGGCACTAAAAATGAAAACTGATTACGAGAAGCAACAGAATGATCTCACAATGCTGAATGATGGGACAATCAATCAATGTCAGGTGAAATTTAAAGCATAGCATTTGAGGGAAAAATAGTCTAAATATATATATTAATGTACTCTAAATTACCCCCCAGCATTCAGGAAAGATCTTGGAGTCATTACTGATAGTTCTTTGAAAATTTTTAGTTCATGGATCAGGAGCAGCGAGCAAGGGAAAGAGAATGGCAAGAATCATTAATGAAGGAAGAAAAACAAGAGCAAAAACATCGTAATGCCACTTTATAAACCCATGGTGTTCCCACAGCTTGAATTCTGCATGTCTTTCTAGGCACCCCACCTCTAAAAGGATAGAGCAGCAGAAGAAAACAGATAAAGACAATCAAATGATCCACCCCAAAAAATACCGTATCCATACAAAGAAGGATCACACAGACTAAGGGTTTTTAAACTTGTAAAGCAGCGGTCAAGGGAAGGCAGGATGGATTTGTGTAAAAATAAGGAATGTCATTGCAAAGGAGCTTAGAGAACAAGTTATTCGTTATGCCCCAGTCTGATTTGATGCTTCTTAATTTAAGCATTATCAGGCAGCGTATTAAAACTAGGAAAAGAAAGCAGATTTATCTTTTTGACCACAGTCTAAAACTAAAATGCCAAAATTAATTGCCAAGGACACTGTGGGAACCAGCATCTAAACAGGTCTAAAAAAACCCAAAAACCCAAACAACCCACCACCACCTCAACCATACATAAATTAATGAAAGGAATGACCTGTGAGAACCTAAAAGAGCAGGCTTGATCTGTAGCCTGTCATGGCATCATAAACCCACCTGCTGCTTCTGTAACGAGGCTAGATCTCTTTGCCTTCACTGAGCTCTTCCCTTTCCCAGCTGACAACTTTTAAGTTCACTAGTGTGTATAAAATACAATGCCACAACACAGGAAGCATAGGGGTCAAATGCCAACTGGGTCTCCCAAATGTGACTAAAATAATGATTCAGGATTGATGAAAAGAACATCTCAAAGTGGTGCTCACCCAGAAGATTGTCTCCATGTTGCTGTATTTACCTGAATCTACACTCTCCCTATACATACATACAAAGAAACTGGATAAATATTTTTTTTGCATCCTTTTGTGACTCCCACACACAATAAGGATCTTAACCCTGTTGAGGACATATGCCTGAAAATTGAATCATAAATTTGACTCTGCTCCTTTGATCAATATAGATCGTCTTGCACTCTTCACTTGTCTGCATTAGAGTGAAGAATACAGCAGGACCTCAAAAATGTCCATTAGAGTGTAACATATCCTGATGCACATAGAGGGGCAGAGACTCTCAAGTCTTCCCAGTCCCTCTGGAAACTGCACTGAACTTTAGAATATTGGTTTAGTGGCTGGCTTGAGAGAGGAGAATGATTGTATTTTTACTTCCCAGTGAATTTCATCCTTTCAAGTTCACTCAAACAGAATGAGGGCAAATTGAGCTGAAAAAAAAGCAAAGGGTACCTGTGAATCAGCTGAAGGAAGCTCCAGCTCCATCCTCCATGGAAGTTGCTCTTTTTCCTCATTTTCGTGAATTTGGTGGCAGTGACTGCACCAAGTTTGTAAGCAGCTCTGCCTGGCTTAATAATAATACACTGGCAAAAAGAAACACATTCTTCCCCTGGTTTTTATTGCCTGCAAAATGCCATGAGAGTTTCAAATTCAAGCAATCAATGTGAAGGAGAATAGACCATAAAAGCAAAGATTATTGCCTCAGAAATAGCTCTACTTTCCCTATCTCTCAATAACGAGGCAAGAACTTTATGGAAGATTTGACAGTGTCTGGTGCATGGTATAAAGGAGAAAGAAACACATACATGATTTGATACCAGGAAAAAAATTATTGGATTTTACACAGCTTGCAAGAGAGAGCTGGAAAGAGCAGCCTCTCGTCTTTGCAAATAATGCTCTTAAGTTAAAATCTGTTCTTAACGCTCTTATTCTGCACCGAGAAAATTAAATGCAACCACCAGAGAAAAGTGCAAAAAGTCAAATGTATTGCTGCAAAAACCCAGTGTGCAAATTGCATGCAAATGAGTTGTCATTTTCTAAGTGCACATCTCCTCCCATTAGAAAAGGAAAACTTAACTCAAAAGCATGCTGTTCACATGCTGTTTGTAAGCTATTAAGGTAGACTGAAAGAGATGCTCTGCAAACTCTATTTTCATCGGTTTCTTGCTGATGAAATACACTGGAAGACCTACTTTTAAAACATACACAAAGTTAATTTATTCTTCAGTATGAAGCAGAGAGAGATTCTGAGGTGTCTTTGATCATGAAGACATACCTAGTTATGAAATATATGCCAGATGCTTAGATTCAGAGGGACTGGGTTTTTTGGTCAAACTCTGTCACTAGAATATATTTTCTTTACCTTGAACATTTAAAATGTCTGTTATCAAATTCCTTCAGAAATTATTTCAAATGTACCGGCGCTGGTTCAGATATTTTCTTTTTACTTTTCCATTATTATGCATATGTCAAAATTATATCAAACTCAGCTAGACTACTAATATGAATTTCTTATCTTATCTGCTCTGGAAATGCTTAAATAGCAGGTATTTAAAATCTCAAACATACAGCACAAATAGAGAGAGTTTAACATAAAAACCCCCAACCTCCATTTCCCCAAACCAAAAAGACTGAATCTTCGTTAACAGCTAAAGCTACACTGTTCTTAATGATATTAAAACAAAACTTGAAAGAAAATTGTTACTTTCACCCTGTTCATGGTGTCCATGCTCAGAGCGGTATGCCATGAAATGGTGCAGGAAATTTCCATATTTTAGAACTTCTATTATTTTTTTTTCAAAACAGAGTTCTTATTTGGAGGAGGGAAGGAATCAACCTCAAGGAAAATTTTAATTTTTTTTTTTTTTAAAAGAGTAACCTGAGAACTTTTTGACATAGGAGTAACTTATTGACATATCGACATTCACCAGAAAGAGAATCATACACTGAAAACAGCTCTGCCTTGCAATGCAAGACTCTTCAGAGGCTCCTCGTGGTCTAACCCAATTTTTGAAGAGATTCAATGTTTGAACTCATTTGGATCCTGCAGCACGGATGGGTGTGAGGCTTTAATGGCTGGAAAAGTCTGGGACATAAAGCGTATGGGCCACCGTTCACCATCTGCGTTACCGGAGCGACAGGAGGGGAACATTCTGAAATGCAATACATCTGTGTGAGCAAACTTGGGCACTGTGGCAAAAAGTCATCTGACAGCCAACCTCACCAGAGATTAATTAGAGTCCAAATTAGAAACAAATACGGTAAATGTGCAACTTTAATGGCTAAAAATTTCCTCCCTTTTCAAATATGTTTCTCATGTTATATTTTGGGACACAAATATAATATCAGTCTCAAAATATCCTCATTCCCTTTTTAATATAACATTTATTCTGTTATGTTGATTTTTGTTCATCTCTGAGCTGGAATTTAACAGTAGATTAGATCACTTTAGAGCTTTTGTTACTATGGTAACACTGCACTGCTGTTATATTTCTTCACCTCCAATCTTGATTTTGAGGTGAGTGGTTATATTTATTCCTGTCCTTTACAGGATCTCAGTGTGATGGAAAAGCATTTGGTAGAAGAAAAATGTTAGCATAAGCTCACACCATAAGGTGGGGAGTCCACAGTGGCTAATTTGTGCTGAAGGTCAAGTGTGCAGTGGGTTAAATGCATTCACTTAACTTTTAAGGTCTTTCAGTTCTAAATTAAATTAAATTACAGGTGAGTAAAGTTTGTGCTTGTCACCCTTGAGTTGCCTCTCTGAATAGTTTAGGAACAGTATGGCACTAAAGAGGTGTTCTGAGAAGAAACCAGCTCCAGCTCCTCTGAGAGATGACACATTTATCATCCAGCACAAAGATGGAGAAAGCCAATCCAGCAGCATCAGCCAGGTCTTGCTTTATGCTCTACAAAACCTTCTCCTTCCCTGAAGCTGCAGTCCACAGTGCAGAAATTTCCTGCACATTAGGACTGCAAGACATGGAGACTGTCCCCAGCCTCAGAGAGCCCAACTGTCCCCCATGCAGCTCACACTGCCCATGCCCTGCTGCTCTCTGTGGAAAATTAATTCCCCACCTGTCAGCACTGTACCTGGCTTTATTGGCCTGTAATAGTGGGTACCTCACATGAACACCAAGCATTCACAAAAATACAGATAGTATTGGGAGTCAGGTTCATTAAAAACATCACCTGACACTTCCCACTGGAGAATTTTCTTTCGTGCTGCTTATAATTTTATTAAACTGAGCTGAAGCTTAAAGATAGGATGTTTATCATAGAATGTTTAGACGTGTATCACAGGCTGGTTTGGAAGGAACCTTAAAGATCATCCAGTCCCAGCCCCCTGCCATGGGCAGGGACACCTTCCACTAGACCAGGTTGCTCAGAGACTCATCCAGTCTGGCCAGGAGCACTTCCAGGGTGGGAAGCATAATCTCCTCAGCCTTCCTCTACAGAAGGAGAAAGACTTCTCAGGCAAAGTAGCTTACAATACAGAGAGCCTCCTGAATAAAATTGCCTTTGGGAGGCAGGGCTTTCTCTCAGAAAACTGAGGGAGGGTAAGGCTACTTTCTTATTAAACTATGACTAATACTGTGAATAGTCCTTCTAGGCATTTATAGCATGCTGATATTTTCATGGGAAATTTTAAGAAAAATGTTTGGGCAATTTTTGATGTAGACTTACAGAAAAAAACACACTTTTCCCATATGGCTTTTGTCTGGGACGTGTCTTTCATCATCCTGTGAAAATCGAGCCAAATTCTGTCAACTCAGGAACCTGTAAAACATATAGCTCACACACAGAGGTAAGACTCTTCCACCTTCAAAATAAATCCTCCCTTCTCAGCCATGTTAGAGCCTCACCTCTCAGCCTCCATTCCCAAGGGAACAGGACGTATTATTCCATCCCCTCCAAGCCCCCAAAAAGCGCATGCAAACCCCTTTGCTTTAGACAGCAGCCAGGATTAATTGCTTTTTAATTAGGCAATGGGTTGCATCTGCCTAATTCTCCCAGCACCCACAGGGTGGCGATCGTGTTCTGTGCTATCAAATTAATGGCTTTTGGCTCACAAGGTCACTTTGCGCAAATAAACATCATGTACATCCTCTCGAAGGATTCTTCTGATTCCTTGTCTTAATGCTGAAAAATTGCAGGATTCATCATATCCCACCTGCGCCTGATTTTTTTTTGCCATTAATCTAAATCCCCTCTCTTAGCTTATTTCATCACTTGGTCTCATTTCATTTTTCTCCTCATCTGGCAAGGAGTCCAATGAAAATTATCGCATGATGTCATGCAGGAATTCATTTCTACCCAGCAATATTTTTAGGGGTTGCAGGCTACCTCTCATAAAGATATCTGATTGAATAGTAACTGGTAAACACTAAACTGCATATCAAGTAGCATAACTCACTCCAGCAGCTCACTAAAGCTTCACTGGGTTTGTCCTTGAGGCAATGAAAGTAACTACTTAATATTTCACCATCTCTTTGATCATTTTTATAACATTTAGTTACCAAAGAACATTAGCTGAAATGTAGCATCTGCTTGTCAAAGAAAAAAAAAAAGAAGCAAAAAAAGAGCACATTTTTATTTATTTTTTTTTACCTTCTCTTTCTAATGAGATTGATTGAGACATAAAGATGACAGGTATTTGCATAGAAGCCAAGAGCAATTCCACAGGAACAAGTGAATCTGCATTAGTAATAGCAGGAAAATAATGAAAACACAGAAATCATTCAGAGCACAATAACAGCCATGGTTGCATTTAACAATTACAAGAGAGTGAATTGATCATATCTAGGGAGGAAGGCAACATTCTTTGGGGATTAAAGCACAGTGGCAATTTCTTGTTAAAAACGACAGCTTGTTTTGCCTGTAACTCCTGTGATGGTTTCCCTGGGTGGCTGTAAATTCTCTCAGAGAAGACCAGATCGGCAAAACTCAAGCCTACTTTGTACAGGACCAAGGAAGTGTGCACAGGAGAAAGGGAGAATCAGATTCTGCAATATTCACTCCTCCTTGATGTTCACAGATTTTCCAATTTGGTTTTAAAATAAAAATATATTAGCATCTAGCTAGGCAAACTTAAGTTTACATATAAAGTAGGCCAGGTTGATCTTGATGGAGTGAGAGAACCTGTCTGGAATAAAGATGACTATGCTCTACAGGAAAAATAAGAATGGGCAGCTTATTTGGGATGCAAATATTTTGACATTTATTCAGTGCTTTACTTGGCATCAGCAGCAGAAACAGCGCATATCCTTCCTGTACCACTCGACAGAGATCTCAGGAGAAAAAGCCAAAAATAGTGGAAAAACAATGGCTTGGTGCGGTATTACCGAGAAGAAATCTTTGGCCTTAGAATCAGGGTGCCTTGACTTTCACAGCCCTGAATCAACACTGGGGCTGGTTAAAGACATGCACCTCTCTCCGGAGAAGAGTATGATGTGTGCTGGTAGAGCAAAATTCAGTTCACTCAGTGGATATACACAGTTTTGTCACAAAAATGAGCAAAAAAAGATCCATCCTTTCCCAGTCTTTGCTATGAAGCATAGGATTTCCATTTGGGATCAGCGCTAGCTGGCTCTTGGGGAAGAACTTTTCTGGACAACGTATGGCTGGCTTCTACCCCCACGTGAATTAAACATTTCAGCACTGGTAGAAGTTGTCTCCCAAATTCCCTGGGGCACAAAAGCCATAGCACATGTCAAGGTACAAACCCACCCTTCCATGCTGGGCATTACCAGTACTGACATTCAGCAAACAGAGAGAGGGAAGGTTCCTGGCCAAGAGAAGACAAAACCTGTCACTTTGCTAATCTCCAGGACAACTCTGGCTCACAGGAGGCTCCAGGAAGTGGAAGCAGCTACGAGTAGGAAGCTTGCTGGATGTGATGGCTGAATCAGCCAGTGCAGTCAGGGCTGGAAGATCCTTCCAAACATGCCAGCACTGGAAGGGGCTGAGGGAACATCAGGAAAAGCTGGGGTGGGGAACTGAAAGACAAGGAACACAAGCGTTGTGTTCCCTTCAAGGAAGGTCAGTGAAGAAGCTGAGAAGCAGAAGAAACAAGAACCAACTCACATCTGTGGTAACTCTTTTCTTTACTGCTGGTGAAATTCAGCCTGTTCTCAGAGAGATTCAGATGCTCTTGAAGAGAAGGAACACCTTGAGACTGAGGTCTTTAACCATTTAAATGACTCTGTCCTGCTCCTATGGGTAGGCAACTTACTTGGCAGCTTGCTAAGTTGCAACCAAGCTATCAGACATACCTTTCCTGGGTGTCTGTCCCTTTGGGTTTCAACTTGAGATCAGTAGGCATAGACAGACACAGAAATCCTCCCGAGGTGGGGAACTTGTGAACTGGGGGGCTAACACTGGGAGAGGGAGCTCAGACGTGCAGAGGGAGGTCAGACTCTCACAGCTCTCCTTCCTCAGGGTCTGGCAAGTCCCTTTACGCAGAGACTTGTGGTGCTCACTGTGTTGGGGTCACTACCCCAGAATAAGCAAGATACAAAATTGACACTTTGCCCCTTCATTTAACAGAACTGGTGCAGCGGTGTGAGTGTTGTACTGCTCCTCCTCCTCCTTCCCTTTGGGACTGTAGCAATGGGTTTGTGCTGCCCTGTCATGGCATTGCAAGGGGACAGTCCCGTTTTACTGGGAGAGCAGGAGCAGCCGTCTGCTCTTGGATGTGAGAGACCAGACCTGAAGGGTAAAACTCAGCTGTGTGCAATCCTCCCTCAGCAGAGAGACGCAGCAGTGCTTTCAGCTTCACTGCGAAAGGGCAGCTTGCTCTTGCTAACACAAGTGCATCTTAGCCAGCTCCATAAAATCCTAACGGCAAGGAGTGCCTTGCGGAAGTTACCTGGAGACAGAGAGATCAAGTGAAAAGTACTTGTGGCTCTCCTTATCCCGCTGTCTCCTCGTTAAAAATGAGAGCAACTTGTTCTAGGACTTGGCAGCGAGTTATGTGAGACTCATGGGCTGTGCCACACCACCCCATGCCCTGAGACAAACACACCCCATCCAACACAGGCCATCTGAGCAGAGCGCTGTAAACTCGGCTGCCCACTGAAAAGTTTGGCTCCCACTAAGGAAAATGTATGGATTTACCACATAGCAGAGTTGAAGATGACTGTGCCCTCCTTAAAAGGATTTAAATCAACCAGTTCAACGCGCTAAAAGGCACATGCCTTTTCTTGATTAGGCTTTCGGAGAGGGCTAATTAGACCAGACAAGTTGGCAAGCGCCTCATTCCGAAAACTCAGCTTAGACCAATCATTTTTACAAGAGATTGTCAGCCAGAGCCCATCAACAGGAGAGAAGAGAATCAGATTCCAGTTCTGTTCAAATAGAAACTTTGAGGCCCACTAAGATGACAACCATGATATTCTATCTGAAGAGAAATAATAAAACGATAGCATTAATCCTGAGGTTCTGAAATTGTTAATTTTTTACTTTTCCTGGTGTTTCAGGTACTTAAATGCAGTACTTTAGCAGGTGTGAGGGCAAAATCTGCAATTTTCCCAATTACTTTTGATTTCAGACTAGGACATTCTTTTCCACTGTAACATTTTTTTAAGTTCAAGCACATAACAACAAAAAAAAATCAGCTGTGTTTCTGGTCACAGATGAGACTGTGTCCTTATGCTGACACATTTTGTCTAAATAAATTTGGTTGCTTTCACACATTTTCTTGATTAGTTTTATTGCATTTTACTTTAAAAAGAGACTAATTCCTTTGAGGAATTAATAGAGAATTATACATGTCAGAACCTCATCTGCCGGAAAGCAGTGGAAGTCAGGAAGGCTCTAAATTGGCCAAGTAAAACCCAAGATACTTTACAGGAGAAATGGTGTAACACACCTTTCATTTAAACACATGCTTTTTAGTAGATAAGTAAAATTTGTCTTGATGTATATTTGCATTTAGCCCAAGAAGATTCTATATTTATATATGTATATATATTTATGTATATTTTTGTATTATTAAGATGCAGAAAATAATTCGCCTTCCAATATTTATTCTCTTCTTTGTTCTGTTTCAGTTTTGTACTGCATGTTCCCTAGTCGAGGACATTAAATTTCTATTCATGTTTTGTTCTTCAGTTTTTTGTGTCCTTGCAGCCGATTCAAAACAAGGATGCTGAAGAAAGAATGAGAGGATTTTTATAGTAGTCCTCAGCCGATAATAATTAAACTTGCAGCTGATCACATGATTTAAAAAAAAAAAATCTTGACATTAAAGAGAGTCGGAATGTGAGACATTTGAATTTTAATTGTAAATGTTGTCTGCTGATTTGATGGTGTTTGTTCTGATAGGGACGCAGCTTTCAGTGAAGAATCACACTCAATGAATCAGACACCCAAATGTGAAACATTTGGCTTAGAGGCCTATTTATATAAGAATTAAGTCTTATATAAAGTCTACCAAACTAGTGAGAGCTGTTCCAGCCCATTCATCCCTTGAGTTTCAGGGGAGAAGAGGTTAAGGGAATTTCATGCTGCTTTGTTTCTGCCAGCACGAGTGCAGGGGCTGTGAAGTCCGTCTGCAGCAAAGCACTCCGCCACAGGCCGTGTGGCCTTCTCGCTTTTTCTACATGGCTTAAGATGTTCCACGAGGGTGATAATAAGATGAGCTGCAAGAAGCTGAATGCTTGACCCCACACTTGTGTTGCTGTGTTTTATACACCAGAGAAGTGTTAATTATTAAGTCGAGAACCTGTAGCCTCTAAGGGCTGAAGTATCAGGTGGAGATGTTCCCCTTCTTCAGACCAACTTCTGCTCTCTGACAAACACGCGCTGCTGTGCCACGGAAAAAAATGAGATATCCTCTTCCAGAGGACTATTTTGGGCCCTATCAGCTTGTGTATGGGGTTGCCCTGACTTAATGAACCATCCTCTCCTACTGAATCGTAGGTGTGATTCACTGTCAAAATTTTATGCTCACTTCACATAAATTACCATGCTTTGAGTCAAACTAATTATTATTATAGGCTTCCTTTCATAATCTTTGAATTCAGGGTAAAACTACAGCTCGCTATGGTTTTAAAAGAAAACCCAAGCGCCGTAATTTAGGGTTAAAATCTTTGCCTGCCTCCTATTAGTGCCTCCATGTATAAACCTACCCCTCTCTTGCCAGGATCACCTCTCTCCTTTTCCCCCAGGACTGCAATTTTGCCTTCCTAGTCCGTGGTGACTTGCTGGGATTGCCCCCACAGAGCTGACTTTGGCAAAAATACTTGCCTTTATGTTCTTTCAAGGGGCAACAGGGGTGGGGAACTGGACCCCCATTAGCTTTCAGAAAGCTCTGTATTATTCTGTGTATTACAGATGAAGACTTAAAAGAGAAAGCATATGATAAACCCCCAACAAATCCACCTATATGCTGCACTTATCAGCTGTCATCATCCATCACCCATTAAGTATCCTGATATACACAGACACAAATTCAGCTCATTCCCTGCATTCCAGCCTGCCCCTCCTCGTTAGCCTTCACTCTTCACACACCAGGACAGGCTCTTTATCCCCTTTTCCTGATTGTTTCTCTGGTGTCTTGAACTGACCAAGCCAACACATGCAGTTTTCTCCTAGAGGAATAGCTTTCACCAGGTGACTTGACCCAGAGAGTGATTTAACCACTCATTTGTCTTAACAGCCAAGAGCAAACAGATAACAAAGAAATAAATGCATGTTACACAGAGCACTAAAAAAAGCTTTTTCTAAATTATTTTTTCCACATGTCATTACATTTTCCTCCTTAAGCCACGCAACTTGAGATGAAGACCTTTTAAAAACAGTGTAGAGGGTGTTAAACCCTGCTCTTCACAAACCTGTGAGCCAGGTTTGTTAGGATGTTTTCACCACTCTTCTGCATTTATACTGAGAGGTTCAAAGTATAGCTGAAAGAAAACTGTCTCTATTTCTAAAAGATGCAGGCTTTTGTTGCCATAGCCTGTTCGTGTTTGTTTGACATGGGTGAGTTTTTATCTGCCTGAAGTGTGCATAACTGAAAAATACCTCAAATCAAAACTGCACCTACAGCTTAAGTTTCAGCGAAACTGCTCCTACAGAGCTGGTGAATTTTCAGGATGGTTGACAAGCTTTGCATGAAATTGATGCTGCTAATGAAAGCTAGAGGTCTGCACGTAAACTTCAGCAGCATTCCTTCTTTTCCATACTCTGTCATAGGCCAGTTTCTTTATTACTAAAACTGCAAGAACATCATTCAAAGGACACTTACATTGCTGCTTTTATATCAAGCAATGCAGCTGTCTCCTGAATTATCCACTTCAGAGAGTATTTTAGCAATAGAAGGTAAGTACTGGCTTAGCAAAAATCTGATGTACTTTTGACACAGATGCTGTGGTGAAATGAGACCTCAGTGACTCTGGAAATTCCAGGCTCAGTCAATTGAGTGAGTCTTGGTATGTTACGTGCCACAGAAAATGGAGGAGCTGACTGGTCCAGGAATCTACTTTTCCCCCTATCTTTTAAGATATCAACAAATGTAGACCGTCCAATACACACCTTCCAGAAAGCAGGTAGGTGTGGTGAGCAGTAGGGCTGCTCAGCTGCTCTGACACCAGGCACCAGCTGCTAATCTTGGGAAGGCTAAGTTTTGCCATGAAGATGTGATCCATGAAGTTGCCTCTCATCTGATCAATCCCTTTTCTCCCCTCTCCTTGCCCCTTAGTTTTCATTTTTTTCAGCTTTCTGACTAATGCATTCCCTTTTAATGCTGGTCTGGAAGAAGGAGAGGTGAGCCCAGCTGCAGCCTGGGAGGTGTTGTGCTGTTTACAGAAAGTTATAGAATTAGTACAGACACTGACTGTGCCTTTACTCCTGCCTCAGATGGACTGTGTGCTGCTGGGAGCTGACAGGATCATCTCTGGTTCTTATTGAAGCATAACTCTCCCCGGACCAGTGGGAATTTTATGCAAATAATGAAAATATCACGGCAGGTTCATAGTATTATATTTCACACGCCAGCCTTTCAGAGGTCAGAAGATTTCAGCTACTGTAACATATGCATTGCTGGATTGAAGAGCTTGCACTCTGGGGAATGAGAGATTGACATCCAAAAAAAAAACCCCAAAAAACCAGCATGTCTGGGATAAAGAAAGGTTGCTTCATAGAGAGCAGACCTTTAAAAATGCTGTGTTAATACTGAAAATATACACTGGGGGCTACCACGGCAGTGTAGGTGCACGAGTGGTTTATACAGAGGCAGGCTTTTATTTCACTGCAGATTCCTCATCACGGGGAATGGGCCACGCTCATCTCTCCAAAGGTTCTCTTTCATCTTCAGGGCCTCTCTCACAAGTGAGGCAGTGTTACCCTCGCACATGGGTGTGAGCCACCAGCCCAGGGAGTTACAGGGCAAACAGAGCCTTCACACAGACATTCAGTCATAAATATTGTCATTACAGAGAGGCACAAGCGCCTGTGCTTCCGTGATTGAAATGCCTGCTGTGGGTGAGCACCATTGGTCACACCACAGGAACCCAGTCCTAACCCAGCTGGTACCTGTCTGATAAGAACTGGAGTGTAACTCAGTGTCCTCACAATGGCACAAAGCAAGGACTCTGGTCATACAGCTACACCATATATTCTGTATTTAAATACAGCAATAAGTGCCTGTGACTGATAACAAATGACACCCGGCCTACACAGAACAGAATATTTACCACTGTTTTCCTTTGTCGGCTTCAGGAACACTAACATTGTCATCTGTTTGGCATGTTTTGGCCTTAAAGAAAAAGGCACTGAGCTCTGATATAGTCCAGCAAAGTGATGCACAAAGCCAAATGGTGCTGCCTGCCAAAGCTACGTCGGGGCAAGTTACCAACCATCCACTCATTACCCTAAAGGTGCAGCAGCTGGAGAGGGCTCACCACTGTGAAACTTCATGGCTCTTTCTTCTATCAGTATTCCTAGGTCTAGTGAGTGTCTAAACAAAAGGAAAAGCTCAATAAACTGCCACTTGATAATGCAAAAAGAAAAGAAAAGAAAAAAAAAAGAAACAGATAAGGGGGAAAAAAAGTGAAATTGAGCGCAATGACTTCAATGCAAACCAAACATTGTCAATAGCTCTGCTGAACTGCCAGGACTTTTAGGAGCCATACATCAACAGTCCATTAATAGCAGTAGATTTTGAAAAATCATTACTTGAAGTCCCATGTCACAAGTAGAGACTTTCATCTGTTGTCTCAGCGGGCTAATCCCTCTTGTCATTTTTAATCCTCATTCCTGCGCCTTGTAAGCTTGATCATGTTTTCTATGTAGTCGGGTGTTCTGTCAGATAAAGATATTCAAAAGGTTCCTGAAGCCTGCTGAAGGCCCTTATCTTTACTCGGAGTTTCTTAAGTAACATTTAATTTCTCGAAGGAGCGACTGCAACGCATCTCAGAACAGGCTGCATTTTGGGAGCTGCCTGCTGGGCTGTGGATAGGCGTGAGGTATTGCCGTTCCAGGTAACTAGAGGGCACTGAAAAGGAAAACACCATCATATTTTACAAAGAAGAACTATTCAGACTTATTAGATGAATTATATGCCTTGCTTGGGTTTCACAGTGGTTTCAGAATTTCTGTTCTAACCTCATTTTATGTTGCTCACAATTTTCTAATAGCGTCAAGCCTCTCCTACTCTCCCCCCACTCCAAAAGGATTTAAGCTTTTTATGCATTTTGGGATTAACAGAGAAAAGTCTTATTCACTCCTAGAGAAATTTAACAGCTTATCCCATTCCAAGCAAGCAGTTTGGTGAGAAGGGGAATTTACAAACTTTGACTTCCTTGCAATTCTTATTCTTTTGGATATAGGGCATTTCTTACCTTCTTGATCACAAAATATACCTGACTTGCATTAGTTATTAGATATGGTACGGCTTTTAAAATAGAAAGTAGGGTTTAGAATCTTATTTCTGTCGTAAAGATGCTGAAGCGATGGAGAGGATGTGTGAGCTCTTTTCTGCTACCAGCCCAGGATGGGAGAGGCAGCGCTCCTGAAGGCTGAGTGTGCAGCGTGCAAATGATCAAAATTTTAATTTCCATCTCTTTTTTACCACTGACTAAAGGAACAAAGCATATCAAGGTGGAATGCTCAGACCAGCTACCATAAGAAAACTCTCTGCTGTCTATTTGTAGCAATTACACACTGTATATATGTAGCACAAAAAAGTAATTAACTGGGTAGAAAATGCATTGCGCCGATCTGCATTAAGGCACAACAAATTGACTTAACAGAGCATGTTTTCTTTACATTTGTCATTAGAGATGCTTAACAACGTCGAAGAGATGTGTGGAGATAACTTTGTGCTCTAAAGATACTGCTGAATTTGTAATGAATTGCAAATATGTCAATGAATTTGCATTGTTTGCTTCTAATAATTTGCTGATCCGTTGTCTCAATGTCAGAGCAAATTCCTCTTGAAAGGGGAAATTCACTCTATACCAGTTTGTCTCTAATACCCTGTGATGAGAATCACTTTTGCCTCATTTTTGACCCCTTGTGGAAAGCTAAACATATTAATCTCATAATCAGTTATTACTCACCTGAAAATACACCGCTGATAACTCCACTTTCATCTGTCCACACTTTGCATTCACCATTTGTACATCGCCACTGCCAGACTCAGTAATTAGTGTATGGATTAATGAACATTAACTGAAGCAAGGGCTGAGAGTCTAAAGTTACTCTCCTAAATACAAAGACAAGATGCCATTCTATTAACAAGTTGTTTGTAGAGGCATCTTGAAGTTTTGTTTTTCATTTTTCTCCCTTCCATGGTCCCTTGAAAGGAAAAAAAGAGATTAATATTTTAATGTTTTTACAACAGGAGGATTTCTTTAGTGATGCCTAATATTTTATTGTAGACAAGGGATAGTTGTCATTGACTTAAGCACTGTTGCTTTGTTTTTTCCATAGAATAGGCATCACTTTTATAAAGAAACACACGCTTCGAAGTTATGGAGCAGAAATGCCTTAACCTTGAGGAATGAATATCCATGTGTATTGCCAGATGAACAACCATGGGATGCCCCATCTCGTGAGCACAAAGCAGCAGCACCGAGTCTCTACACTGTCCTGTCACTCAGACGTCCACTCCTGTGTGACAGTGACACTGTGGTAACGAGCCTTGATCAGAAGTATGTGAACAAAGAGAGAATTCTGACCACACACGTCTCAGTTTGGGCAGAACTGATGCATGTAGCTGCTGAATTTCCTTTCTTACTGCTACTTATCTGCAGACAGATTTGTAATATCATCCATCTCATCAAAACAAATCTCACCTTTAAGCACTTATCAGTCCTTTGCTAGAAAATACAGAAGGGCTGTTACAGGCAAGATTACACTTATCTCCTCATCTGCTTGTTGCCCAGCAAACTACCTCTGTTTAGTTTAATTAATAGTCTAGGGGGTGTGTTTTATTCTCATCTTTAACTGCTGAAAGGCTGTTGTGCCAACTCCGGAGCCGCCGTTTTCAAAACCATTTGTGAAGACAACAAACACTTTCTTGCATTAAGCTGTTTTTACCAACACTATATTTAATTCCTGAAATGATGAGACACTTTAATTATAACCAACCATGCAAGCCTATAAAGTGTTTGAAAGGTAGTCCCAGGTTCAAATACATTTAACTCCTTCGTTCCCAGCGCAAAGTACAGCAGTGCAGTCCTGAGGTGTACACCGTGGTACAGCTGGGAACCCTTTTTCTTTGGATGAAAGCTGGTGAGCAGAACCCACTCAGCAACAAAAGGCCATCCCCTACAACCCCAGAAACTGGGGTTCATAGCAGACATGCACAAAAAGAGTTGCTGGTTCGAGTACATTTTTCAGGTATTAACCAGCTGCACTCTGAATTTATCAGCCCATGAGAATACAACTTACAGATGCCTTGCTGGCCAGAATGAACGATTTGTGCCACAGTAGCCACTCTGACTGTGGTATTTCTTTTTTGTTAAAGTGAGCCCACATTTAAATTATAAAGTTATTTCACAATTCAAAGCTTAGTGCCTAGAGCTACTTTTTGTGCTATGGAAAGCTACACTGTGATTTTCATGAAGAATAATACCTGTATTGTTTACAGAGCAGGGCTGGAGACAGCTCTGCTCACTACCACCTGCAGGCATTGAAAATTAGAACAAGTACATGCTTAATCATTTACCAGGAAAATGGAACAGTTACAACAGTTACAATAACAAAGAAAAAAAAAAAAGAAAAAGGCAATATGCTGCAAGAGTGTCAAACATCAGCACTTTTTGACCTAGCTCTCAACGAGTAGTTTCTCGAGCAAAGCCCTTCATTTGGTAGGAGAGACATTTTTGCTTGCTGGCTACTCAGAGGCAGCTGAGACAATTTAGTGAGAGTCAATTGGACAGCAAGTGGAAGCTCAGCTCCTAGAAAATAAGTACAACTGAATTTTGATGAAAGCAACGTGCTGAACTGTGGCGTTATTTGTATATGGCAGTCCAGGAAGGAAACTGAATGGTAATTCTTTGGCTTGGATTTAGAACAATGAGTTAATTTGGTGAAGCAGCGACGTACCTGAGAGGCCACCAGGCGTTTGCCATTGTCACTGGCTGCCTCACACACACAACTCTCCAGATGGGCTCCTTTCCCTTCCTGATAACGAAGGCTTCTTCTCCATAGACTTAAACAATAATGCTCAAGGTCAGAGCCTGGCTAAAGTTATCTTCTGGTGGGTTTTTGGTGAAGGTAGGTGAATCTCAGGGCAGCACCTAAAGGAACCAGAGTAGGTATAAGTAAATGAGGTAGAATAAATGCATAAATATTTTTAATGGTTTTGCTTATTTACATCTTTATTGGTTGAGTTGTTAATTGAAAGCGAAATAAATATAATGTGAATTAGATTTAATAGAGAGCGCAAATGTATTCAGTTTATGTGCACCATATCCTGAAAAAAAAATACATCCAATGTACCTGCTGCCTTTTAAAAATACAAATAAACAGCCACAACTATCTTACTATGTTACAAGAATTTAGGGATTCACGTCTTTCATTTTAACCCTTATATTTAAAGGCAATGCTTTCCTTAGCAGATCAGCATCTTTCAGGATGTGCAATTCTTGCACAATACCTCTCTCTTAGGACACAAGAAGCACCTGTAATGCCCAATGTCCAAGAGCTTGATGTCACAAATGCAAGACACTACAGAGGGACACCATTTTGGCTTTGAAAACTGTTCCTGACGTATTCCAGAGCGTGGACACACTGTGGCTGCCAAGCAGCAATCAACCACTCAGTGCATTTGCCAGTACCCACCTCCCCGAGCATTCCAGACTCGGACAGCCATCAAACCCATGCTTTCAAAGCACCTTGGATGAATTTTACCCAGTACAAGCAAGAGCTTCTGGTAATACATACTCCCAAAAGGGTCTCCCCAAAGGCAACCGATTTGGGAATGCACCTGGAGTCAGGAAGAGAAGAAGGGAGGGAGCTGGCCCTATGAATTTGTGTCACCCATTTTTACAAATTTCTCCAGGAAAACTGCCTCTCAATTTCCAAGAGAGGAATAAAATGCAGTTCAGAGTCTCTAACCAAAGACCAGATGCTCATGCAAATCCGTGGATAAAGCAGTTTATGGCAGTATCATCTGGCAGAGGTGCTTCCCAAGGGTACAGCTGCACCACCAGCAGCACCAGCATGCTCCCAGCAGCTAACCCAGCCCACAGGCAACCCGACACAGGGCTTACAACTCCTGCAGTGGGTTAACCTGGCATTGCTGAGCAGGCTGGGGTAAGCAGCGCCCTTGTTTTCACACCTCCTTGCTGTGCTGAAGCAGCAAAACCGGAACAGTTCTCCAGCTCCATCCTTGTTCATCTGAACTAATTGTGTCCAGTCTTATTTTAATCCTCCCCCGAGGAGCAGGCAGTGGGTGTTTCAGTCTGTCTCTTTGCTGCCTGCAAAGATCGGTTCTAAGCAAGGTCTGCCCTTTTCTTGCCCTCTTCTCTTTAGGTTCTCATGCCTGGATGGGAGCAGGACTCCCTACATCACACCCACTGTCATCACGAGAGGGTATCAGCAGATACCAGATCACTGCACCAGACACAGACCATCATCTTTGTGCAGGCCTTCACAAATACTATACCCTCATGTTTTCCTAGCCAAAAGAATAGGAAAGAAAGGAAAAACCTAGTAGGAATGATGTATATCATTGACAAACACAAGCATGCAGGGAGGCACGAAGCCTCTCTACTTTGTCTCAAGTGGGTGTCCAAATACTGGGCTAGCCCAAACATTTTGTATATTGTGTGTGAAATACTTTGTCTTCAGCATTCTCTGAGTTACTCACATTTTGGCATTGGGAAGCAGCAGCAGTTTGTGATAAAACATCCCCCAAGTAATTCAGGGAGCAAATGCTGCTATTTTTATGGAGAGGGGGAAAAAAAGTGCTCAGAAGAGGCCTGATTCTCTTTTTTTTGGTCACATGGTTTACTGGGAAGAAAAAAAAAAAGGGTTTTCTCACCTGGTTTCACCCTGTAATAATGCCAAAATCTCCGCATTACTGATACATGTATCAGAAGAAAGAAAAGGCTTTTGAGACCTACATGAGTCTGTAGTAATAAATGGGTCAGTCTGGGTTCAGCGTTGGGATCTGTGCCCAGCCACTACAGCTTCAGCATGCTTGGGGAACAAAAAAAAAGAAAAAATATATAATACATCCAAATAAAGGCTGCTAAGAGCCCTCCTTATTTCCTTCGAGAAAGTAAGAGCCTAGAGGGGTAGAAATAAATTAGGTAAAAATTAATGGCTTTTTTAATTCTAACTAGTAAGCATATCACCCAGGGCTAGGCAAACTGCTCAAAAGAAAAAAAGAACCCAAACCAAACTGAAACTCTATGATTTTTTTTTTTTCAGTAACTGGGAATACTAATGCAAGAGCTCAAGGCAAATACATTAATCCCCCCCCAGCTATGCAGAAATAAATTGTTATGTTCAGCACTGCTTTCTTCAATGCCATTTTAACACGGTTGTGGTTTTTTTTTTTTCCACCAGATTCCTCTCAACAATAAAATTAAATTTCATTTAAACAACAAAATAATGCCCCAAACTAACCCCAGGAAAGATGGACCTTAATTAGAAAGCATTCAGGTCCTGGCTTTGAGAAAGATTGAATCTTTTTTGCAGTTTGAAATATAGATTTATTTTTTTTTATGCTTATGTTAAAGTTGCCAGTGAGAGGCTTGGAGTTCAGTGGCACTGAAACAGGAGGGCCCTCGCACAACCACAGTGCAGGCTTTTTCCTGCAGCAGTGCAGGTGCACAGGCACAGAAAGCAATGCTCTACCAGCAGTAAAACCTAAGCTCGGCAACTAAGCAAACATGTGCTGCAATGCCATGCCTGAGTGCAGAGAATCTATCTAACTGCACCTCTGATAAACCTGATTTCAATGAGAAATCGTGGAAGATCATCCTTGAGAAATGAGGCAGCAGGGTTAAGGAGTAAAGGTGTTTGAGTCCCTTTCTGTTTAGAACCACCTGCAATGCTGACACTGCCCTTCCCAGCTTTGTTGGAGGATGCTAACATTTCCAGCATGGATAATATATTAATTTTTAATGCAAAGGCAAGAAATCTTAACACAATTTGTCCCAAGCATTGCTCAGTTACTAGAATCAAGCAGAACCTAACAAGCAGGTCTAATCAGCTATCACTTTTCTGTTATCTGAGTTTGGCTTGCATGAAATTTCTCATGTAGATGAGAAGATAAAACACATTAGAGCCAACAACCCGTCCCAATCCATCCGAACAGTTTTGTAAATGCAAGACAAAGCTAAGAAAAACAAACCAACCAAGAAATAACCCTCCCAAAATGCTTCCTGTGCTTTCGTTCAGCAAAATTAGGTTGCAGAAAATGCAGCAGTTCTCCCTTTATTTCTATGTCACTCGACTTGGGCGATTTCCACAAGACATAAATCAGATTCATTTTTTCAGGGGCTTAGAATGAAGATCAGTGTTCTTGATCTTTTTAAACCCTGTACCATCTGCAGACCTATCCAGACATAGAAACTGCCACAGAAAACCTTCCCCGTGTTACAGTTCATTCCTTCCCTGTTTCACTATGATTACAGAGGAAGTCTAATTTACCATAACAAAAATTACTAGAAACATAGAGTGCACCAATGAACCTCACATTAGTGGGGCTTTTAAAAACATTCAGGCTTTCAAAACTGCAGAGGGAACCAGGCTGAGATGAGACCTCTTGAGGGGAATCTGAAGAAGGATGCTCTTCAAAACCTCGGTTTAATACAGCATTTCCTGCAGATCAGAAAGTGCAGGTGAAATATCTGACATCAAACAAGCAGCAGATGGAGAAAGCTACAGCGGCTGAACATGGTTTCAAACCTAAAGGAGTGGCACATTTGATAGGAATGTTTTTCTTCCCTGCTTTCTGAAGAAATCCTGTGAACACCAGCGAGTCTCAACTGATGTCGAGCATTTTCTGGACTAGGAGCAGGTGTGCAGCGGTGAGGAAACCACCCTGGTGAGATTGCCCGAAAATCTTCTGAGGGCCTTGTGTGCTTGAGGCTCCTCCTGGTTGCAGAGAAACTTCTCTATGTGATGGCAGATGGGCACCAGCTCTGCGGGTGTCTGCTGACCCAACAGCACCACTAGAACACTTCAAAAAATATCTTTCAAAAAGGTTTTTCCTGTAATCACTCAACTAAGCTTGAAAATGTCAACTGGAAAGGGCTGAAGCCTCTACCTGTGCCTGTGCCTTCAGAGACTTGATGAAAAGAACCCCCAAATGTACATCAAATACTTTACTGAAAGAACTACACAGGAACCATGTCTGTTATGGGAGAGGGGGAAAAAAAAAAGATGCAGGATAATCACATGTGCACATGTCTGCTCTCCCCAGCCACGATCCTGTGTGCTGCTTTCCCCCTCTCCCCAAGCACAGCTCATCACTGACCAGTCCCTCGATGGAAACTGAGCGCCCTTGGCTATTGCTCACTCTTCTCTCACTCTCTGCTCTCAATGCTGCTTCCTCAGCATTATGCTCTCCAAAGGCTGAGATTGGGAGGCCCACGCATCACACACCAATAATCTGGAAGCAATACTTATTTTTGCACAATCATGGCTGGTATTTGCTATATCTCGAAGTGACTAGCGAGGATTTTGCATTTTAGGAGGAAGAGATTAATTTAGCTGGTAAGGCCAGTGTGGTTGTCACAACAGCGTGGATCAAATGTAGCCCTGGGGTGAAAATATGCAAGTACATTAACTCTGCATTATGTTTTCCTCTATGGGAGAAGTCTTGTTATTTATACAATACAATTAAGGCATATGTCCAACAATGCTTGTAACATAAATATTTTAAGACGAAGGAAGAAAGACAAAAACAAAAGCTCGCTGTCACTCAGTAAACTGCCTCAGAAATGAAAATAAACTTGAACCGGTGTAATTCTCCCAGATGAAAAGCAAATCATGAAACGAAACGTGATGAAAAAAAGCAAAGAGGCAGGAAAACACCTCACCCAGAATTTTCTTACAAAACATTAAGATCTAGTAAATGCTTAGACAATTCCCAAACCTGAAAACGACAAGACACATATTTTTGATTTAGTGCATTCCAATCCAAGTCCTCCTGATGTCAGAAGGCATGACTTGAGAGAGGAATGTTTAAGTGTGAAGAGACCTTAGGTTTTGCAGCTCTGGGCAATCACAACTGTTAGAATGCAAACTGGTGTGATAGGTGCCAGAGCTGCAGAAACCAGGGACTAATTGGTTTAGGCTGTGCCCTCAGCCTGGCAGGTATATTTGATACATGATGATTTTAGCTGAATTCCTCTTATTTTGCATCACAGGTCACGCTTAAGTCAGTTCCCTACCTGTGGGCTGTAATTCAGAACACAAACAAGAATTCGTTGATTGATGGAAAAACTGATAGGCAGGCGGTAAACCCAGCATTCCTTGTCTTTATTTTTTAATTTTTATTGAATTAGTACCCAGAAATTCCACCTTGGATTAGGGTCTGACTGCTGCTTTTTCAAGGGAAGAGCTGCAGTGAGGAATCCTTTCTTGCTTTGAAAAATTTTAATAGAAAAAGTTATAGCAGTGAAAAATAGCATCTAAATGGAACAAAGGCCTTTCGTAACAGCCTGTTGTTTGCTTAGAGATTTTTTTTTTCTTTTTATTATTGGGTTTTTTATTGTTTTCAGAGAACGTTTTATGTTAGGCAAGCCAGGATCCTTTAAACTAGGAAGACCTTGAGATGAAACATATGACAATATTTGTCCATTTTCTCAGTGAAAATGGACAGATAATGATGACTTGAACTCTTCCCTCATCAAGATTTATATTTCTAGTTTCACTCCCAAAAGGAAGGTTCACACCACAGTCTCAGTGTTGACATCATTTGGCACAATACAGTGCTGCAGTAATTTAATTGCTACAGTACAAGAACCATAAAAGCTTAGCCCTTTTGGGTTTAGCTTTGTTTGTTCTGTCTTCCAGTTGAACTATTGGTGAAGAATGTGCAGCAGGCTGGGAGAGAGGAGAAAAAAAGTAAAGTTTAAAAGAGAAATCAAGCTTTTTCCTAGGAAGGTTCAGTCATTATATCATTAGCCATAATATTTTCAGGGCAAAACCAGCCCAATTTATCCCTGACCCCAGAGAGTTCAGCCTGGCAAAAGCCACAATGGATCCAAAAGCGAGTCTCGTTATTGAGCCTTCCACGATTGAAATGTGCTACAATTTTCCTACCCAAACTCTTGGTGTTATTTAAAGGATACTGTCCTGGTTTTCTGCTGGAACAGAGTTAATTTTCTCCCCAGTAGCTGCATAGTACCATGATTTGGATTTTGGATGCCAATAATATGTTCATTATATGTTTTAATCTCTGCTGAGCAGTGCCTAAACTGCACCAAGGACTTTTCCTCTTGTCATGTTGCCCCACCAGTGAGTGGGCTGGGGATTCACAAGATTGTGGGAGGGGGCACCATCAGGACAGCTGACTCCAAATGGCCAAAAGGTGTTCCATACCATATGACATCATGCTCAGCCTAAACTGGGGGAAAGCTGCTGCTCGGGAACAGGCTGGGCATTGGTCAGCTGGTGGGGAGAAATTGTCTTTCATTCACATCACTTGTTTTTCTTGACTTTCATTTCGCTCTCTTTTTGTGACTTTGCTTTTCTTTAAAATTCATGATTTTAATTTTATTTCAATCATTGCCCTGTTTCTATCTCAACCTGCCCATTTGCTTACTTTTACTCTTCTGATTCTCTCCCCTGTTCCTCCAAGGGGAACTGAATGTACGGGGCTGAATTGCTGGCTGGAGTTTAACCACGACAATAATCCACGTGTAATCCTGACCAGATCTCAGATGCCATGAGAAGGAAGGGAGTAGCTGGGGAGGGAGGATGTGTTTTTCTATATCTCTGCACGAGGCACTCCGAGCACTTCCCCTTGCACCACCTGGGCAGGAATTGAAGCTGTAAAGCAACGACCGAGCCTTTGCATGGCAAGGGGAGTGGAATGAGCACAAGATCAAAACCAACCCTGTCCTGGAAAGAAAACTGTGAGCAGGCATCAACAGGGTACTCCTGAAATCCTTCGTGGGTCTGGGATCCAGTGATGCCTTAGGTTTTAACTTCTGTGTTTTTCAAATCCTGTGTTGCCTGGTGTGTAACTCTGGAGTTTCTTGTGGCCTGTGAGCTGCTGTTCTCTCATGCTGCTCAGACATAACAAACCTCTGCAGGTTCCACTCCAAGGACACCAGGCCCAAAATGTGTCAATTAAAAGCCTCTCAAGGGAGGCAAACTTGGGGTAATTCCATCATGAAACTGAGGTTATAATTGGAGAATGAACCTTGATATGCAAATGAACCAAACTTATACAAGTGTGAAGAATCCATGACCCAGGGTCAATCTTGGGTGTCCATCTGGGGTGTAGCCTCTGGGCTGCCCAGGGTGTACCTTTGAAGGCCCTTCAAATAAATACCTCCTTTTATTCCCTTAATTCTTGTCTAGTCTCTGTGTTTTAGGTGGCCTCTTAAGGCATCACCAGGGGTTCTACCACAGTCCTGGCTTTCTGAACTGGGAAAAACCCCTCTGTCTTAGCATAAAGCAAAAGCCCTGTAGGGAATCTTTGACTGCAATGTTCACCCTCTTAGAGCAGTTAGCCTTCAGTCTGCCCAGTTTCCTTCCTCCTTTGTTTCCAGCCCAGAAGACTGCCTTGCAAACAGCATATTCCTGCTCTGCTCCCAAGTATAGCACCAAGGGAAAGCTGCTTTTGCTGGCTCCCTCTCCTGTAGTACCCAGCCATCCTGGTTAACATCTGGCTGTCACAAGGCTTGCTGGCTATGGAAGAGCTGCAGTGACAGCCAGCGTGACATTTACTTTTTGTGCTTCACTGCTGCAAGGGGCAGTATGGAAAAGGAACTAATTCATCCAGGGACATGTGGAGCTCAAAGTGGCAGCCCTACTTCCAGAGGTGGCCCCTCTTCACTGCATCTCTGCCTGGGCAGACAGCAGGACTGTGCAAAAAGCTGAGGTTTGTTTGAACACCTCTACATGCTATGGCACAGACAAGGTGGCCCTTACACAAAAGCTTTTCCCTCTACAGAAATAAGCCTGCGTAGTGGATTCATTCTGTGACAAGAAAAATCACTCCACCTCAATTACTCCCACTTATTGCAGAGGAAACACAGTGACAGAGGATAAGGAAAAGGCTGAGGTTGCTGCTATAAGAAGTGGTCTATATAACTCAGATTGATGTGGTTTTAGAGACTGTTGCTGAAGCTAAGCTAGACCAAGTCATCTATCCCTGAAGAAGAGAGAGCTTTGAGAGCGACCTCGAAAGTGAAAGCTGCCATCAACCTAAATTCAGTGCCAGCAAGTGAATTCTGCACTTGTCCATCCAGAGCAATTCTAACTCAATATTAGATCTCCTGTTTCCAAAGGTACTGAAAACACTTCACTCTGAAGCTACGGAAATATTGTCAGAGTCTGCTGCAAATTTGTGTGGAAAGCTGAACTCTCCTGTTTGCTGGATAGGAAAGAGACATGAGGGGTAGGAACATAGGCTGCCTACTGATGGCTGCAGCACTGATTTCTCATGCACTCTCTTAATATGGTTTTATTTGTCATATCTGAGCTAATTTTTTCAGCAGATACCTTTAGTGTCACAGAGACATTAATTAGAGGAGAGGCCAGGCTGAATGAGCAACATGGTGCCTTATGTCACCCACACAGTGGAGCAGAACATCACAAAGATGCCCATAAACAGAAACTTTTTCAGTAAGAAAAATAAGAAATAAGAAATAATAAGAAATAAGAAATAAGAAATAAGAAATAAATAAGAAATAAGAAATAAGAAATAGGACAGGAGTGCTTTTCTTTTGAGTGGGAAACACAGGCTCAGAATGATGTGCCGGTTCTTGAGGTTTTTATATTTCTCAGTAACACAGTAACATCAAAGGAATTGATAGCAACTAATTTGTTTGATTTGAAACTGGATTATTTTTACATGCAGACACTGAGGAAAATACCTTTTAGGGATAAGTTTCTTGATGAGATTTTATTAGAGCTATTAAGTATTATTTGCTGTTTAAGATAGTATCATCAGAGCCACCATTGCTACATGAAGATCTTGAAGGAAAGAATCAATTCTGATTGTAAAAAGAAGCATAAGGGGTTTTTGACATTGATAAGTTTAGGTGTGCATGAGAATTTGCTTTTCCATGTGTTTTCTTTTCTTAGGCATGAAAACTGGAGTCTGCAGATTTCAAGTGGATGAAGGTAAACAAAACACACAGTGATAAGCAAGTGAAAACAGCAGAGACGCAAATTTTAAATGTGAATCCATTCCACGATTTAATACCTTGGGACTCAAATCATAAGCACTTACAATGAGAATGGGTCAGCAAGACAATTCAGAGAGCATCTCTTCCCATGAGCTACAGAGAAGATTTTTTGTTTGCATGTTCACTTTGATTTTTTGAGAACCTCATTACAGGGAAACATAAGTTACAACTTCCTTACTGATTATTAAAGGAGAGCAACAAAGGGCATATCTGTTCTCTGTTCAATGATCCATGCAACCAGAGCAATATCCACAGCAAGCAAATTCAGACTGTAGGAAGCTGAAATGGCCAGTACAGCAAATATTTTTAAATGGATATAGTTAGGGCTGAATCAAGGTGACCTATGAAGCCTGCTCCGAAATACATTCTCTTAGGAAACAGAAACTTAAACCCCTAACCCTAACACAAATGGGTTATTTGTGGCCCTGATCCTAATCCTAATGTCACACTAATCCTAACCCCTAATCCTAGCCCTAAACCTAACACTAATCCTGTCTCTAACCCTAGCAGGCAGTCCCAGTGTTTCAGGTGCAGATGAGAGGCTGCCCAGGGGATGTAATAACCACCAAAACTTTCTATGCTGGCACATTTGTCTGTTAGCAAAAAAATAAATGTATTAAATTTTGGAGGTGGAATCCAAGTTGTGGCAATGGACTCCTGGAAGAGAATGACTGTTCTTTTCCATAGGCAGAAAAGCACGCAGCCCCAGTGTTTCAGGGGAATAAATGTTTCCATGTATGTTATAGCTATAATTTCTGTATGGAAAGCGGAATTCTAGGGCTATACTCAGTTTATACAGACTATAAAACATGAAAACAGTGCTCAGCGCTCTTCATGAAGAAACCAGAAACAATGCTCAATTTTGTGTTTTCTTTTGTTCCTACGTGCAACACATCAGAAAGTCCACTTTCCCTAGTTTTTACCAAAAAAGGTGTGTAATCTCTAGAAACAAGAAGTCACTGATCATGGCTCCAATGTCTCCAGCACTTGGAAGGAGAAAGTGTTCTCGTTGCCGAAGATTTTTTTCTAGTGCATTTTCAGCTTGGCTGGAGGCTGCTCACCTGTTTTACATATGCAGAGGAAATTATACCCTGCAGCAGTCATCCTCCACTGTCTGAGCACTGGCAAGGTACAATATGAAGATTTGAGATTCATTAGGCCATGGATGCAAATAGGGGCTCATGTAGAAAGATATCCAGGAGTAGTGGTGGTGGCATGTAAAACTTGAGAGGAGGATCACAGGCATTGCTACTCCTCGAGCACAGAGGAACTGCCTTTGCAAAGGGTAAATCTCATTTGTGCAGGAGACAGACTTCCTTGAGGGGCTTTACAAGGCTGTGAAGTACAACCCTGCAGCATCAACACTTTCGACTCTATCACAGGCTTCAACATTTTCTGCAGACTTCCAAGAGAAAACCGTATTTCAACCTGTCTTAATGAATTGGACATATGTATACCACACAGAAATCTAATAAAACCCAGCCAAGCAGCGAGGAGAGGAGAGGATGCAACACATGTAACAGGCGTCAGGGACATCTCTCAATCCGCTGCCAAAAGGCTCAGGCACTGCACAGGTGGGCACGGAGTCAGTCAGAAGCCAGAGACAAGAGGGGACCCCAGAATTTCGCTGCTGTGGAGGAGATGAAAAACAGCAACACTCACCAGTATTTTTTCAGCCAGGTTTGGAGGAAAATGGAGATATCAGCATGGAAATCATTCTGCAACAATTTTCTTCTGTGATTTTCAATTTCTGTGGCTCCCATGCAGGTATAAAGGACAAAGACAGTGCTATCCTGTTAAAAAGGACTGTAAATTAAATATTGAACACTGTAATATCATATTTTTTTCCACTTTTGGAATGCCATGTGGTTTTGTTCAGCTGAGTATCTGACTTGTTTATGATCCACACTTCTCTACTTCTATTAGCAGATATGGCCACTGAGCACTCTTGAGCAAGAGTCCCTAAACTGCATTTATCAGGGATGAATGGGTGCCAACCAGGAATTTTCCACTGGGTCATGGACAATGATTTATAGAACGATGTTAAGGGGCCCCTGGATCTCAGCCTCTGGTTATCAGAAGAGAACAATTCAAACACAGGGTTTGAGAGGGACCTGCTGCAACCTACAAGTACCATAGTTTACGGCACTCTTGATGTAGGAGCATAAAATTCATAAACATAACTTTTTTTAAAAATGCCTTTCCTACCATTGTGTGATTCTAGCCAGAAAAAAAACCCCAAAACCAACCAACCAAAAAAACCCCACAGAGTAATGGGGTGGCATCATTCCTCCTCACTGCTTTTATGCCCATGCAGACATTGTTTACACTGCCAACATTACTTTCTTCTCAGAGATGGGTGGCTACAACCTAGAGGACATTAAGTCTACAAGATTTTGGGTCCATCCTACCCCACTTTAAAACAATTTTCCCCCTCTTGTGCTAACAGTGACAGTGGTGGCACCAAGCATGACACAAGACACCAAAAGAGAAAGCTTTCTGCACCTTTGCAACTGTCCACTATAGAGACTTTCCCAGGTTATCCCCAAAATTTCAAGGAGGGACATGTAGCTGTACATGAAAAGAGAGAATTACAATTTCCTTTATGAGGCAAAGGCCCTTTTTGCCTTGTTTTTTTTTTTTTTCAACATTTAATACTTAAATATGCTTCTCCTCTTTAGTATTATCCAGCAATATAATATGAATAACCTATATTACTGTTTTGTACAATACTGTTTGTTTAAATCTCCACTGCAGTACCTCCATGTGTGCATGCATGCACACAAACACACCACTAAGTTTTTATTGTGATGTGTGCTAGCTAAAAACATCAGAACTGCCACTGCTTTGGGAGCTTCAATTCTCTTTCTTTTCCTCAGCTTCTCATTTGCCTCCAGGCACTCTGTAACAAATGTCTTTAGAACTTCACCTATCCCTCAGATATTCTGCAAGTGTTTTACCTGTACACAAATTTGTCCTCTCCTCTGCTTTGTGGGATTAAAAAAACCCTCCACGTTTTGTTCAGCAAATGCCCAAAACCTCACTTTATGCTCATGTTGGCAACTGTTTCCTTGAAAAGATCTGCTGTTGCAACAGGTAAAAAACCTTTCTAGAAAAAAACAATTGAACAGCAACAATGAAAAAAATCAAGAGACAACAAGAAAGAACAAAGGACTTGGAGTCTGAAAGAAATCCCAAATGCAGGACTGCATTCAGCAATAAATCTCAAGCTCGCCTAAAATAAGGATGGAGCACAAAAACAATGACATTGTGAACTGGAAAAATTATACAGAGACTGAAAACCAACCATGATCCCCCTAATTTTCCAATCATCCTGATTATTATAATCTGCACCTCCACAGTCTTCTTCCATTAATGCACTGTCAAGTACAGCAGTTTTTTCTTGTTTATTTTGGAGCACAGCTGTTGTGCTAATTTATCCTAACAGGTAACGTGATCACTGGTATTTCTTAGACACAACCTACAGAACACCATGAAGAAATGAAAGCAGGTATGGTAGAATTTATTTTTTTTAATCCCTGCAAAATGATTGCTATAAACTGCAAAAAATACAAATCTCAACCAAAAACCCAACCAAACAAACAAGAAAAAAGGAGCATCCAAGAGATTACATATTTCAGGATTGCATATTTCAGGACTGCCAAGGAAAATGGATGGGAAAAGAGGGACAGAAAATCAGAAAGTTCAAATGTAGGTGGTCCTTTCCCAGCTGTTTAGGGTTTTGCCACCTTCTGCCTCCTGCAGCAAGCCTGTAGTTAAAGGATTCTTCAGTCAAGATACAAACCCCAATCCACTGTGATTTCCCTACAGGCTTTAATGTCAGCACCTCCCCCTTGAGCAGGGCTGAATGTTTAGAATCCACCTTATTTAAATGCCTTTCTCCAAACAATGACTGATGGGACTTCACTATTTGTGCTCTGTCAGTGTTTACTTGGGCCAGGGACAGGACATGACACCTGTAATACCACCACTGATTTAACACTTGTAATTACAGGTAATCATCATCATCATCATCATCACCCACCATCATCATCATCATCGCTTTGAGGCCATTTGCCTATGTAACTGCCCTCAATCTTAAACGTCTTTCAGTTCTTGTTGGCTGAACCCAAAGCAGAGAGTGGGCAGGGATCACTCCATCCAGTGTTTTATGCTTTGATTCCAGTGCAGGTTTTGGAGAACGCTGTTAATAAACACCTTAACCTGCAGACAGTTGTCACCCAGAAAAAATGATTATTCTGCTGAAACTGCACAAATGAACACATACAGGAGTAAAGAATAGGCTGTAATTATTGCACAGGCTTGGATGAAAAATATGCCTTCAGCAAATACAGATACCTCAATCTAGAGCCTGGCTTCAGAGGTTTGCAAGATCCTTCACTGCTGGTTTTAGAAACAGAAAACAATTGTTGTAGGGTAGAAATCAGACTGAACCTAACAGGACATATTGCAAGAATGAAAATAGCTTTGCAGGTAGATTATCTTCCATGGACAGGTAATGGATTGTGACTGACAGGTTTGTCACCTCTAAAAGTTTGCAAGTAGCTCTTAAGACCAAGGGTGAATTCTTTGTACAGTACATCATAGGAATAACTTCATTTTGTTAACTAGCTTTCCATTCATGAAAGCTAAAAGAAAAACTAGGTAGACAAGGGGAGAAAAATCAGTGATTTAATGGCAAATCTCAATAAAACATCTGCATACATGATCTGTCACTGTTTACTTTGTATACACCATGGGTTTTTTTGCAATAGGAGAAATTGATCAAGGAAAAAGAAAAGACAACAGTAGATGATATTTGTTTCCAGAATGCCACAGATTCTGTACGGACCTTTGAATTTTGATTTTTTTGTTTGCCTTTGCAGAGGAGTCAATTAAAATTAAGGTGTTTAACAGGATAATGAGAGAGAGTGGTAGCAAGGGAGAAGAGAGCATATGTTCATTTATTTAAAATAATATTGTGAAGTGTTCAGTATATTTAAATCAGTGAGGCACGTATTCACCATATAATTTAATTAGCACTTCCAGTAGTTACCAGAAATGTTTCTAATGCACATTTTCTCTTCCATACAGTTATAAATAGTGTGCTTATTTATAGCAGCAAACTGACCAGAAGATGGCCCCACAGTGAATACAATGCAACTTAAAATTCACTCAAGGGAATAGGCTGATGTCAAAAAGTGCAAGCTCTATTTATCAATCCTGAAAAGTACATTAGGCTAGGTCTCTCTGAAGGAGTAAAGTATTTGTCATTGTAGCACTCCAAATTATTTTAAAATTCATTATGAAATAGATCGGGCAGATACAGATATAAACTCCAATCTACTTTATTACCTTAAACTTTAAAACCAGAACAAACAATGCAAGAGAAAAGCCGACAGAGCCACGTTGTGTTGTTCAAAAACTGGTTTTCCTCAGGAAAAGAAAACTCAGTTTTAGAGGCTGACCCAATGACCACTGATGAAACCCATAAAAAAACTCCTGGTAAATTCACTAGAATTTTGCTTCATGCTTTCCTGTGAGGTGTCCTCAGAACGGCAGAGTCACAAACCTGTGCCTTCATTTCCAGTGCAATTCACTGGAAAGAATCAGAAACCATTTCACAGCATTTACAAAGTTGCTTCTTCCTTTTCAACGACTATCCTGGGATGCAGACTGAGCAGACTCTACGTTTGTTATCACCAGTGAAAATAGACACTCATTCTCAGCTGGAAGGACACATCTCACTGCTCTTCGAGCTTTGTTCATGTGCAGGACCTTATTCTTAGCACAACAGTGCTATGTTAATGCGATGCTAACAGAAATAGGAGATACAATCTATAAAATGCAGTAGCTTTTTACTTCTGGTAGATGAAACTGCTAACTACAAGAGCAGGTGGGGGTTTTTTTTCCAAAAGCAGAGGATTTAAAAAAAAAAAAAAAGAAAAATTTGAGCAAAGCAGTTTAATATGATTGGAATAAATGATGACACTCTTTACACCACAACTCTGTAAAGCCCTTTCTTGAAATTAAATTGTCACGCAAGGATATAGTGTGACTTATCCTGAATATTAATAATGTTTATCACTGAACCACTTTATAGATCCAGGCAGAACAGGGAGGAAGAGGGTTAATCTGGAGAAGTTTGAAAGCAACAAGGAGATGACTCCTTGCAGCTGATGAAAGCCGATGGAAAGATGAACTTACCCCCATCACATAATTTCTGTTTCACAGGTGAGTATTTCACAGACTGAATGGTACAAGTGTTCATAAGCCATGACATCAGGACAGACGTGCTGGCACCAGGGTTACAGGAATGTTGACAACGGAGAGAACGTGTGCTGATTGACAGAAATACAGCTTGGGATGGGTCAAGTCAGAGGAGAGGGAGATACCCGTTTGGACAGGGGGATAATTTCTTATTGGATGCTGACAGCCAATAAAAGGTTCCCTTTAAATTAACTCATTACTCTTAATGAAAACTGAGGATTTTAAAAAAAAAAGTTACCCCAAGAAAATAATTTTGATTTGTCTTTCTCACACACACATTTGACCAAGCACATAGGATCTGAGCAGCCGATTTCATCAACACTGGGAAAAGGCAGGGCAAAATTTTAGCTAACTCTTGGGAAAAAGACCCCATTAAAACCTCCATAAGCTCTTTATCTCCCAACTCTGTACACTCCACAAGGTAGCTGTGTACCTCCATTAAAGCCACTGGCCATTTGACAATTAGAAACAAATGTTTTCTTGACAGCTTTTATTTTGACTCCATCCCCAGCCTTCAAGTATTGAAGCAGAGGTAATTAAGATTAATAGAATGAAGAGTTTCTACAATTAAGATATACTCTAGACAGGCAATAACGTAATGTTTATTCAAACTGGGAAGAACAGTGCATCAAAAATTATAACTTGAACCATTCATTTTCATTCAAAATCGGTAATATTAAAGTTGCAGTACTCGCTGGGGGCACAAGGAATAATACCCTGCTGTCTAGACAAAAATTCTTCCTGAAGGAAGACTGTGATTCACCCCAGAGCTTTTGATCAACACATCCCAAGTGTAAGCAAATGTTTCCTGAAATAGAAAATTCTTATCACTTGTCACAACGTAATTGCAGCTGTTCTGATTTCAGATGACAACAGTACCTGCCTCGGAATTTCCAAAGTCCATATCCCACACAGTTGGTGTGGCACAATCTAGCAGCTGGTACTGCAATTACCCAAAATACTCCATTACCACCAAATAGCTCAGACCTGATTTTCACAGCTGCCCTTTGCCCTGCCACATCAGAGAAAAAATGTCATTTTTTCCTTCATGGTTCAGCACAGAAAGATAACCTTAAGAAAGCAGGTGAGGAGGGGCAATACCCACAGCAGGCCTTCGGAGTGCAGAGGGTGGTGGGTTACCTGCTCCACTCCATACCTGACTTTCCTGTGTGCAGGTTTTAAGAGCAGAATATGATGAAACGACCATATTCTAATGCAGAAGGTTACAGGCTTTTTAAACGAATCTAATCTGAAATCCAACACATGTATTTGGAAGAATGGAAATCCTTTTCCATAATTACTGTCGGCTTCAGCGCTCAGGTATTTCCCAGAGCTGGTTGATGCCATTTTGGATACCAGTCCTTCTGGAGGGAAAGGGCTATTGTCAGGAGCTTCACACTTTATTTGGAGTGAAAAGGCAGATTACAATTCCCCTTTGAAATTAATTTTAGAAGAAGCAGCCTTAAACAGTCAGCAGGCAGAAACAATTAATTTTCTGAAAATGAAGAATAGCTCAGAAGTCCCCATTATGCTAGGCCATATTTATAAGGAATAGCACAAGAGGACTAAAAGAATCACATGGGTAAAATTACAGAATTTCAGACAGCCAAACTGTCAGATTAAAATCATCTTGCTGTAGTTGACTTTGAATGTTTTTCCCTGCTCACATGCCTCTAGCTCAAGAGAGGAAGCCTGACTTCCATATATTAACTGATAATTCTCCAAACTCTTTTCTCTGATACTAAAGAAAAGTCCCATACCTTCAGAAGCTTGAAAGGGAGTTTTGAAGAAGGATGAAGACACGGAATGAAAAGACGTTTGAAAGATGAAATTACCATTTAAAGATGTCAAAGAGTGATGTAAAGTGAGTTTCTCAATTTCTTTATAAAGCAGTCAATAAGATCAGCTTCACGTTTTCTTCCTTTGGTTCTTTGAAATATGGATTTTTTTCCCCCTGTGATACAAGTGTTAATTTTAGGGTTCATTTAAAATTCATAAACTGAAAATGATAATATTTGGGGGTTTTATACTCACATGAAGAATATTTTTCAGCAGTTCAGACAGCCTCAGAGTTTATTCATGCGATGCAGTTAGAATTTTTATTCATTCATTCACACATCAGTACTTGTAGACACTACACTTAATCTGCCAATGCCACACCTACAGCCATCACTCAACTTTTTGTGGTTATGTTTCCCCCAAATACCAGGTGGCAACGATGGTTTGGTGCCTTTTAATAGCATTTCTTGAAATATATTTGCTGTCATACATTTGTTCTTCAAATTACGTGGTTTGAACTGAATTTAAATGGAGGACACAGTTACCCTTGGACGTAGATTTGAAGTGATGAGCTCGTTGCCAAAAGAGCTGCTACACCAAGCAGGAGTTTCAAAAGCCCCAGGTTAGAAGGGCAGATCCAGCTCAAATTTTCTTAAGAAATCTCACATATATATTTTAAACCAATAAAACCCAGCAAAAAAACGAACATCACCAAATGAACAAAAACTTTGAATCAGCCTCATCTGTGATTTGCGGCCATCTATTTAATGTCCATTTCCTTATGTTATGAACACCCCTATCTCTGGTGTGGGCCTGCCTGGTGGTGGTGAAAATGCGTAACACCAACAGGCACCTGCAGCTGAAGAAGACAAACAGGCCTTCAGCATCAAAAGCAGCTGCACCCCCTGAGACAAACACCTACTCACTCCTGCATCATTTACAGAGCTGAAGGACTTCCCTTCCTTTGTCCCCCAAATTCCTCCAGGAAATGACATCTTGGTAGTATTTTCTTCCACAAAAGCAATGGAAAGTTTCCCTGTGAGTCATCAGCGTAGCTTTCTTTCAGAATTTCCCTTTTCAAAGCAACGCTTGTGCAAGCCTTCACTAAAAGTACAGAAATCAAAATGAGTTACTGATAGTTTCAAAAGAGGTCACTCAACCATACCTAAGTAACTTTTTTAGTGAAGTATTGAGCAGTGAGTAGCTTACAAGAAGATGGCAGAGCAGATAGAGCATAGCATTAGAGATGCAAAGAGAAACTTTGAAAATAGAAACTGAAAGCCGTACTAAATACAACACTTTTAGCGATACTACAAGTTAAGACATCAGGGAAGGGGCAAATGAGAACATTATGGGCCAGAGTGATAAACTGAATCACTTAGGATGGCAAAATGCCTGAACTATTACATAATTGCATTCTCAATACATTTGCAAAGGGGAATGATAAAAAGTGGTCTTCAACCCAGCAGCAGATCTGTAGTTGCGTAAGGCTACAAACAGCAGGATGGGAGTTTACTGCAAAAAACTCCCAATTAAATGTGTGCCAGAAACCTAACATGTGTAACCTGCCTCTGACGAAAGGCAGCAATAAAATCTTTGTATTTTGTGCATTATTACTCTTTATTAGGCTGCATTTCTGTTAGTCTCTGATGTAAGGAGACACATACATTGTGCTATGTCAGGTCATGTCAAGTCCCATCAAGTCCCATGTTGTAACACAGCCTGATGTAGGCTGACATGGTGCATATTAGTGCCAATGGAAAAAGTCTAAATGCCAAGCCATTTCCAATAAATACACTCCGTGTGCTGGTGCACAGCAAGACCCAGATGGGGATTTATCCTGCAGCACTGCAAAAATACCAGTCATGAAAAGTCGTGGAGTTTCAAAGAGAAATGGGGGAAAAAAATTCATGGAGCACATTCTGCAGAAGCAGACATCTATTGGCATTCATGTCCAGAGCTATTAAGCACTATGTAGAGACTCTGTGAATTAGGAAAACTTAATTATCTTGGATGAATTTATTTCCAAGACTGTTAAAATAATCCCATGCAACTCTGCAATAAATGTGGCAATGGAAACAGCTCAAAATGAACTTTCTCTTCCCCTCCTCCTCAGTTTCTGTTACTCATTGCCATTGCTCCATTAGCACCAAGGATTTGTTTGGGTACATCCTAGTGACAATCTTCAGTGATAAAGACTGTGTTTGGGTATGACTTTTCAGCTTCATCTACCTTTGTGCAGCCTATCCAAAATCTAGCCCGAGGAGCTGAACTGATTCAGTCTCTTCCTGCATTCTCATTTCTGAGAGGTGCCTTCTTATTGCTCCGTGACAGCATCAGGTTCAGATGGAAAGGAGAGTACCAAGAAATGAAACGTATGCCAGAGGAGGAAGGCAGCTGAACAACAGATCCACCTGGAAAGCATCTGGGTTCGCTGGCCCTGACAGTGCATGTACAGGCAATTAGAGCAACATTGATGTTCTTCTCGTCATGCAAAAAAACCCAGCACATGCGACTAAATTGTCGAGTCTTGGAAAAGACTTCCCCCTTTTCTCATTGGAAGAGTTTGATAAAGGACTTGGCTGTGTCCCATCGTTTTCAATCATGTCCTTAGTGTCTTATGGAGACAAACAGCTGTGCAGGGACAGGGCAGGAGCACTCCATCACACCTATCCTTGGCTCAACCACTACCCTCCTCTGGGAAACAGGGTGGCAGTCAGTACCCCTGCAGACAGGACATTTGTAACAGCAGAAGGCATTTTCTGAAGGGCAGTACAGGACCTCTGTCATTCAAAACGACTCCCCTCACCTCAGTTTTTGCACAGCCACATAAGGCAAACCCCTTATGCCATTTGCTGTGCAATATTTATACATAAGAACTTTGCCATTTAGGTGTTTTATGATGACTTAGAGGTGCAGTGAAGAAACAAAGAGATCTAAGCTCATCAAAGGGATCACTTCCACAACACTGTGGGACTGGAATATGCATCCCTCGGAGAATCACAGACAGGTGGAAAACCTTGGCAGGTGCAAGACTTCAGTCCTTTCAAAGACTGTTAGCACCATTTCAAAGAGAAAATGCTAGCTAAAATACACTGCACAGAAGCTTCCTTCTCGTCCATGTTAAGTTGCCTGACTGGGTTTCACCAAATGGTTGGTTTTTTTCATAGAGCATTCAAAGAGGAGAATAATGTGTTGTCCTTAACTTTGCCATGAACAGAATTCAATCAACTACTTCAGTAATGCTTTAAATATTTAAATAGTATCGCTAAGAAGAATTTCATTAAGGGTAAGCATCTGCTCCTTACAGCAAGTTGCTCACTGCTTAAGGAAACACGTTTCCCAGCCACTTTTCAAGAACCAGTTGGAAAGGGCCAAAGGTGAATTTTGGCATGAATGATGACTTATTCACACAAAAACAGTTTAAATGCAAGTAATATATTCCTGTCACCCAGACAGCTGACAAAATGTCAGTTGCCTTTATCAATTGTTTCAGTACCTCCTGTCAGCTGCCATCAATCTTTGAAATAAACACTATAAATAAAACCGCATAGGCAAATGGCTGCCAAATAAACCACGGGTTAAGCACACTTCACCTATTATGCAATTTGGTGCCAATGGTGATTTTGATCAGAAGCCAAAATGCAGAGTGAATACAGATCTTCATCCAGAGACGAGGCAAGGCTCATTGTGATAAATACACACAGGCATTCTTTTCATATGCTCAGAAGGATATCATCCCTGGGCCACCTTGGTCTTACTGTTCCAGTGCCCAACCACCCTCTGAGTGAAGAACCTTTCTCTAATTTCCAACCTAAACCTCCCTTGACACAACTTCAGGACATTCCCTCAGGTCCTGTCACTGGTCAGCAGAGAGAAATCAGTGCTTGCCCCTCCTCTTCCCCTCACGAGAGAGTTGTAGACTGAGATGACATTGATGCCTTAGGTTTTAAGTTTTATGTTTTTCAAATCCTGCACTGCCTGGTGTGTGACTCTGGAGTTTCTTGTGGCCTGTGAGCTGCTGTTCTCTCCTGCTGCTCAGACACAACAAACCTCTGCAGGCTTCCACTCCAAGGACACCAGGCCCAAAATGTGTCAACTAAAAGCCTCTAAAGGGAGGCAAACTTGGGGTAATTCCATCATGAAAATGAGGTTATAATTGGAGAATGAACCCTGATATGCAAATGAACCAAACTTATAAAAGTGTGAAGAACCCGTGACCCAGGGTCCATCTTGGGTGTAGCCTCTGGACTGGCCAGGGTGTACCTTTGAAGGCCCTTCAAATAAACACCTTCTTTTATTCTCTTAATTCTTGTCTAGTCTCTGTGTTTTAGGTGGCCACTCAAGGCATCAACGTCAGCAGCTCTTTGCGGGTTCTTGGATGAATCCCATCAGGCCCCATAGATTTTAAGACCCCTCACAATTTCAGGGTTGACTGGGAGTTTATCACTCTCACAGTCATGGTCCTCCACCTCAGGGCACTGAGACCACTTTGGTCTCCCATCCATGTTGAAGACAGAGGCAAAGAATGCCTTAAACACCTCTGCTTTGTCCCTGTCCCTGTTTGTGAGGTGACCATCCTCATCCTGTAATGGGCTGATGTTATTTTTACTATACCTATTGCCATTAATATATTTGAAAAAACTCTTTATTGTCCCCGCAAGAAGCCACCGAGCTCCTGGCACTGCCCATCTGATGCCCTCACCCCACCTGCAGACCCTCAAAGCCCACTCTCCAGCAGCTTGGACCTCCATTCCATCCCTTCTGCACCCTCAAGAGTTCCCATTACACCAAGAAGACTCGCTCCAAGCCCCCCTTTATGTAGTCACCTGCCGGGGAAGAAGCAAGGGTGAGGACTGCCCCTGAAAGATGCAGGGGCCAATTGCACTTGCCCAGCCAGCCCCAATTGTGCTTTGGAGAAGAGAGGAAGAGCAGCACTTCACATGTGGTAGTTCAAGATGGGAATTAATAGTGGGGGGAAAAAAAATTATAAAGGTGCCTTTTTGAGGTTTCTTATTTTTTAAACCTCTAGGAAAGGTGATGAAGGAAAAAGATGAGGCCATCAATCTCAAGAATATAAGCAAGTAGATGAAGATTAGTTTATAATATACTACAATGCCTCCAATGGAAGCATTTTCTAACTATACACTGATATATACCAGCAGCCATCATCAGCTGTTTTCCTAATTCTTTATAGACAAGCCTTGCCACAGAAATAAAAAAATACGCCTGTTCACCTTGTCTCATCTGCCATCTTTCCACTATCATGTAGTCAGCAAAAGGAGACTAGAAAAAAAAAAAAGATGGAATAGCCCCTCCTTTCCAAAACGAGGTGAATGTTATAATGGCTAAGGTACAGAGGTAGACTGCCAACCTGTCAGCAGAAAGCAAATACTAAATGCAGATTGCCACCCTTTTCCTCATTTCAAGCCCCATGCATGTGTTTTTCCACCTTGCAAGATATTATCTAGTTATTGGCCAAAATGCCAATTGTCTTTTAAATCCTTAGAGAAGTCATTGCACAGCTCCCAACCTAAGTAATAAAAATATCCCAAGGAGTATGACAAAGATCTATTGTTATTGAGGGGATTGATTTAGCAGTGCAGAAACCCTGCGATGAAAGAGTCTTAATATCCAACCTAATTTTATAAGGATTACCAAACCACACTGATTCCAGAGGCTTCCCCTCACCCTTTGTCTTTTCAGGCTGTGACTGTAACACTTTGGGAGCCGTTGAATTTCAGTGGCCCTCGAATTTCAAAGTGGCACTGCACAATTGTCCAGCTGAAGCTGGAGGCTGCAAGAGGCAAAAGAAACAATGGATTTCCCTGGGATGATTAGGCCTCAGATGTTGGGAAGGATGAATATTACTCAGCCCTCACATCTTAACCCCAGGAGGGTTAAGTACATTATGATTCCTGAGTGTCTCAGGTGAGAAGTCCACTACACACACTCTTGAAGGTCACTGCACCTATGGGCAGGAGAGGGGGAGTTGGAAGGCTTTTCATTGAATGAGGCTTTTATTTCCTGTGAATACAGGTGAAATCAAGGCCAAGAGCGAGTGTGATGGAAATCAGGAAACTGTGTCCACTTAAACTGGTTCGGAAGTATTTTCCAACACCCAGATATGGGGATAGTGCACACCTTTTTCATACACTGGGTGGGAAAGTGAGCAGCACCAAGCACCGGAGATGATGCATTCCAGAAATTCCCTGAATAACAGGGATGGCAGGACTGCACTGTGTGCTGTGCATCAGGCCTGCCTTTTGGGCTGGGCACAGCCACAGAACAGCGATTCTTGGGAGCTGCGTGGCTCTGCTCAAGGGTGAGATAAAGAACGCTGTGCAATCCGTAAAAGACACTGATAATGAAAGGGCAGGAAGTACGACACTAAAACTGTTTTAGCTCCATCAGACAAAAGCAACTGCATTGCTAGCTAGGAGGAGGATCAGGACAGCACTGGTTTTGGTTCAGAGTTGGGGAGACGTGGAAGATAACCCCTGTGGAACCAGGGAGTCTTTCAGAAGGATAAATTTTCCAGCGGATTCCTAAGCTAAACGTTTCCTGGGAAGGATGCAGTCCCTAGAGATGTTACAACTGCTCTTAGGCATTACACCACCTGGGCTCTCTGAACTTAACTAATCTTGTCCTTTTGGCAGTTTCTAACCCCCCTGGAACCCAGACTCTGCTCCAAAGACTGAAATGTTCTAACACAATTCACAGAATATTTTATGGCAAGTCCGCTTGCATCCTGCACTTGGCACAGCTGCTGAGACTAACCCAGGATGGCTTGGAAAGCACACAGTGCCATGGAAACACTTACCTGTGAGTCCTCAACTCACACAGGCACACTTCTGGTGCATCTCTCTGACTGTCTCGTGTAGAGACAGCCATTAGGCAGAAGTGACACTGTGCTGCCCTTGCTGGAGCTGTGCTTGGCTTGCTTTCACAACTCCATTTTACCAGGATTCTTTTGGCCCATCTGAGTGCAAATTTAGAGAGGAGACACAATGTCTGTCTTCTGGTCTAGGAAAAAGCCAAATTCCCTTTTCCATGAATAAGTTATCTGATTATTATTATTATTATTTCTATCTCTTGCCTGTAAAAGTCAGAGTAAAACCCTGGTCCCATGGAAGCCAGTGGCAGAACTCCTACTGATGTCACCATGGCCAAGGTTTCCCCAGTGTTTTTCCAGATGTTTCGTGCTCCAAACTTGCCATCTTCAATCCCTGAGACTTGCCATATTGCATTTGACAGAGATTTCCCCCGGTGTCCTGATCATGAATCATCATTCAGTATCCTAGAACCTGTTTGCAAATGAAGTTACCTGACATGGATTGCATATTGTGTCACGTTATTTATGCCAGGTCAAAAATTGCTGTGGGAATTGCTAATTGGAAGCACAGCCACAGTCTGTTTTTCCCTCTAGGCAGACTGGCAGGCAACATGAAATTGAAAAGGGACAAGCCTCACATATCAATTCTTCCCTTTTAAAAAAGCTGCTCTAGCTTGCTGGCTTCTTGAGTTCCCTCCTACAGAACGCTGCCATCATACAGTCCCAATGCTACTTGTTCCTGTATTTTGGGAGCACAGAGTGACAAGGGTGCCACGGTCTCTCAGCAGTCCCACAAGAAATGCAAAAGCTCCAAGACAGAGAAGATGGGTTCTGTGCTCATCTGGCACTTGCAGCTGCCTGAAGAGAAGGAGGGAGAACATTGATTTCCAGAAGTGCACCTCAAATACGACGGTTCCCCTAAATGTATGGAAACAGCCTTCTCCCTTTGGAAAAGGATCATGGTTCAGATTACCATCAAGCTGAGCGTACAATGTTTCTTGTCAAAAAGTTGACTGGTGTTCCACACTAACACTTCCTTTTTATGACTGCGTTGAATTGGCAGTGAGATTGGGGAATACCAAAAAGGGAAAAGACTCATTTATCCAAAGAAAAATGGAGCTTCTGATACAAAACATTATTCAAACCTTGTGCTCAGCCTCCATCAGGAGCATCAAAATTAATTATTTCCAGTTACTTGCAATGGGTTTATGCTGAATGCCAGAGAGAATTCAAATAGTTTACCTAAGCATGCCACCTGAAAGGTGTACAATTCCTCCACATGCTTTTAATGGAATGGGATAAACAGAAGCTTTGAGCTGACAAATACTTTTATGATTGCAGTTTTCATTATCAAAAGGGAAATGGTTAAGAAATAGTATTTGTAATTTTCCTTTTTTGCCATAATATCATCTCTCTCCCCATGCTTGTAATTGAATTCCACAAAATTAAGGGCTTAATCCAATAACTAAACAAATCTTTGCATGTTCATCAGACAAGCTATATTCTTCACTTACTAAATGTACAATTAAAATACATAAATTTTTAATTTTTATTATATTTAATTGGTGAGGTCAATGCCACTTGTAGTACAGGAACGCTTTAACTGTAACTTAAAGTTTTATGTCCTGCATTATTTTCATTAAGGTGTTAAATGAAATCATTATTAAAGAATAAAGGAAATTGTCAGCAAACCAAGCAGGCAGTGTCTGCCAGTATTGTTAAACGCACTTCAGGGAAATTGTTCCCATGGACTCAGCTGCTACAGCAATTATCAGGAGAGGAGGGAGAAGAGGTCTGGAAAATTCCCCACGACACTTAATACATAGCTGTTGGATCTAATATCTGATTTAATGTGAAGGAGGAAAAAAAAATAACGTTAACAACAAGACAAAATCCATTCTCACCTTCCAGTCAGCATAATTGGTGATCTTAGAGGAAAGGAAAAATGTGTACCTGACATGGAGAAGGTTATAGACTATGACAGCTTTAATCTGTTATTTTATTTCTCCCAGAAATGTTTCATTTACACTTGTAAATAAAAAAATTAATGGTTTTGCTGAGAGTTTAGGGCCAGTGGAAAGTTAACAGGCAGCAGTAGAGTCTTGGACCATGCCCAAGACAGAAACAAGACAATAACAACTTGAAATCACTCCAGCCAGACATGATACCGCATTCCAAGATCAGGAAACTGTGTGCACATCATTAAATATGCATATTAGTTAGCTAAATGAAGGTTGGGAATAAGACCTAGAGCTAGACAGGACCTGTGGAGCCAGGACTCAAGCAGATGTCACTGCGTTGATTATACTTTGGAAATATGTCAAGCTCTATTAAAAATTAAATTAAATTAAAGAAAGCTCAACAGGTTGCCCAAGTATAATCATTGTGGTGATGCCTGTCCAAATGTGCGTGTGCCTGAAGCCACAGTGCCCAAAGTGCTCCTGGGACAGCACGGGGGACATTAATTCTAAGCTGAATTAGGCTGGTGGGCAGGTGGGGTCCCTGTGACAGACTGCGTGCAGCAGGCAGGGAAGAGCACATCCAGTCTGGATTTCCAGCCCTCACAGAGAACTGCTTCTCTGCCCAGATAAATCCTGGGGGCAGCTTTGCTCCAGCCACCACCATCTCTTGAGTGGGGTAGGGACATGAGTGCTACCCGAAAGACCTAATCTGCCTCTTCCTCCGTTTCACCCCAGAATCATCCAAAGTACTGAATTCAAAGCAAGCTACAAGGCAAACTTGGCCAATATTGTAGGATTTAAGGGTGGGCTGAAGGAATGTTAAAATTTAAGTTTACTCTGGCTAGTTTTACCCTTACATCTTAAACGGCAAAGGTATCTAAAGCTGACAGCATCTACCCCCCTTTATCTTCGATATACCCAGAAATGAATGCAATACTGATGCTGCTGCACTTATCTATAATTTAACTTCTAATACAAAATGTATAAATTTTAAATACATAGCAATCCGAGGAATATTGCCCTGCAGTAGAAAGGAATTTCTTAAAAAGCTGCTGATCTTTTCAGTCCCTGTTTAGGGACAGTAGGAGCAGCTACTGTGAGGCTGCCATGTCTCTAATGACAATCCGAAGATTTATCCGAAATACATTGTGTTAACTGTGCATATATTTCTGTGCAGAACAAAGCTTACCAGCAAAACTGCCCTCATTAAAAAAGAATTTAATACAAAATGGAAGAGCCCTTACAGCTGCCTCTGTTAGGGAATGCTGCTACAAGTTAAGGAAACAAGAACTGGAAGCCCCCGTGTCACATCTAGACAGCGGCACACGGGAATGCTCAGCTCAGCAGCTGTAAAGGCAGTGCGTTAGGGCTAATGGAGAAGGAAAAAAACAATGTAGCTCCACAACATTTCCAGGGGAAATAGGAATGGCAGGGAAGAGAAGGAGTCGTGGTTGAGACAGAAAAGCAAGGAAACCTTCAGGCTGAAGGGGAAGAAAAAAGGGAAAGGTGATGGGAAGGTGAAATCAGGGCAGACACGGAGATGAAGCAAAGTGAAATAATAATACTCCTTATTTTTTAAAAATCTAATTGTAATGTTAAATATAGCTAAAACTGGTGCTTTCCAAAAACATCATCTTCAGGCAAATTTTCATAGAGCACTGGGAAGCTAAACATAAAGGTCTTCAAGAGCTCACTACAGCTCCCATTCAGAATGCCGCCACAGTTTTCTGATTAATGTCATCTCATGGTGTCCTTATTGTCTACAAATTCTTGGTATGGACAGAAGGAAGTAGGCTTTGATGTCATGTGTGAGGTTTTTGGTAGGGTCTGCAGGTCAGGTTTGGATTCAGAGCTGCTCTACAAAGCACTGGAGGTGAGTTAAGACTACTGGAAGAAGAACGGTCATCTTATGACTACTGTCAGTGTGAGCAGATCAAGCAATTTACAGATGGGCTATACCCCAGACCTTGTGTGATTTTTCCTTACTGGAAGTTCTTAAACACCCATATTACAGAGAAAAAGTATGAGGCAGGGAATAGAACAGTATTCCACAACATGAGAAATAATAGAAAAGTTCAAGTAAGTCAAATATGGTCAAATAATATTTGTTTAGAAGGTAAGTTTTAGTAACACAGAGGATTGAATAAAGGCTTTGGCTGTCATCTTGTTTTTGTAATATTTAGGATTTGGGACGGCCCTCTCCTTAAAGCCAATTCCATTTCACCAAATGCCTCCTGGCTGCAGCTTTTGTCCATGAGAGAGGACACGCCACGTCAGCCTGACAGCCAGGTGACATCCTGCAAGCACCCCCTGTCGCTCTCCCGCTCTCCCTCTCCGCGGATGGAAGCGGGCGTGGATGTGGCAGCACAGCAATATTTGCACTAGTGCTGCATAAGCTGAATTTGGCCAGACAGAAACTCTTGGTCTTTGAGAATACCAATGTGAAAACTTCATGGGTATTAAATTCCATGAGAAAGAGAAATAAAAGTATTTCTCTGTCCTCCCTTCTCCCCAGCCTGTATCAATAGAAAGACATATTTGGTTTGGTATGTCACGGTTTTCTATGAATTAAAGTTTAAGGCAGGACTTTCTTTTCTGGCTTTTGGTTTATAAAGCACTGAACACCCAAGTCCTATGAACTCATCATGGGTTTTTGCCAAAAGAGTTTAAGGACTCCTACCAATTACTGCTTATCTAACTACTGAAGTATTTATCACAAAATTTTCTTCCTGGTCCATGCCTGGACATTCATGCAGAGAAATGGGATTGAGTATTTCCCCTTCTAAGTTTCAGCTTTGAAATTTTATTTTATTTTTTTAAGGAGCTTAGGTTTGGAACTTGGCAGTCTTGTCACAGGGGCTGCATCTGCATCTTGCTCAATGCTACCATCAGTACCAGAAGATAAAAACAAGGCCTTCTACTCCTATTTCACCCACCCTACAAACAGGTTATGACCCATTCAATATTAAAGACAATGCACAATGGATTGTACATCACAAACGAGCACGCCTGTTTCTACAGAAGTTGTAGCTAACCTTAGAAAAACACTGAGTCAATTAGCCCGTAAAAATGAAAGTTATCTCTTTGCAAAGCCAATATGCAGTTTGTGCAAGTTCTACAGCCATGATCCCACAGGATGAGCAGTGTATCTGCTATGAAATGATAATTTTTGTCTGTCTGTGGGGTATCTCTTGTGATACAGCCTTTTAAATAAGCAATATCTTGGATATACTGCCACAGCACTGCTTTTAGAACTGTTACACAAATGTATAAACAATGCAAACGGTTCAGCTTTTTGATGAATCCATTACATTTCTCCACTAAAAATTCTCAATTTTCCCCTTTTGTATTTGATCATGCTCCTCTTATGACAGTAACACGGAGGAGGAGGAGTTATAAATTGGTAACTAAAGCAGCACAAAGCCAAGAGGTCTCCAAATGTAACCTTTATTATGCTCTGTATGAGGTCACATATAACCTAACAAGCCATGGTGAAATAATTCTTCCTACCTATAGGGCAAGTAAGCAAACCTATAGGGGCTGAGCTGCACACTACAGACTTCAGAGAAACGATTGTCTTTGAAAACAGTCAATATAACTTCAAGGGCTTTCAGTTGCAATTTCCCCTTTGTTGAGTCACCTTTTGCCCAGGATCTTGTGGTCACTTGACTGAAAAGTTGAAAATGTCTGATCTGTATATCTGAAATAGGGATGGAGGGGGATAAAGTGCCTCAATACACTGAATTCTTTATTCTTCTCTGCATCTTCAGCACTGCAAAATGCTTCAGAACAATGCAGCTCTCAGAACAGTCCACTCACTGTGCTGGTATTAAAAGTTAAAATATAGAGGGTGCAGATGACAATGCATAAGAAAACAAAATCCATAACCGGATGCCAATCTCAAATCCTTGTTTGGCAAAATGAATTTAAATGGCAAAGGACTGAAAAGGTACCATATAAAATATGCCAGTAGGCATTTTACTGCTTGAATCTTAATGGGGTTTCTTTTTTGCATTTATGTAAGTTCTTCAAAGATTTATTCTCTCAATTACCAATCAAAAGAACTCATAAAGGTAGAGTTGGTGGACCATGAAGGATTAGAGCTGTCTGCTAAGAAAGATGCATACTTGGCAGGCCCTGTGCATTAAACAACCCCGTTTGACACCAATCCCTGGCTCAAAGGATGGCTGACAATAGAAGTTGTTTATCATGAACTATTTTGATTTAAGAAAAAAGATAAAGAAATAACCCCCCTTCCACATACCTCCCACCCCCAACAAAACCTTTAGAGAGTCCAGATTTTACTAAGACTTAGCCTGTAAAGACTAATTTTTAAATCTTGTTTATGGAAACCCAGGAGTTCAGGCTGGTAAAAGCTGAAAGATAAAGGCTGACTAGATTTTCCTTCCTCAATTTTCTTTTTAGTAAAAACCCCCCAAATCAGTAATGTTATAGTAGCTTCTGCATAAATTTAGTCCAAGACTTATATATATTCAAGCAATGCTTAACATACATATTTAATTTGGGGAAAATGTGTATGTTTTCTAAAAAGGATTTCTTATTTTCTTTCTTGGATTTCAACAAAGCAATTAAGGATGTTCGATTCAAGCATAAGAATTCCCCATTTACTTAAAGGCAAAGTGGCAAGCCTGCTCGATGGGCTACACAACATCCATGCCTAAATTTAAACGTATCTGATTGGACTGTGGCTTGCCCAGAGAAGGAGTCAACATGTTGAACTATTTTTTGTTTCCTTATTTCACATCTGCCATTTTCCATGGAGGATGAAATCTTGAATATACTCAGAGTCATAGAACGGCTGAGAAATTTCCACCTCTGGAAATCATCTGTTCCACCCCTCCTGCTCACAGCAAAGCCAGCTACAGCTGTCAGGTTTTGACCATCTCCAAGGATGGAGACTCCACAGACTCCCTAGGCATGTGCTCCAGTGCTTCTTTAAAGAGACTATTTGCTCTTCAAGACAATTAATGTGTAATATAACAAGGATTCATCAAAAGCTCAGTGACTGTTACTTGTTTAGCTATTATTTTTAATGCTTGTCCAGGAGTTTCATGGATACAGATCAGTGGATTGTATTTTGGTATGAATTCCTGCATAAGAATTGCCAGCACATGCAAAAGGTACAGTAATAAATGTTACCAAAATTTAGTCCTTCCTTGAATTGTTGCTAATTATGTGTAAACAGCTCTAAGTACTACATCCAGCAGAAAATTCAAGGTGAACCAACTGGGCAGGATATTTTCATATCAGGGAGCAACTTAGCTAGGATTCAAACTTTATCACTTTTGAAAATGCCCGATAAGGTAAAAATCCTCAGTCCATCACCTTCGGGTCTGATAAAATACACAACACCTCCATGGGCCAGAAAAAGGCTCTGACATCGCAAGGGGTTTGGAATCCGACAGAAAGTACCACCCTGAGGGTAACAAAATTATTTTTTGCTGACATGCCCACGGTGCAGGAAGCAGCCCAGAGAAGACTCTTGTGCTGGTAACTTCTCTGCCAGACAGCAGTGCTGCTGTGCTGCTCTTTGATCAGAGACAGGCCTCAGTGTGACACCGCACCGTGACACCGTACCAGGACACCGCACCGTGGCACCGGGCAGGCTCAGCAGAGGAAAGCTCCAGCTTGAGTGATCACCATGATGGTCCACTGAGCAGTGGAGACTTGCTCGTTGACCCTGGCATTCCCCCACAGGCCACTAATCCCAGAAACCCTTTTGTCTCCTCTCCTGAAAAGCCTGCCTTTGAATTAACCTATTGGTTTTCCGAAGGTGTTGTTCTTAGTTTGTTACAAGGGAGTGATAATTAGAGGAATCTTCAAGTGCTTCTTTTCAGTTCTGCCTATATGATCCTGCCCAGACCCACAGATCTTCACTTTCTCCTTTGCTGTGTCAGGCATGGAGTGGTGATGAATGCGATTCCAATCTCATTTCGTATATCCTTCTGACAGGCAGCAATATAAACTTTCCTTGGAGATTTCAGTCATAAATCAAGAGGCAGTGTGGTCTGGTAAATGTAGCCCTGGACAGGGACTCAGGAGACTTGATTGTCACTTCATTTTCCTATACCTACCTCCCATTATTTATTCAGTGCATAAAGTCATCAGGTCACTCCTAACTATGTACTATGCATATCAGCTTTACATATATAAAATAGACTTGGTATTGCTTCAATAGGAACAATATTTATCATTGAGATGGTAAAGTATACTGAATTATGCAATGCTAGGAGATAAACATCTGAAATAAAGCCGTGATACATCATAAAGTCCATTCACAAAAATTTTTCTCTTGGTATCTGGTGTCATAATATTCTCCCAATCTAATGATGGGCTTCGCTATGTTGTAAAGATCTGCTCCATATTTATGTCCTCCCTTCCCTAAGAAGATCTTTAAAGAGTTATTTTGTCAAATTGTACTAGAGAAGAGCAGTGCTTTAACTATTTCATCACATTAAGTAGGATTCTAAAATAATGTAATTCTTTTAAGATAATGGAGGCTTTTTTTCTTTCCTGGAAAAGAATATAAAGAAACTAATGTAATTTTTTTTCTCCACCATTTTTTCGGCTGGCATTTTACCTCCTCTTTTATTATTTGGAGCATCATTACTGATGATATGACAGGCAACATATTGCTGTATTAACAAGGTCACAAAATCCCATTAGTGGTGAAAATGACAGAACTGAGTTGTCTAGTGACAAATAAGGTAGGTTCTCACGGAATACAGGTCTGTAGGTCTCAGGTTCAAATTTACACAATGTAGAAGTAGAAGAAAACTCACATCCAGTCTGCAAAAGCCATACAGAAACTTCCTCACTTAGGCAAGAAAAAGTCAATGAAGTCAGTAGCTTCTTTTGAGCTATACCTATAAAACCCCCATACGTAACCATAAATGCTACAGCATATTGAGCAAAACAACCCTCCTTCAATATTTGTGTGTGATACCAGCACGGTCACAGATTTTATAGCAGGGAGTGCAGCAAGCAAGAGATCCATAATTCAATTAAAGCAGGTATTATACAAAAGCTTTGCTCTCTGATGGAAAGAAAAGACAGCTACTGCTTAGGCACAGCCCAGAGCAGAGGTTTAATCTGTGCTGCCAGCAAACCTCTCCAAATTGCAATTCCTTCTCTGCTTCCTCCAGGCTCTCATGCACAGCAATACAGCTCTGGCACTCGCCAGCAGCACAGGGCAGCTTCCTCCTGCCCCTGGGTGGCTCAGGAAGGAGGGGCAGGAGCCCCACCAAGCCCGGCTGCTGAGCAGGGTCTGCCCCACGGGAGCTCCACTGCCCGGCACCCCCAGCCCTGGGCATGGTGGAGGGGCAGCACGGAGTGAACTGCTTCACCTGCACACAGGTTTGTAATCAAACAGCAGGGAACAAAGAGCAGGTGCTGCAAAGAATAGTTAAAGTGTAATAATTCAGTGGGAAAACAGAAACCGGATTAAACCTCCTGCAGCCCTTCTCTCTTCTTTGAAATCTGCAAGTTTGGCAGACTGAGGAACTCATGAAAAACATCTGAGCAGAATTTTGATTAGAGCCAGATGAAAAAGGCAAGCTGTCTTTCTTCAGTTTCTTGCCATAACTCATTTTCCTACAAATTATCAAGGAATTTCTCAGCAACAGACAAGCAATTGGGTTTTCAGAAATTTTCTCCTACTTTTAAAGAATTATCCTTTTTTGACTTTATCAAACGCTCTAACAATTATTGTCAGGAAAATATATTAACTCTTTATTTATTTTTTTTAATGGGATTTTGAGGAAAAAAAGTTAGTTCTAGCTGTTACTCATCTATACATCAATATTTGCAGAGATAAAACCCTCTGGCTCCCCTAAACCTGGTTGTTCCATCCATTTGTGCCTGATGTGCCTGAAGATTCCTTTTTAAGGTCAGGGTTTACACAGGCTGGGCTTGGTTGCAGATACTGTACAAAACCTGCAAGCCACAGAAAATTCTTTCCTTTTATTAACACTCTGTTGAAGCTTTTAAGCACCATTATCCATCCCACGCACAGACTTTTTGGGTACAGCTGGCCTTTCACTGAAAAAAAGGAAATATTTGCATCTCAAAGACATTTGCTGCTTATGAACCATCCCAAGGACTTAAAAATTTTCAAGGCACACTCTCATTTCAAAGACTTTTACATAGGAACTTTAACACTCTTGTAAATGAATCAGGCATTGTGCATCATCTGTAATGAATTCAGGGAGTCTTACTGAGCACCTACGCAACCCAAGGAGAGCTGGATTTTCATTAGGTGCCTACTTAACGCTTAGAAAAATCGGATCATGAACACAGCTCGGCTTTTCAGGCACTGCCCTTTATGTGCTTTGATTATTTACATTGAAAAATATTTCAGATTTAAAGTATATTTAATGCAGTAGCGATTGAAGGTTTCAAGAACAGGAAGGAAACACTAAATCTGGTTACATCGGTGTGAGTTTTGCTCTTTGCAATTCCACTGAAGAGGAAAATTAAAAGCAAACCCCTACAAATATCTTGGTGAGTTTCTAAAAGCTTTTCAGGATCACCCAACAAAGCAATCCCAGCTCCAAGCGGAGACTTGGGACCAGCAGGTACTTGGAAAAGTGTTTGTTCCCAGGACAGCCAGCGAGGGGTTTTGCTGAGGGCAGCAGTCTCCTGTCTACTTGGATCCCCAATGCCCTAGAGAAAGGCATCTCGGGATTCCAATGGGAGCCAAAGCAGCTCATCACCTTGTGAAAATCAAGCTGCCTGATTCGGTCTGACTGCTCAGAGCACAGGTCATGGTCTCCTGCTGCTTCCCTTTTGGCTCGGGCCATCAGTGATGCACATAACAGAATAAATGCGCTGCTAGTGGGACTTCGGTGAGTCACTCACAGGGGCAGATTTCTACCTTCCTCAGCAAATTCTGCAAAAGGGGCAGATATATTTTGTTAAAAAAACATTCCGCCTAATGGGCACAAAGTATAATAATTCTTCTCTGTGTTGCACTTTCGGGCTGTCAAAAATTTTGGCTGAACATGTTAATATAAAAAGTTGAAGAAAAAGCAGCTTTCGAAAGAAATGTCCAATTAACTTCCTTTTCTGATTTTTGTTTGTCCCGAAATTAGATTTTATTGGAATTGTATTTACAAAACTTGTGCTGTGGGATATCTTTCCTCCACAGTCTGTCATTGCTAATGAGCAAAGGACACACAGAGAGTTCTTATAGCTCTTTTTTCTCCTATCGCTCCTCAAGGTGAACTATGATTTCTTTCAGGAGCTTTGCTTGCAGAAAAGTAAGGATTTTGTGAAAGACAGAGGCAAAAATATTAATTGCTTTTTCCCACTTTACTGACAGTTCCAATAGCAGCAAATGTTATTGCAAAGGAGCAAAAAAGCCTCCCACTGTCAACTGCAAGATCACATCAGTCCTGAAGTCAGCTCAACCTTTGCTGTTCCTCCCACCTTCCTTCCCCAGTAATGTCTTGGGAGGGTGCCGAGGCATCCTCTCCAATAGAACAGTTGTGGAAAAAGTCACAGAACATTACAATCACCAGGCAAATTAAGTGAATAGTAAAAGCCATTGCTATAGGGGTGGAACCTTTCAAATCCTGGAAGGGAAGGGAGGGGAGAGCAATAAGAGGAAACTAGAAGGGAAATTGCATTTTCCCCCTTTTCTTCACAAGAGATGAACTTCCTTCAAAAATTTCTGCTTTCAATACAGAGGTTGTGTTATTAGATGCTGATTTCATGCCTTAGAAATCACAGATAAGGCAAAAACATATATTTGCCACCTAGAATAGAATATTGATTTATTTTTTTTTCCCAGCCAGCCTGCCAAACAAAATCCAAGCTAAAGCAGACTCTGTGGCAACTTGAGGTCACCGTAATTCTCTTTAGTTCTTCTCCTTGTCAAAAGCTATGATATCAAAGCTGCCCTTTTGTTCCCCTTAATTCTATCAAATGCACTCCCCACCTCCAAGCTTCCCTACTTTGTCAAGCTAAGATGAGGAATAACTCAAGATTTGGACTCAGACGTATCTATAATCAGGATCTGAACTACAAGAGCCAACAGAGGCCTCTTAGCACAGCTCCAGCCCTACAGACAGCCTGTGTTTTCCTGGGAGGTGGAAAAGTGTAACGTGAACGAGAGCCAGGCTCTGCAGCGTGATCAATAACAACAACTAAAAGTAATGTGTCAGATTCCACTGAACTTTTTCTCACAATATGACAATTTTGAGGATTTCCTGAACCAGCCCCTGCATAAACCTGTAAATATCCAAGGCCACTGGTCACTACGTGCTTTTGAATTTTTATTTCCAGGCACATACTCAGGAAAACTTTGGACTGCTGGAAATGAGCTGAGGAGCTCAACTTCACGCTCGGTTTTGAAGGCCTTCACAAAATATTGTCATGGCCCTGTCCCCCAAGGCCCAGGAACTGCCAAGGCTTGCTGCGTGCCTGTTCTCCTGGGCTTTATAAAAAATAGACCTAACAGAACTTTTAAAATATACAGTGCACTGCAGGGAAAACATTCCCTCCATCCCAGGCTGTGCAGAACGGCTGAACTGCACCCCGTGGCTACTTCGGCTCCGTCACCTCCTTCGTCTGAGAGGGATTTAAAGCTTCCTCTCTCCCTCAGAGGTACATTTTTCTCACTGTTTTGGGGTGGAAGCAGCCTTTTTTTCCCCCACAGTCACCTCTTACCTATGTATTCAGGATGTGGGACGTTCTCCTGGGAGAGAAACACAGCTAAAAATTGGTCGTTGTCAGAAAAGCACTAAGCAGATGTACAGCTGGTGGGTAGGTGTTCTTTTGTTTGTTACTTTCTAGTTTGTTTTGCCTTTTTACATCTTATAACCTCTAACCATATAATTTCTACCTAGATTTATGATGCATTATTTCCAAATGTGTCATTTCTTTCATTACAGGTGGTGTGAGATAACCTTGATGCCCACAGCTACATCACCCACGACTAGGAAGGACCTGTCCGTCATGTTCCACACATCAGGAATTCCTGATACACTAGGAATGAGCATAAAGAGCAAGTGGCCAGTGTCTCAAATTTCACTATAGGCTGTACTTATATCAGCTTATGAAGAAAAGGTTTTAGTCCAGAATAGCCAGAAGAGAAGAAAAGCCACTCTGGTCACATTCCCATAGGGATTTCCAGTATAATCATATTATAAAGCATCCTCTCATTCATTGACTTTACCATTTTGTGTCCATCAGCTCTTACCATGGTTTTCCCTTCAAACCAGAGCCCCGTAATTACAGTCACTGGCCACACCATGGAATTGACCATTGCATCTTGTATTCTGGAAAAGAGAAACACCGATTTCATGTAGTTCTCACTGGGAAACTGGTGACAGAGACTGACCTTGAGATCTTTTTCTGTGTTCTTGGGTTAAACAATGAGAGTTTTCAAATCTCAAAAGAAAGGAAAAGGAGAATGAAGGCAGCACAAGTTTCCTCTAAGCACTGTCAGCACTGTCAGCGTGAAGACTTCTATCATTACTAAAGTTTAATATTCAGAATATTGCCAGGAGTCTGCAAGAGAGCACTTCCTAAAGTGGAGGAAGATAAAACCAAAGACTGCTTTGAGTTTAGTTAGTACAGAAAGGTCTGAGCATAAGCCAGAATCCAGAATTTGACAGCATGCAGTAATCATGCTTGGATCCAGCATTGGTTTTGGAGTTAGAAACAATTATTTTGATATTTTAAAACAACCCTTAAAGAAAGAGTAGTTTCATAAGTTACTTTTTCAGACTCTTCCCAGCAAGCTGAATGGAAATTGGCTCCTTTCTTTCTTCTCCTCTTGTTAACAATGGCAAGCTGAGACACCCTGTAAAGTGACTGTGGGAACCAGCGCTTTCAGAATAAAGCATGAAACATCCTGAGCCTTGTCAACAAGTTACTCTGTGTCTTCAGCAATAACAAATCAGTGGCAGAGCAGGGAATAAAACCCACAAGCCTCAACTCCCACTACCCTTAACATCAGAGAAACTGATTCTCAAACATTAAAGCCGCTTGTGTCTGGATGTCATCATCGAAACTCTTTTGAATGACGAGATCCCAACGATTCACAAACCTCTGACACTCAGTGGTCTCGGAGAAGAACATAAAGGTGGAGTCAAACTGTCAGGCGATCCAGGCTTTAGCACCAAAAATAAGCTTTGTGACACTAAAATGTTTAAATTTTTCAGCAGAAGGAATACCACCGGAGTTGGAGGGTTTACAGAAGTGGCCAGCTGTGAAACAGTTGAGGACTCTGGCTGACATATCTTCAACAGCTAACCTGAATGAAAGGACCAGCTGAGCACTCCCTTTCTTCCTGACAACTCAGGAATACTGTTAAACCTTGGATCATGAGTTTATAAAAAGTCATTTTTTAACCCTGAATAGAAAACTGATGAAAATGTATCTGAGAAAACATTTTCCTAGCAACTAGTAAAATGTGAATAAGCAGTTCTGGGTGATCATTGGTAGTAGTTATCAACCTTTTCAGGCATTTATAAGACTGAAGTGATTTGTGTGCCTTCAGCTATGTTGCAATCCAGAAACAATTTAGAAAAATAGCAAGAGTCTTCTTTGTTAGGAGATATGAAAATATCTAAACACAAAAATTTCTGATTCTTAATATGTAAAGCGGTTAATTTACCGCAAGCTACACCATTCAAAATGCTGTTTTCAAAATAAGAGCTTCTGGCCTAGGGAGTTATATAAAGAAGGTGTTTTCTTTATTGTTTTAACATACCTTAACTACATAATTGATGAAATGGTTCATTCTCAATATTTAATGCTCCTGTACCCAGAAGACCATACCTAATCAGAACATGAGCAAAATATGCAACAAGAAAAGACAGGAGCAAGAAAATACATTATTTGCTACCAAAAAAAAAAAAAAAAAAAGAAAAAAATAAAAACATCCCCACCTTTAATTA
>VZTA01028642.1:300821-356786 GCA_013398855.1 Mohoua ochrocephala
AGGACAAAAGTTAGCAGCTCCCCACCTTGAATTGAAAGCACAGGCAAAAATGTTTAGACAGTCATTAAGGTCAAAACTGCGTTTCCCAGGGTGAAACTCTGCCACCGCTATCCCCGAAGTCAGCCACACCTCTCCCCTGACTGCAGTAGGGCCAGCATTTCATTTCCCAGGGCTTTCAGTGAGGACAGGATCAGAGCACAGCAAAAGCTGGCAGATTGTTAAAATTAGCTGTTTCTGGTGTCCATCCTCTCATGATCTCCACAAAAATTCCTAATCAATAGTATGGCAATTAATTGCGGAAACATCCCATTAAATGCAGACAAATCTTAATAGGAGAGGAGAATTTAGTAGCTGGCATAAATCCATCTTTCTTGACATGCCTTCCCTTTTTTGATTTATTTTTAATCTTGCACTTCTCCATTTTCCAATACCTTTCATCCCTCGTTCCATACTCCTTTCTCTCAGGGAAAATGCAGGGTGACAGTATAGACTGCACGGCAGCAGGAGGAATGAAAGGTTTATTTCAAAGTTGCTCTGTTCTTTTTTTTCTGTGTGTGGCTTTGTTAAGTACATACCGTATTTCTGAGATCCAGCTAGGAAAAACTAGAAAAGTCTTCCAATTATAATCCTTGATATTTCCCCTGAAGCTAAACCAAAGCCCCTTTGAACTAGAAAAGTGTCTTTCAAAAATGAGAAGGGCAAGACCTGAACTTTTCTACCTGTAGTCTTCTAGTCCAAGATTAGAGTTGTGGGTTGATTTTTTTTCCCCCCCTCTTCTCCTCAAGGAAGAAAATACGCTGATTTTTAATACAACTATTTTTAGTTAATCCAGCTTTCTTTTTTATCCTCTGTAGCCAATGCCTGCACCAGTCATTTGAGCATTATTTAAGTTATATGTCTACATCAAAAGTAACAGTTTCCCGGGTGTATATTTGCTGGCTGTGCAGAGGAGGTAAATAAGATTTTGCAGCGCTTCTTGTCAAAAATCCCATTGTCACAGGCGTGTTTATTGATTGATTTTCCCGAGTATGTAAGTTATGGATTAGCCTTTGCTCACGTTAGAAAACAGTTTCCATTAGGAAGTCAATGCCCGGTAAGGTGCAGACAGATTTAGCGTGCGTGTATTCATCTGGTGCTCTCCCAAATGGCTCCGAGGTGGGCTTGTGGGTGATTTCTGGAGGGAGGGAATTCATCATGCCTGCTTAGGGGCTGGCTAATGGGCTTCTCCCTGCCACCCTGGGCGCTGCTCATGAGAACCCAAAAATTGAGACCCCGCGTGTGTTGGTGAGAATAACTACTCTAATGCAGGTGGTTTAGAAAACTTATGGGTGGCATAAACATGAGTCTTCTAGCATGAAGTGCCATAACAAGGTGCAGCGAGGGTTTAATGCACAGAAAGTGAATAATTCCAATTTTTCTAATGGGTTTTCATATCCATATGAAGAAAAACAGCTTGGTTTCCTACATCTTTTAAAAGCAGCACGCTTTACATAAAAACTATAGCCTTTCTGCTTGATCTATGTTTTAAAACATAATATTATGCCCAGAATCTGAACTAAAAAGGTAATAAAGATACTGTCTTCTGGGACCAAGACAGCAATGAAACTTCCATTCTCATAACTCACCAACCCTGAGTACAACTTATCAAATTTATTCGCATGGAATGTTTTACAAATAAACAAAGGGAAACACGTTGAAGTGAAATAATGTTCAGTATTTTGAGGTCTGCATGAGGACAAGTAATCATGCCTTTTACTTAACCACTTACACTTATTCCTTGTTTTTTAATATGTCTCCAGCAAATTAGACAAGAATCTTTGATGTGTTATTGGAGTCAAAGATCATGTTACCTGTTTTGCATGCTACAGCAAAAGTCCAGAAGCTGCACAGTAGACAAACTCGACTAGAGTGAGGGGAAAATCTCGTGAAAAGAAGTCTCCTGGTACATTAGCAAAGTTAAGAGTAAATATTCCTGCTACAGAACCTCTTAAAGGCCTTAACCAGAGTAAATTCCTTGCTCTATCCAGGAGAGGCTGGATGGTTGCTTGGTTAAAGTGCAAATATAAAGCGTTACACGTTTCAATGCCTCAGGCCTCTCAGAGCTACAAGGCAACCAGAAAAGTCTTCATCTGACTGCTAAGGTGTTCTGGTGCTCTTAGTTCGCCCATAATTCTGGAGTAAGGACCTCTCACTGATGGAATGCCAGTACACAAGGAGTACTGCTGCAGGGAAGGTTGTGGACACCAATTCTTTATGCTTTGAAGCCCTGAGTGTCACTGTTTAGACCCTTGTGGCGGAGCCAACACTTCTTCCCCTCCCAGACACATTGCAAAGATGCCTACATCCAACACTGAGGGGAAACCACGTGCTGTGGTTTCCAAGGGCTGCTTGTTGGGAAAGCAAGAAGCTGAAATGTGAGAATTCAAGAGAAGAATGAGATTATTCATTGGCTGACAGGACAGTACCCTACTCAAAGAATCCCCATATTTCTCCCTTTAAGTCCCAAAAAGCAGGACTGAGAACTGGTAGAAGATTTTTAATGAGTTCTCACAGAAGCACAAGGATGTTGGTGCTTGCTTGGCCCTGTCCTTTGCTCTTCTTGAAAGGAGAGAGCCTTTGGAGCACAGTCTAACACTGCCTTTGCAATGGTTACCCCAGAAAATCTGAAAATGACTCTTTCTGGCCTGATCAGTGTGGAAAAAGCCATCCCTATATAATTTTTTGGATAAAGGAGAAGATAGAGCTACACTGCAGCAGTCAAAGCCTCTTTTCCAGACATGAATACGACGTGGAACAGATCAAACATTTTAAGGTCACTACCCAAGGGAGACAAATGTCACGCTCTGGACTCTACCTACATTGTTTTATTACCTTGGCATTGACAAGCTGGACGATTTCATCTGCTTAGCAGACAGCGTCTCGGAGAGAGGGGAGCCTGGTGACAGCTTTCAAGCTGCCTTTTGTAAGGTGCACACTTCAAAAGAATATATATAGTAGCAAGTAAAAATTAAAAACCCTGGCAAAAGTTTCATACAGAAAACACCCTGACTGTGAAGCCAAAAAACCCCCAACTGGTTAGCATTCAGAAGCAGAGCTCTTTTAGCTGATATTGACTGATTGATTCATTGGATGTATAGAAGTGTTATTAAGAGGGTGAGGGCTCCTATCCACAAGGATAGGCACACTCAGCACATCTCGGAAGCAACCATCCAAATTAAAGACATCCCATCACAAGTAAATCCAATCACATAAGCTCTATACTCTTTCAATTGTTGCTTCCATACTGTCCCACTAATTTCAGGGTCTCTTTTGAGGGAAAAGACTGAATCCCATCATGTGCCTTGACTTCACAATGTGCCCTGGCTCAGACGCTGTTTTACTCAGACAGAGAAGAGAGGAGGCACTTTCAGACCGGGTGCCAAGAGCTTTGAATTGCAGCAGTGCCTGGCCAATCTTTCCCCACTCATTTTAATCAAGGAGGTTCCAATTCAGATAACCCCTGCTGATCACAGCTCAGACTAACATTGTAAGAAAACCAGGAGAATGTTAGAACTGCGATGTGGATAGGTATGCCTCTCATATGCGCTAATGTATGCACGTCTCCTGAAACAGCCTGAAATTGCTTTGAGTTCAAGATTTTTTTTGCCAGCCCAGGCAAAGCTTCCACTGACTGTTACCAGGAACATTATTTGACTTGAAAGAGCAAGCGTGAATTTCGTGCATCTGCCCAGCAATGTGAAATCAATTCCGATAATGCCATCGAATGTAACTTATCTGAAAATTACTTTTCTTGTGCTATGGTTTTCCCCGTGAAACCCTGCAATGGTTGAACTGATAATGTTGGATCTGAAGTCTCATGACTATTATGCAGTATTACTCTCCAGCTGGGAGACTTGGCAAGGCAACACATTGACATCTTCATGAACTTAGCACTTCACATCAAGGAGAGGATGTGAGCCTGTCAACTTGACACTCATAGTGCAATCTCTTTCAAATTGGCCCTTAGAAATCTTTACAATATGACTGGAAGCTCTTCACAGTCATATAAATAGGATGCATTAGATTCGGCTGCCACAAAAAAAAGTCAAAGGGTACTAATCATGTCTTTTCCCTCAAATTAATATTGTCACATGTACTTGTACTTAGATGATGTTGGTGAAATGTCTCTTCCGTCTGTTTTGGTGCATACGTACACCATTAGGAGGAGTCTTTCATTTTATCTTTACTGAAGCTGTCCTTCAATTAACACAGAATTTCTTTCTAGCTTGCCAGATATATTTAAAGTTACAAATATATGTGACACTAGTATCTAATCCTTAAGAAATGCCTTCACCTCATTAAATTAAATGGAGAACCATCTTAGGTTCATTACAATGGCAGGATTAAGGGAAATGATCAGAGGTATTTAAAAAGTATTTGACAGGGTTTTAAAGATGATCAGAAATTCTGAACACTTCCTCCTGCTTACCTAGTCTGCATGGCTATGAAAGTGATAAAAAAAAGAGATTAAAGATAAACCAAGAACAACAAGAATTTGACACTTACGAGCCCACTTACAGAGTCCTTTCTATTGAACTGGGATACTTTACCCATTAATAAACTACAATTTAGCTTAGGAAGAGAAAAGGAAATTTTATGTCGCTCTCATGATCCATACTGCAGAAAATCTCAGAGAAAATATGAAATTCTAGGCATCAAGAGGAAGGGCCCTACAGGCAAAAACTATCTGCCAGATATTCCCTGCACCATCATCTTCTGTTGATGCCAGGGAGATTTTAATTCCAGTACTTCACATTGCAAAAGTATTGCACAAGGAAATAAACGCCTTTTGGTATTTTAGCGCTGTCCAGATCCTCTATGATTTTACACTTTCATACCCATACCAGCAACGTGAGTCAAACTTCTGTTTGCATAACAGGTATGTTTCCTTCCATGTGAGTGAGATGAGTGCACAACAGCATATGGACCAACCGCAATTACAAAACTGCACAAGGGCCACTTCTGTGCACAATGCAGCAGCAAAAACCCACAGGATCAAAAATGGAGTGTAATCTTCATGCAAAATGCAAACTTGGACAGCATCCCTGGCCACCTGAGACAGTTCCCAAGGGTCTCAGGTGTAAAACAGAAATTTGACATCAAACACCCAGCCATCCTTTCATTTAATTACTTCCTCTCATTTCATTAGCTCTGTGCTAGCTGAGTTGCATAAGCAATTCTATGGCGTGAGAAGGATCTGTAGCCATGGAAATATTTTTTCTCTGAAAGCATACTTGCTCACTTTGTGAAAAATGTATAATCCTCCCTGGCAAAGAAGTGAGGGTATTGGATGTTTGAAGTAAGCAGATTGAGCCCTGGGTATAGCTTTCACATTGCAGCCCACAGTGTGGGACCAAAAAAAAAAAAAGCAAACCAAAAAACTCTTTGGTCCTGGGGGAGTCCTGGTACGGCTGCTGTCTGAAGGCAGCCCTGCCAGCCAGGTTTTCCTGGAGCAAAGGGGGAGCATCCTGCTCCTTTCTCTGTGCTTGGCAAGCACCGGGAACCAAGTCCCCACCACTGCTTTTCTACCTCTTCCCTCTTGGAGGAGCTGACACCCGGAGGCGGATGAAGAGGAATCCCTCATTTCACTCATCCAAAATTCAAGGAGTAGTGCCTGCAGAATACATGGAAATGGCACCAGCTGTCTTCCTGTGAGGAATAACCCAATCCAGGGTGTGTGTCACTCAGTTCTGTGAATTTAGGTACAAGCTATGAACTACTAGAGTTTTATATATGAGTCAATTTTTTTCTCCATTTTGCTATGGAAGAAAAAGCTAGCAAAGCTAATCCTTATTTCAACTATTTTCAAGAGGCAGCAAAACACACACTACATTTAATAATCTTATTGTTTGTGTTGGTAGATTGGCAGGAGATCCCACAACATGAGTTACACGGCAATAAAGATGCAGGCTCCCATGAGACCTAGTTCTGCTCTTGAAATTAGAGGGTATAAACCTCTCCACCAGCAGTCTGGGGAAAAAAGAGAAAACCCACAGTAATATTTCATCAGAATTTAGCCAAAACAGCTGCATGTGTCCTACAGATTATTGTTTTTTTTCTTTCTTACACAAATCACATTCAACTGCACTTGGCTGCTGATAATGGGAAGGGGACATTTCCTGCAGGGAAGCATAGACTCTGCAGATCCCAGTCTATCACACAGACTTCAGACACCCATAAATATTTCTGTTTTGTTTCCATCACTTTCAGGTCTCACAGAAATTCAGTGATGAATTTATAGAATGAGGCATCTGTGACTTGTCAAAGTTTACTTTTACATGGCGGGCAGCACAGAAAAAATTCATTCCTGGCTATCACGACTGAGTTACAGTAAAGTGCTGCATCAGGGTGAGCTTTGATAAATTCAAGTGTCCATTGAAAAGATACAGTATTTCACATTCAAGCGCAATTGCTGAATTCTGGCCTTTTTGCAAAATCCAAGGAAGGGACAATTTATTATTTAAGCAAGCACTGCAGTAGATCAGGAGTCAAACTGGCACCCTGGCTATTAATTGCCCTCCAGGGTGACCAGCAGAGAAAACTGTCAGTGTCAAACCATCTACAGAACACATGTGAGTGAGAGAAGAAGGGATGAATATCTACCTGCTTACTACTTCTGCTCAAATACCTATTTGACAATAGAAGTGAGGGCCTACAGTATTAACAGCCAGTGTCCAGCAGTCAAGGGCTGTCAACAGCCACCCCTAAACTCAGAGGAGCTATTTTGGACCTGTAGAGTGCACTCTGACTCTCTGCACTTGGACATAATTTTTTTTTTCTCACCTTGGAAGTCACTGTGGGAAAGGGATGCTGCACACCCAGGTCTTGCCCCAGCAGGGAGTCAAGTCGTGTCCAAGGTGTGTGACTGGATCCCAGTTTACACAATGTAGGGAGCAAGAGACCTATTGGAACTTCCCCCAGGTCTGTGGCTTTCCCTGGATCAGAGTCCTGGAGGACACATCCTAATTTTAGTGTTTTCATTTAGGCTGGAGTGGGAGGAGAAAGGTCTGCAACCACCTGAATGCTTAAGGTAGCACTACTTGGGTTTAGCTGCTCCTACCTCATGACTTCGCCTGCACAGGCAAGTGCACCTGGGAACCACACTCTGGTTCATCACAAACTCTGGGCACTTGGGGTTCAGCCCAGAAGTAACCTGGGATTTTGCCAAGAGGCCTCAGGCTAGTGCTAGGCAAGGGCTAAGCCTTCCTTCTGACAGACAGGAACCAACCAGGAACAAGGAACAGAAGAGACAGGACACGGGCTGAGATGTGGGCAGCATATTCCTGGGAACCATTTTAACTTCTTAGTTCCTGTAGATCCCAGCAAGTTCACAGGGCCTCTGAGCAGGTTGCTGCTGGTGAGCTGTGATTTCTGCTCTGCTAGGTAAAAAAATTATTCAAGTAAACACAACTACACAGCCAAAAAGAGTTGAACATGGTTAAGATCACGTTAAACAGATTACCAATATGTTGATTTTTTAATCTTTCCAAAGAGCTGAAAAAGCATTCAAGAGGCAACATGCTCTTCCCTTTAGCATAATTTTCTCCCCCTATCTCTCAAGGCTTTGCCCTGCTGTTGAGGATACCATCACGTGGTGCAACAGAGCTCCTCACTTCCCCTACCTATAACTCCTGAGAGGCTGCAGTTCTTCCCGCAAAGTAACAGTAAATTTTAAACAGGACTTGCTAAATCCTTGGCTGAAACAACAAAATACTCTTTTGCCCCATGCAGAGATCGTGAAAGCAGCAAGGGCTGCTGGCCATTCCAGCGCAGCACTGAATGGGTTGCTTTGCATTCTGTAACCTGGCAAGCGTGCAGCAGATGCTCCTTTTGGGAAGAGCAAAACCTCCTAGTAATCTCTATCTTTTTAACTACTGAGTTGGCAATTTATTGACTACTGAGCTGGCAATTGACTGAAAAAACTCCCACAGGAGCAACAGTGGAAAAGGGAAAAGTGGTGCAAGACAGAGCTGAATGTGATGCCATGGGTGGTACTTTTTTAAACCACTCCTGTCTCTGCAAAACACTTATCCTTGAGTGTACATAGTTTCCTCCTCAACAGCATTTTTCCTGTATTCTTTCAACCTGCTGCATAATATCAAAGTATCTGAATCTCTTGATAAGCGCTACACACTTAGTACTAATCACGGTGGATTTTATCCCCTTGTTCTTTCTTGAACTTCTCTTAATTTCTCTACTTGTTTCTGATTGGATCAACTATAATTGTTATATTGATTTTAAATTTTTTCTATCTGCAATTTATCAGCAGTATCTTTTCCATTTGCTACTGCCTTTGACTGCGGGAACAGTCTGAGTGAATCAGAATTAGGTCTACTCACAGCTGAGCTGAGGAAACCTGCTGAGCCATTATAGCTAGAGCCCTGGATCCCAGAAACTGTCATAAATAAAAGCCATTATGACTAGTACCTCATGCCATTTCTGACTGTGAACATATGGCAGCGTACTCTGTATGGTCAGGAAAACAATAACTACTTTATGGACCTATCTGAATGTTAAAACAGGGAGCTTTTCTCTGATGTGAGGCAAAAACATCAGAGTTCCTAGTAATGGAACAGTATAATTTCTAAATTCTTCTTCAAACATTCAGTGCATCTCCCTCCTCTTGTCTGCGAACTGAAAAGCCAGACCCAGTGTGAAGGAGAATTTCTTTTCTATCAGAAAAGCAGGAGACACAGGGAGTGCAGCTCTTGCGTGTCTCTACAGAGCTGAATGAAGTGCAGGTTCATCTTAGGAAAAAAGTCATCAAACCACATGCAAAATAAGTGATGCAAATAAAATAAATAAGATATATCTGGGCAGCTCTGGAAATGGGAGCAAGCAGGAAGGAACAAAAAGAGAGGGGGAGCAGAGGTGTGGAGGGAATGGGCACCTGCACAATGAAGCTTGGAACACAGGAGTGAGATGGACATCTGCCTGCAGCCTTGTGCTGTCCTAGGTAATAGGGTGTCATCAACTCTTAACTAAAACTCATCCATTCCTATCCTAAAAAACAAATTGCAGGAGTCCTGCCCTCTGTACTATGGGAAAACTCCTGAATGCTTGTGCCTGTTTTTACATACTAAAGTGCTGTTGTGTCAATGCTGTCATTTCTGCTCAACAAGCTCTTTTTCCTCTCCTCCTCCCTCCTTTAGTGTCTCCTCCTCTGGTAAATCTGGAGATACCAGTCATATCCTCTCTCAACTTTTGTTTTTTCTCACTTGAAGAAACCACACATTCAATTTCCTTTCATAAGATCTCCTGCTAAGACCATTGCGCCCGTCTCAGTCCTTCCATCTTAAATTAATTTTTGTGAGATTATACAAAGAGATGCACACGGTATTTCGGATACAGGCTGGAGCCTTGTAAGTCACTACACTAAAGGAAGAATTTAACAACTTATGACCCCAATGAGCTTTTTCATAACTACGTCTGCAGCTGACCTAGCTCCCTCCCTGCTCCCAGCTCAAGCATCAGTTAATGCCTGAAATTCTTGTTCATGGTCCCAAAGTGCATATCTTTGCATTTTGTACTATAACGTTCCATCACATTTAAATGGTTCTTGATCTCAAGGTCATCTAATTATTTCTATATAATATGGTAATTCACATTTTTATTGTTAATATGTCCCACATCTGCACAACCCGAAAAAAAAAAAAAGATCATTAATTCTCTCTTACTTTTTGGTACTGAGGTCGTTGATGAAAATTTTAAATCATTATTAAGAATTATTTATTTATTGGATTATTATGCCATAATCTGATAATTGTACTTTGCTAGACACTTTCTAAGAGTTCCCCTTTCAGCATGGCCTTTTGCCAGCTTCTTCTGGACCACCTTTCACCATCACTTCATAATTTCCATAAGTTCATCCTAATTTAATTAAGTTACTGTAAGTTTAACTAATATTTTCCCATCTGGCACAACAGTAGACATTTTACAGAAGCCCGGAATACTGCTTACACGTGCACTTTTTCTTCCCTCCCCCTCAGCTATTCCATGCCTTAGAAATGGGGAGGAGCAAACCAGGGCTGAGCAGCCTTCCATCCTATGGAAATGTTGGAGTTCTGCCACCAGGACAATGCAAGCAGCTTGGGAGCAGCAGGCTGAGAAGACCAAAACATCATTGTTCTCTGGGCAGCCAGAGATTCAGGGCATCCACCAGGTTTGAAATTCAGCTTTCTCAGCATCCCACATCCTGAGATTGCGAGGGAAATCTTGTCCTTTTTCCTTCTCCCTGGTGGGGTGACAACAGACATCACTACAAGAAGATGCCCTTGAATATTTCTTCCCTAAAATCAATTTTTTCCAGAAAGGACAAGAGATTAAGGAGTTCAGCAGAAACAGGATTTCTCCCCACACATACACATATATGTGTTTTTAAAGCATCTTTCTTATTGTGCACGATAGCAATTCCAGAAACATTACTCTTGAAAATTATTGGTTCAGCACGAATGCAGCAGAGTCCCAAGTGCTACACTGCTGTCAATTCCTTCAGTGCTTGCAGCTTTCTTGCAGCCTCCTAAGAAGTCCAGGCTCCTGTAGGAGCTATTCAAGATGATAAAGTCGTATTAAAGGCCTTTGCAGCTTTTTTTTTTTTTATTTAAGAAATGTCAGAGCTAATACTTGCCCTTCGTGCTGTTTTCCTCTGGTATTACACAAATCCTGTGAGATTTTCCCATTTGACCTGATGACCACATACCTTACCCTTGGCAACAAAAGGCATATCCGTGCATGAGTCAGAAACAAAACTGTTGCGTTTCTTGGCCTTTCTGTAAATGGTAGAATTCGCACTTGTTTAGGCTTTTATCAAAATCTCTAGTTGGAGAGTGGTGTGGATGTGAAAGGGAAAAATAATGGGCTCGGCACTGCAAGTGCATCAGAACAAGCCCTTGTTGTATGCTGCTCTTCCAGTGAGTTACGGAGTTTGTGAGAGCTGATTTTCATTTGCCAAAACATTTAAGATTTATGGAGTCTTGTTTTACGGTCCTATCATATTCCTATCCGTGACTCAGGCTTACTGATATTCTTTATTGTAGCTAATGTTCTCTTATGTCAGAGCATGACATGAAAAACCTTTAAAAAGATGGCATAAAAAAGAGATTACTTTTTTTGTTCAAGGTAGACTATCAGGTTTTTTAGAGCCATTTGCAGTTGAGACTTCGGAGTCTGGTGCCAATCTCATGTTACCTGTACCACTGGGGACACAACTGACACTTGGCAAATATTCCCATATTCCCCTTTTACCCTTCCTGTCAAGGATGACTCAAAATAATACAAAGTCCTTGGACACATCCCAGCCACGCTTGTTATGCCTCCAGTAAAATTTGATCCAAACGGTGATAGGATGGGTTTTTAATTGCCATGGGTTCAGGGAGTCTGGAAAGTTTCTGAGGTCCTTTCTTCCTCTTTGTTTTATGGACAATGCAGTTAGCATAATATGAGCTCTAACACAAGAAGTAACAGAGAAAGCCGAGATGGTGAACTTAATCTCAACATCAATGCCTTTTTCATTTCATTCTTTATTAAAAAGGTCAGCTGTAATTAAGGTGCTTACTTATTTAAACACCTATAGATAAGGACGAATGATCTCTCAGAGCAGTGCCCTGAACACTTAGATAAAGATAAGCTAGATGTTTTCCAAGTGGCTGGGTCTGATTAAATTTCTCGTAAAATACTTCTGTAGAACTGGCTGAATTAGTCTCAGATTTCCTAGTGGTTATCTTTGAGAATTTCTGGAAAATAAATGGAGACCCAAAAGACTGCAAGAGGATAAAAACAGTGTACCTTTACCATAAGGTAGAAAAGAGAATGTTATAGACCACACAATTTCAGCTCTCGGAGGAATAGTGAAACAAACCCAGTTGAAGAACGCATAAGCAATTAAAAGAAAAACAAGGAAGACTAGAAAGAGCCAATAAGCAGTCACTAGGAACAAATGCTGTAACACCAATTTAGTTGCTTTCCTTGGCAGGGTAAATGGCTTGTATTTAGTGAGAAGTTGCAATAGATACCACATATCTTGACTAGGATAAGATTTCTGACCTTATCTCCTATAACATCCTCATAAGAAACACGGTATAAATGAAACTACAGGATGGCAAACCAAGTGTCCTAAAAAACATCCACAGAGTGTACACTGCCAAAGTACAATCCCATACAATACCTCTCTGTGGAGAGACGCAGTCTCTGCATGGTTTGTTTCGACCCAGATGATAAAATATAGGATGTGTGTTAAATTGACAGGTCTGCAAACATATTAGATAAGGGAAAAATGCAAAGTTTTGCATTAGCAAAGTCATTGCATAAGGTAATTCTTCCCTTTCCCTTGGGGCTCACAAGGCCTTTGTGAGCCTCGGTTGGCCAGCATGTCTCTAGGCAGGTGTGGAACACTTGGGGGGAAGGACAGAGTGACAAAAAGATCCCAGTTTTCTGCAAAAATTTGGGCTAGTTTGATTTAGGGAAAATGCTAAGAGGCAGCATATAACAGTGTTCATCTATGCAAAAGAGCACTGTAAAAAGCCCTTACCCGTGACAAAGGAAGACAGTTAAAAGCTAATGAACTTCAGCTATAGCAAGAGTAGATATTAGGAAAAGCTTTCAGCAGTAAAGATACTTAATTATCTATGGAATTTTTAGAAATTCCATCTCGGAAGATCTTTAGTAACAGATTCAGATAAGTTGTCCATTAAAAACTCCAATTTACCCATGGAAGATAAAAACCACTTTTCCTCTCTTATACTTTCTTACTCCGGACTCCTTCCCTCAGTGCCCGTTAGATTCCCCACATGTGCAGCTCCTCTCCCTGATGGAAGTTCTGCCACACTTCCAGAGCTCCTTCCTCCAGCAATTCACACCAGCATCCTTTCCTTTACCCGTCTATTGTAACCCCTTCAGCAGATTTTAAGTGCACCACACTTTTCCTCATGCTACGTTAACCCCTTGCTCTAGCAGGCCTCTACATCTTTTTTTTCACCTCCATACAGGCTGTATGTGCCTGCCATCTAATTGACAAGGGATGATCCAGTCCCTGGGACATGTTTGACCAACTAGGACATGCCAAGGAACACCTGGCACCTCTAAATCATCAGCATTTCACCAAAATTCCCCCTCCAGGCTGTGTTAAAGACCTACTCTGAGCCACAGGGCTGTGATTGGGTCTGGCTGGTAAGGAGATGGATTGCTTGACTTCCTGACCTCCACTCCATTTAGGGTGGAGAAGAACTTTGAGATCACTGAGTCCAGCTGCAAACCTAACACTGACAAGCCCCCCTCTAAACCATGTCCCTCAGTGCCACAGGTACACAGAGATGTAGCCCTCTCATGCAGATGAACCTCTGTTCCAGTAGATCCCTCTCCACTTTCTTTACCCTCCACACACAAGAGGTGATGGTGAGGCAGCAGACAAATGATTTAGAGTTAGAATCCAGAGGGCTCCCTTGACTAAGTCATGGACAATCATGCTTTGAAAAGCAAAGTCCACTGCTACCCATAAAAGGGGCAGCAAAAGCTCTTAACTCCACAGCTCTGGCTGAAGCTGCCGTGGATCTGCAGCTCTGCAATGAGCAAAGAGTCAGACCTACTCATGATACCCAAATGCAAGTTATCCCATCCTCATCGCTGCAAAGGAACAGGACAGACTCCATGCACTTTGTTTATCAAGCAGGTTTACTGGGCTAATGTAGTGAAACCTTTGTGTCCAGGTTTTACTACAGCTAAAACACTATGAGGTGAATATGGGCTTCTGTATTGGATTTCAGGACCGACACTTCCATACAGAGTTTTCATTCATTGATTTCAGATGCCCGCACTGAGATTGCCACGCCTGAGTGTTTAGAAGCACTGAATTTTAGCAATTATGTGTTATTTTCAATAAAATCTATCCCAAACATGCCTGAAGCTTCAGTGCCAAGTTGAATACTTCTAATTAATACAAAGTATTTTAAACATGCGTGCTTTCCTGTCAGTACTGCCTCATTTCCAATACATGCCTCCAATTGTTCTAAGTTCTACAGATGCAAGGCATATGCTGAAAAATCCTGTGAACATGTCACTAAAGCTGCACATTGTAATTAAATAAAATGTGATTGCCCGTCAGTTAAAGTTGTTTTTTTTAAAGAAACAAATAAGACTTATTTGAGCCTCAAAATTTCAGGCACAGGTCTTGAACTTATCATCATCTATTTCAGAAGTTTGTACTTTGTGCCTATGGCATACCTCATTTTGACATGTCCATCATTTTTCAAATGGATGCGTGCTGCTATCCAAAATCCATTACTTGTGCTATGAATTGGATAACGCTCTATTATTTACTTCTGGCACAGTACAATCAGACACATGCATCTTTTTTGGCTTTGTTACTGGCTTTCACTTTCCAATGAAGGAGCCTGAATACATTAACTTAACATTTTAATGAATTGGTAACAGTAATGGGCGCTTAGAGTATAGATTGCTTTTGTAAAGTGCTGCTGCACTGAGAAGCGCCTTGAAGTGCTGTCCAACGTTTACCAAGCAGTTAAGAAAGCATGATTTATTTTGGACTAGTTTTATTAGGCAGTTATTGATAGCTATATAATGAATGATCAGTATGCAAGGAAAAGCATTCGATTGCTTCTTTCAAACCATTCTTGACATGTAGCGTAGCCAAAATAAACAACCTCCTTACACTGACTGCTTAAATCACAGAAGAAATCCCTACCCGCACTCAACGAGGTTCTTTTTTTCTCCTCTTAAGGCAATTATTGTTCAAGTATATTACAAAATACTGGGTATTTTTCACTCAGATATCAAAGACTCAAAATTATTCTGCACAGGTTGTGGAGGGGGTAACTTCTCTTCCTTTTTTTTCCTTTCATGTGAGCGCAGCACAGTGTAGCAAGACAAAACCCACGCAAACATACTCTCTTCATACAAAGAGTGCAGTGGTTCAAGCTGCAATGAATCTACACTTTTGTTTCTACCAATGGTAATTCTCCATCCCATGCTTCCACGCTGTTCAAAGCCAAAGTAAACCATGTCTGAAACTGAATTTTAATTAAAAGCTCGAAAGTGATTTTAATCTCAACAAATGCAAAAAAACAAAAAAAAAGAAGACAAGAGGAAAAATAAGGCTATGGTATCTGACTACCTGCTCTCACCCCAATAGCTGCTGCCACCAACCAGAAAATTATTAATCACAGATTTATTCAAATTCATATTTTGAACAACATCTAAGCATGTTTGTGAAATGCATCACCAAGAAGCCATCTGTGCATTTTCAATGATACCATTTATATTTCATAAAACCAAGCAGCTGTTTTGCTGTGATTTTTCTGAGCCTTTAAAATTGGCTTTCAAGACCCCAAAGCCATTGAGGTTATAGAACATAAACCACAAAGCATCTATTTCTAAGTGTGCCTGGAAGGGTGATGATGAGAAAAACTTACAAGATGCAGAGAGAAATTCTTAGTGTTTACAAACTTGATTAGAATGAAAAGTAATTGTCAGGATTATTTCGACCCTCCAGCCTAATTGCCCAAATTCTCTTCTTTTATTAGACAGGGTTTGAGACTAAAGGTGGGAATGCAAACCTGAACTCCCGATAAGGAAAACAATCAGACAATGTATTAAAAATAATTATTGTGCTTAATTCCACAAGAGTGAAAAGCTTAAGTTAATGCTGAGCCTGTATAATATGGGTAAATAATGTGAAGAAGGAGCATTTTATCAGCAGAGTAATACGTTTCTAAGCATAGATGAGTTGCATTTACTGAAGAGCAGCTAATATTTATGTTGGAGGCAGAAAGTGAGTGAGTCACTGCTCTTTATCTGAGAATTTGTTCACTGCTTCTGCCTGAACTAAAATAGTTGTGTTGATTAAAATGGTAACTCTTACCTCAGTACAGGCAAGTATAACACACACTAAATTAAAGACTATATTCAGTGATTAGCTACTTTTAACCTAAATAGGATATATTCCTCTTTGTTACAGAAAAGAAACTCTCCAATATCTCGTTGTTTCTGCTTCACAGGACACCACAGGGATATGACTTTAAGAGATTACATATAGGTAGGAAGATTAGGAGGAATAAAGAGGAATTGTATCTTCCAGTAAAATCACAAAGTCACAGAAAAACTCCAGTTAGAAGAAAGCTGGAACATCTCTAGCCTAAACTCCTGCTCAAAGCAGGATCAACAGTGAATTCAGAATGGGTTGCTCAGGGCTTTGTCCAGTCAGGCTTGAAAGTCTCCAAGGATGGAGTCGCTGTGACCTCTCTGTGCAACCTCTTGCAGAGTTTGTCCACCTTTACAGGGCGAATGATCCTGCCCCAACCATACTGGTCTCCTCCCCTAAACTTTCTCCCATTCACTGATGCCTGGCAGTCCCCACTTTGGGTGCAGTGCTCTAGTGGTGCCTAAGGCGTGGTATTTCCGACCACTTTCTCCATCATGTGGTCAAAAATGTCTTCTGGCTACTGATTCTACAGCACAAGTTGCACTGACTTGAGTGAGGGAAAATTTCACTCTGGCTTTTTATAATTTTGGGCCTAATTCTAGCTGGATTAGACTGTTCCACGTGTATCTGGAGGTTTTGCCCTTGCCAAAAAAAGGCTGAGGCAGAGCCAGCACTGCTGAAAATAGGCAAGCAAGTTGGAGCTCCCCAAAGCCCAGCTCAGGGAACTTTGCCACCAGTTCCAGCATTCTCACTGCAACCGCATTTTGGCAAGGTATATGACTAACCCTGATGTGAGAGAATACTCAGCTGAAATTTTTTACAAGTACTTTGTCATTTCCTTAGTCTCATACAATGCCTAGAATGGGAGCAATACCCAGGGGCTTTACAATAACACTTAAACAATCAGGTTTATTATCTGCTTGTCTTAATTAAATGCCTCTATTTTTTCCCCAGAGGAAGAAAGTTTTTTTACATTAAACAATTTAGTTTGAAGTAAATGGGCCTCTAAAAGATATATCGTTTACTCTGATTTGATTTACTCTGCACAGAAGATTCCTGTTCATGACTATTAATGCGACTTAGCCCAATCAGATACGTTTCATTTGTGTCCTACTTCAAATCTTTAGTTTCTCCTATATGTCAAAAATGTTGGGGCTGCTGAATGATAAAGCCTTGTTGCTATGGCAATTAGTTCCATTACCTAGGTGACAGTGCTGGCATAATGTCACCACTAAAGCGATATAAATCCTGAAATATTTTTAGTGTCTCTTGCAGATGAACCACGGTAAAACCACCGCTTTTCAATGAGCCAAAATACCCACAGGTGATGGGAAGGAAGCTGCAGCTTGACCACTGTCTGTGCTACCTGGAGAAGTGCAGCTGGACAGCACACTGGACAGGCGGACCTCCTACATTCAGCAGCAATACGAGAGAATGACAAGGAATAACAAAGAAAACCCCATAGAGAATGATAATAATATTTAAAAAAAGAGAAAAAACTTCCTTGTTTGGGCAGCTGCTGAATGAACTACGCCTCTCTATTCCCACCACTTTGCCCTCTCCTAATTCGCTGGGGTAATATGAAGGCATGTTCTGCAGCTGCATGAATTTGCATATTTTAAGCCTTTGTATTATTTATTATACAATATTTAGTCACACTTTGAAACCTCTGTAAGGGTTAAAGTCTCACTGTATCAGGAACTGTACAAATAAAAGCAGTGCTTGACAGCCTCTGCCCTCCCAGAGCTGAAAGGCTTGCAGAAGAGTTCAGGTGATGGTGAGGCAAAAAGCAGCTACTGCCATTTTCCTGGTTATCTGCAATTTATGAAAGCTTTTATCTTCTAGTCTCTAGCCACAGCAATTCACACAGCCCACAGTACAGATGAAGCCCACAGGTAGCAAATTTGGCAGTGATTAAAAGGACAATGATGGTAGCATCTGTTATGTTTTGGGTTTTTTCTCCTCCCTCAGCTTTGCCTCAGGTTCCTGGGGCATGCTGAAGTGCGCCGGTATTGGCTGCGCAGTCAGCATCCAATTGCACCTGCTTTGACCAGGAAATCTGCATAAAACGTGACAGGATTTTTCTCCTACTTCTTTCTCAGATTAAAAGTCCATGTTTTGGAAACCTGCCAGGAAATCAGTAGTTAGGGGAACACCCATAGCCACGTTAAAACAGATGAAGGACTTCATCAATCTTTAAGCATTCAGACAGAACAACAAAAGCGTTATTTTCACTATCCCATACACAGGGTTCTTCTTCCCCTGCCAGGATAGTGTGTAAGCAACCAAATACATTTAAGCAAAGGATATGCATCAAATAACAGCAAGAAGAATTCTTGTCCCTTGTGCTGATGAAGAGCTGCTCCCAAAACGAATAAATTATTAGTTTATTTATTATTTAGAATTATGAGGCTGTGCTTAGAGCAAGTAGTCCTTGATCCATAAATCATTGGCACACCGTTAATTTTCCACACTCACCGCTTGCTGACTTGGTTAGTCATATAAATCACACAGCACCCTGAGCGGGCAAATGATAGTTGCTAAACATTGCATTTGTCCCTTTTGTGTCACTTTCCCCACCTGCTCCTCCACTGGACTTTGTCAGGAACACTGCATCCCACTTGCACATCAGCAGCCTCTCTTTGTTTATCCTTTCTCTCCAAGTATTTGTTGGTACAAATCACATTTGCAGCAAACTTCTGAACTTGCCTAGTATGAGATGTAGCTCATGGTCTTCATGCTCTCTGCCTGACCAGCTGCCATTGAGAAGCTGAAAAAACCCATAGCAGTAATGCCACAGTGGAAGAATAAAAAGGGAAAGAGCTTCTCTGATGAAGATGCAGACTGACTTCACAGCTGTAGGGACTATGCTGCCTGTACTCCAAATTGTCAACAACCCACCAGAGGAGTCCTACGTGTGGGCACACTTCTGACATGGTCAAAGGTCACATCAGTAATTTCTCTCTCACAGGGATTAATATTTCATATTGGTCCTCTGCAGGGAGATTCAAGTAAATTAACGCTGATGATGTGCCCTTTCCTTGCTGGTCTGTGGGCTTCATTAGGGCTGGAGAAGAGCATTGTTTACCACAGAAGCCACAGCAAACATCTCTTTTGCAAACCTGCCCGTGCATTATTTCTTGGATTTGATCCCACACTGACACTCTGCTCTCTGAACATTCATTCCCCTCTTATCTTTTTTTCCCCTGACAACAAGCACAGACGACAGCATCAGAAGCCCACATGGCTGTGGTTCCAGGTCTGCAGTTTTGCAGCACAGTTTGAGAGGTGAGAGAGGTCATGCACAAGGCCAACCCTCTGCATATGTTGGAAGCTTACAGAGTTTTGGCTTTCTGTGAACTACTGAGGAATAAAACAGGGATTGTCATTAGCAGCTGAGAAAGGGGGAATATTACAGCTCATTTATGAACAGTCACAGTACCCAGCTGGAGCTTTACCAAATGTAAAAGAAGTTTACCTAATCTACCTGCTCAGTTGACAATTTTCTTACAGACACCCTCCAAATGTCCTACTTCTTGCATTTTGGGCACACTGATGTTTACACAGGAAGCGACAGAGTTCTTATTCTTGTGCCCCAAGATGTGTGCACTGTATCTTTCAATTCATTCTGTGTAAAATCCCTGTTCTGGATTTATGACAGCCTTCACCAGACTGCATACTGGCAGACAGAGCCAAGTGCCCAAGCTGGAGGTTTATACAGTACGTAGAGAAGGACTTTTGCTTCCTTTTCTCAATATCTTCTGTTCCAAGGAAGCATCTTTGGCCTGGGTGCTTTATTATGACACTCAGTTCCAAGAGTGCAACCCTGAGACAAATACTGAATGACTGCATAAATGGCAAATAAAGGGAATGTCTGAGAAGGTGATAACTAAAAAAACCAAAAAACAACCAAACCTTTTGCACTACCCAGGAAAGTACACAGAAATATCCAGTAGGAACTACTCAGCCAAGAATAAAGGATGAGGCACTTCCAAGACACCCCAAATGACAACCTTTGTCCCTGTTCCAGCACCAGAGAGCCGAGCAGCCTTCTCTGCCAGCATCTCCAGTCAAACAAGTGCACGTGTGCTCTGTGAGTCAGAAGCTGTCAGAAGAAAATGCTCAGACTACACCTAAGGATCATTTAACAAATGAATAACACTCAGCTACCTAAGGTGGAACCCACAGGAGCATGTTATGTTGTGCAGCAGTTTACTTTATGAGCTGAAAATTACAACTGATAATACTGTCTAGGCCCTGTCATGAGAAAGACATTGAAATTGCTGACCTTCCACAGAAGATAATCTCAATTCATTCACATGCCATAAAAAACAGCGTGCAGCAGCGGTGCCTGTGTTACAGAAATAAGTATAACCAGTTCTGTACATTGTAATTTATACATAATAGCCATAATGCACCATCAATACAAAAATTCAGCCTGAATGTGCAAAAACGGGAATGAAGATATTGCCCTGTACTGGGGTAAAGACATTTCTCAATACAGAGCTTTAAAAACATTACTTGCTTGCTTTCAGCAATATTAAGATGAGGCAATCTTTCAGCCCGTCCTTAGAGACATCTTAATTCAAGCTCTGCAGTTATCATATTAGCACAGGTACCAGCCATCAGAAGCTATGGGCTATAATATTATAGGCTTGCTTTATTTATTTTAAACTTGTGTTAACGTTGGAGAGAGACCCTGGGAAATGTGGTGGTATAAATTTCTTATGAGCTGCTCCCGATGTTCAAAGATGCCCAATTAACTAATTCCTACCTCCTTTAATGAGAGAGTCTCGAAAACGGGGATAGTGCAAACAGCGTGTCATCTAGTATCAATGGAGAGAAAATGTAAAATGTTTGCAATACCAACAGAAACGTCTTTAAACCCACACTTCATGTTACCCTTGGTAACCAGCATCGCTGTCAGCTCTGTCAGTGCTCAAGGTTCTTCAGAAAACTGCAGCTTGGGCTTTCCAGGGCTCACACACACACATCCACAAACCCATTACCCTAAAAAGCACATTCCTGCCAATAGCACTTACATTTTCAGCTATTGCGGTTTTATTTCTCACTTGGTGGAGGAAAAAGATTTTTCTTTAGTTAACAGTCCTGCAGGTCAGTTTATGACAAGCAGCTAGAAACACACAGATGTCTTATTTGGGATACAGTCTAAATATCACAAAAATCTCATTTTCCACTAGAGAGTTAGGATTAAGTATTTCTGTCGACAATTATCCAATTCACAGGAAGTGGTCAGTTCCACAATGACCATATTTTTGGTCTGTGCAAGTTGCTTTCCTTAGGACTGAGCTCCGCTGTCAGTGGTGGCAGGTGTTCCAGACATCCAGGGTTTAACTTAGAGCTGCTTCTTCCAGAGGAGAGCCAGAGGCCCTGCTCTTTCTTGGAGACTGCATCTTTTTGGGCTTTTGTTTACAAAAATAGATTGCTTCGGTAGGGCAGAAAAAACCAGAATGGGATGTAACAGGAAAAATCCTCTTTTCCCTTTTCCTCCCTATGTTGCTCTCCAGCAATGGGCTTGTAGAAGGAGGACTACTTTTAATGGGAAGGAAAGGGCTTCTTTGTCTGCTTGGTTAAAAAAAAACCCCAAAAAAACAGCCAGGTCTCCCTCCCTCTGTTTCTTCCTCTCTTTTTCCACTTATAGCTCTCCTGCATAGCACAAATTGTTGCATATTTGTTCGTGCTTCCCTACTGCCCCATAGTTGCACCAATTGTAAAGGGGTGGAAAAAAAGAAACTGCTTTTTCTTTTCCAGCCATAATCTTCCACAAATCTCAACTATTCCTGCTACAAAGATGTGCCTTGGTTTCCAAGCACTTCACTCAATACCATCTGTGCACATCCAAGGACAAAAATGTCCCTTTTTTTCCTCAAAAGTGGCCTTGTATAGCTCTCAAGTTGCTGAGAGAGTTTGGCTACACAGGAGATTAGTTTTCTTGCTGAGGAGTATCCTATTGTGACAGCCATGTTTTTCCTGTCTTTTTAGAAAGTAGACAAGCAAGAGGCAATGTATAGATTACCAACTATGCTTAAAGACAATGAAGTGTTCAATGTATTTATATATATATCTCTAGAAGGGAGCACTGCTGTGCAGTGCTCACAAGTGTTCTCACTGATCCTCTCACCTATATCACCTGCAAGAGACTTTAATAATCCAAGACCCAACCTCAGCAACCGATGATTTTTTTAAAAAAAATATTTCTGACAACATTCTGCCTCACTCATACCAACATCTTTTCACAGTACAAGCAGCCTAAGTGACTTTGAGTACAGCCACTGAATTTTGTTTTGGGCATACTGAGTTTTCATGAAACACTATGCAAGAACACCAGGAGAGGCAGAAAGACAACAGGGACTTAAGGACAGGCTTGTTTTGGAGAGGTTCTTCAAGTTCTGGAGGTAGCTCTGGGCTTTCTGCACACGCACAACACAAGCACAGAAAGCCTTGACCTTCTTCTGGGAAAAAAGGCGATTCTTTTGGTGTTACAAAACAAAAAGGGGGATCTTGACCACTGTCTGGGTTTGATCTCAAAAAATGAGTAATGCTTGGGTTTAACTAACCAGTGTCCAGAAAGGCTGTTCTGCTGAGCAGCTGGAGGATCTCATCTAACAGAAAAGCTTAAAATCCGTGAAAGGAAACTCAGACCAGGAAGAAAATAGTAATGTCTGGAATATAAACAGCATGAAGGAAAACAAAACAAAAAAAAAGTCATCTGAAAAGACAACTCTATTATTTTAATAGCATATTCACCCTCCCTTTGAAGAGTGGAAAATTAGTGGCCAGAGCTTGTGAATGTGCATCAGTAAAATCAGAGTATTGGTGGCACTCCATGTCCAGATGGTTTAGCTCCATTTTTTTTGCTCAGTGCAAATACCTTCAGTGGACATTCTTGAGCACTCATTTTCCTCTCTTCCGCCAGTGTAGGATACTTAAAAATAAAGTACAAAAGAGGAAAAAAAAACCCCAAATGTGTGATTGAGAAGGTTTGGGTAGGTTTTGCTGGAATAACTGAGCCTTGCTCATCAACTGATGCTCAAACATCAGAGCACTTGACGGCTTATCAACACATTAAAAATACCTTGACAGTAGTTCTTTTGGTACAGTATGGGTCCATAACATTTCTTCCTTCTCCAGAAATACCCTGCTTAAGTTGTCTGACTGATCTCGAAGCACTTACGAAGTAAAAAGGTCCACTAATGCAATTTCACTGTCATTGTTTTCAGAGCTATTGAACTGTAAACCCTGTATGCGAGGCAACTGATGTGTGAACACCTCATCGGGCAATCTCTCTTTAAGGAAAACATTTCAGGAGGTAAATTTGGTTAAAATGTATGTAATTAGAACATGAAAAGGCAACTCATTTCAAGGAGCACATGAGATGCCTGGTACAATACTGGTATATGGTAAACTTAATTTCTTTTCTTTTTTTGGTCTTCACATATGTAAAAACCTATAGAGACATGTTGACAATATTTCATGCAAAAATTGAATTTCTCCTTAATTATACTCTGAATTACTCAGCTCCCTGTGCATGAGATTTTAAAAAAAGGAAACTAAGCCCTGAATATGAAGGGTCTTTTGAATAATTGTGAAGTCCACAAGAATTACTGTTACATTTATATAACTTGGATCCACTATGATTTTTGAATGTAATTGAAATCATTCCTTTTTCACTTGTAATGTCAATACTTTTCTGTTCTGCACGAGAAGTTATGGACTATCACAAAGTTCTGAAATCCACTCAGTACACATTTTCAGCAACATAAAGTGGTTTTCCTTGTCATTTATTTTTATTTCAGTTAGTCTATAAAATTCAATATGCTTGATATTAAAGAGGAAGATGGATAAAACAGTTGATTCACCACACTTGCCGCTGGCACCGTGGAAATGACAGGAAAAACTTTACATCAGCATTCTTTGATGTATTAGTTGATCATCAGTATTCAATTATTTAAAAGAGGATTTGTGACTTATATGCTAGTAGTAGTGACTCAGATGAAAAAATAGTAAAAAAATGGCTTCAGAAAGCATAAAATTAAAAGAGAAAAAGAGAATATATTCTGAGCTAATGGCTGCAAAAAATCCTGCACACAGAACATCTGGATTGGTCGGTGACACAACTTGCTTTAGATCATTTGGTTATCTAAATGTTTGACAGCATTCAGTCTTGAGTAAATAGTCTAGAATTTACAAATACATTCAATAGGAAAGAAAGCATCCTAAGAAAGTGATCATTCAGGACACTGTCAATATTGACAGAGACAGCACCGGGCTGGTCATCAGCCACAAAGTCTTTCCCAGTTAGTGTGAAACCAGAGAGATATATCTTCTTCCACCCAAACCGTGTCTGCAGTGATGTGCTGATAACCTTCAGCTGTACCTTACCTCAGACACACTGTGCTCTCCAAATCACTTCTCAATTTCCCTAAGCTGGCCAAACAACACACAAGGAACACAATAAAACCAGTCTGGAATGCCCCTGCTTCCCAGACCCATTCAGTTTATCTCCTTTGCCAGATTTTCTTCTTCCTAAATCCCTGCTCCCCCCGGCCAAATGCTGGTGAATTTCCTACAAACTCTGTACCTTTAATAAATTAAGCAAGTTGTCATGAGATCTGTTATCATCACTGTTCACAGAAAGGAGGGGTTTGTAGAAACTCTAGGAAGGATATACAAACACTCAGAAAAGGAAGATGCATGAGGAAAAGACAACGACAATGCTACCCAGGGGCCTTCCTTCACTGGGTGCTGATTCCTTCTGTATTTAGCAGCTCTATGAAAGTGTCCAATTTTCCTAAAACACTCCTGTGGCTGTCCAAATTCTATAATACCAAGAGGAGGAAGGCTGCTACAAACTTAATTTCTTATGAAAAAAATGCAGAAATGTTTAAAAGAGGGCCACAATCCTATTTTTTCTCACATATTTTTCTTTAGCACGAATGCTTTCTAAAGCAGAATAATAACATAATGCAAAGAAGAAAACAATGAAGAATGGTTATCTCGTTTGGGGTTTTAAGATCTGTACTTAAAGGGGGAAAGGGTTGGTGGCATTCTCTGGGCATCTGGGTGTGGGTGGTCTTGGTGTTATTTTGTTTGTTAGTTTTAAATATCCCAAGAAACTGTAGAAGAAGTAATGAGTTAAAAAAAAAAAAAACAACATAAATTAACTAATCAAAATTTTCAAATCAGGTAGCAAGCAGCAATCTAAGACTAATTATAATATGTTAAAATTGCTGTTAAAAATTTGGAATTACCAGACAAAATAGCCCAGCAAGGTTCTAAGGCTACACTGGATAATGGAGGGGAAGTGGGGACAAAAACCAGCAGTGAACAGGAAAGTCATGAATGACAGAAGGAGGAGAAAAATAAAGAAAAACAATGCCAAACAAAACACTAAGCAACACATCTCTTTTTCATCCAGATGTTAGCTGGAAAAAAGAACTGGGTTATACCACCATACTGGTGACCCCTCCACTGCTTTGTGAGCAGTCAGAACAAGATGGGACTGGAAAGAATCTCCCAGGTTATTGAGATCAAGGTTATATCCTTGCAGGCACCACGTCATGCAAACACTTGAATGAATCCATCAGTTTTCTTATACAGACTTCAGCTTTTTTTCCCCTTTATTACTCCAGCTGCAGGCTGTCCCGCAGGGTTTGCGACAGAACTTTCCTTAAATGAGTGTTCTTTCTCCCACTCATGCTGCTGCTCAGGTCTTGCTTTGCTGTGTGAAACAGGGAAAGCATTTTTACTCTCCTACTAAAGGTTTTCTATTCCTACAAGCCCTTCTTATCTTTTCCATCATGAATGTGTTTTTAACGAGCGCTCCTAACAAGCTTCACAGGATACTCCAGATACCACAGGTTGGAAATGCTTCTCCTGACACATCTTCCAGTCACATTTGTCCTTATGGCACTTGCTCAGTGTTACCAGTGTGTGACAATCCTGTGGCCACCCAAAGGACTCATAACTGGCGTGCCTGATCTGCGTTCCAAGCACCACAGACACACATTTAACTCGAGCACCGAACAAACTGCAGAGCGGGAGGCTCCTTCTCTCATCCGGCGAGGTATCGCTGTCTGATGACTGACAGCAGAACAATACCCTGCACAAGCAGCTTCCAAGTGAAGTTACTAATTAGTGCAGATGTTATGAAGGTAAGAAGCCATCAGAACTTGGCAGGAATAACTTTGTCATTAAGTTATCCAATCTCTGAGTGACAAAATGATTTGTAGATGACTGTGCTGCGTTCTCTGCCTTTCCTTCTCACACTCCAACACCATGAACCAGGAGTGTAATTTGGGATATTTTCCTTCTCAACTGTATTTCTTTCTGGTCCTCCTGTCATCATCTAGCAAGGATGGGAGTAAGAGGTTTGGATGTCACCTCTGTTCAAACATTGTGAAATGCAGCAGAAATGGAGCTGCTAATGACAGAGATAGAGCACAGCACAGAGCAAGGAGACATGAAAACAATACAGCTCAGCTGGAAGTCTGGAGATATCTTAAGGACACAAGTCATCGAGAGTGGAGTAGAACCTTATGCTAACCTCATGCTCTCAATAAAGCCCGGTGACATGGCACAAGGCATTTTCAAGTCCTAATCTTTCAGTTTGGCTTGGGTGGGGATGAAAGCCGATGTGTGAGTACACTGTCACTGTGGCAAAGGCAGGCTCTATAGAAGACAACAGACCGGCCACAGATACACGTCACAAAGCTTTCTAAATGAAAACCTCCCCTGAACTGGGTGAAAATATTTCAGGAAAATGTGGAGGCAAGCACAGGAAAGTGTTCTCCAAATGGTGCCTTCTCATGCCTGGAATTCAAGGACCTCCTATGCAGGCAGACACAAGCCACTTTCTTGCTTCAAAATGAGCTGCAAATATCTCTAAGACAACCACCATCCCTTTTGATGTGAGCATCGTGCTTGTCATTAAACTCTGTTGCCAGAACTTCTGAGCTGACTGATGAGCACAGCTACGCTGGCACCGTGCACACGCTGCCGTGAGACAGAGCATCTCATGTGCAGGGAAGAAAATGTTACAGTCCTGAGCAACAAGTTTTTCAGGACAATGACGAGCCAAAGGACAGAGTCATGAACAACTGGTACCATGATTGAAAGGGAAAAATAAACTGCTGGTGATACCAATAATCCAAAAGTACTATTTAAAAAAACCCCCAGGTTTTTCCCCAATGTGAAATTAAAGGAACACACCAGGCAATACTCTGTTCATACAATTATACAATATGCACAGTGAGGGATGTTTACAGCCACAGCACCCCTCCTAGGGCCAGTTTCCACCAACACACTTGCACAACTTCACTGCTGTCACACTCTCATTAACCCCGAATGGCCATTTCTGCTCTCTTGGTGGCTGTGATTAATTAGTCTGCTTTGAAAAGCAAGCTGCTCTGTGCCAGAAAACTCTGAAACTGTGCATTAAACACAAAGGGACACAGCTGGGCCTCCAGTCTTCAGCTGCATCGGGACTTCTCAAAGGCTCTGACAGCTATTTTGCCATACTCATGTGACAATGTGAGTCCGTGTGCCAGCACAGACCTGCCTGTTGCTGTTGCCACTTCACAACTGCTGTTTCTTTCTCGAAAGGGAAAGGGCTTCCACCATTATGCTACAGCTCATCCAACTACACAGACTCTGGAAATAAATATGGGCATCAACATCAGCAGCCTGATTTTCAGATGTGTTAAAAATGTACAGCTCTAAGAGTTACTATACAGAAGAGGCGGAATTCTTTCTTGGTGCCTAGCACCTAAGTATCTAAATATGGATTTTTTTTTTTTATTAATTACCCGTCAAAACTGCATAGATTTGCAATATTATTCCTCCATCTACATTCTAAGAGATCTCTTTCCTGTCTTTTAAATGCAAATCTAGGCTCAGGTGCATATGTTGATCCCTAACGAGCCATTTCTGTATCAGATGATTCACTTTCTGCATATGATAAGGTACAATAAAAGCAGTCACCAATAAACCACACCCCCTCATAATTTGCCTTGTGTAATTGCTACATTTAAGAGCTTTGCACATGAAAAGCTACTGGTAACTTTTTTCCCCCACAGGTGCAGCCTCTGTTCCTCTGCAGGTGCATGTAAAGATTAGCAAAACATTGCTTGGTTTAGGTTTACTTGGATTCAAATACCATGGAGGATGCTGTCTTCCTGTACTAATTGATGGTGTGGGACTTCAGACAGAGGACGAACAAAACCCTCTGTGGTGTGTGTATAGAAAGCACCAAAAAAAAAATAATTGGCAACAAGCTTAACCGGAGGCTAGAGGTAAACTACAAATGAGTGGAAAATCCAGCATTGCCCATAATAGTTATTTTTGTCACTATTGGGATTTTTGCCGCGACCGTAATCTCTTACAAATAAAGCCATTTGCCAGCAACACATCAAAAAGGCATTATCAGAAGAATCAGCCAGATAGACTACTTCAGCTAGAGCAGTGCATGCAACGCTGCCCCTCTTAAAGGCTCAGATTTATGAGGCAGAAACATTGCTCCAGGCGGTTTGCAAGAATAGGTACAGGAGGCGGAGATTCCAAGGAGGAGGGTGTTGTGTTGTGGTTAAAGGTTATAAAGCTGCGTTTACACCGTGCTCCTCAATAGCTATAAAATTAACTTAGATATTTCAAGAAAGGACAAGCACAAAACCGTTAGCGCTGCAGAGACAAGGGGGGGAAAAAAACCTTTATTTTTTTTTTTTTTCCCTTCACTAAAATTCCTGTCAAAATGGAAAACAGGGGATTTATGTAGAGGTATCAGAAAGAAAGTTAAAGTTTTATGTGCAGAGAGTTCAATTTAGAAGCAGACTGTGAGAGAGAGGGAGAGGACAAGGCGTAGGAAATTTAACATGCTTCCCAGGCACATGCTGTGACAGTATGATTCTCACCTCCTAAAGCCCGTGAATCAAAGGTATTGAAGATTCAAGCATTTTTCTCCTGGCAGTGGGTGGCCTCGTCCCAAAATCCAGCTGCCTTTCTGTATGAGACAGCTGAAATAATCTTCACATAGACGCAAGATTTATGTTATTATGCAGATCATATCAAACATATATGCTCTGTTGAGTTTTCTCACAGTACAATTGCCTCCTTCCCCAAGCTAAGCACATGTCTCATCACAAAAGATCCAAATAGGTCTTTAGGCATACCCCCCAAAATCAACAAAGTTATTAGATGATTATAAGTAGCCATTTTCTCTTTCTTTTCACTCTTCCTCACTGACTTTCATCTACTTCAGATTTTTTCAGTGCTGACCTGGAGCTCAGCTCTTTTCAGAAGCAGAAGTGGAGGGCTAAGCTGAAGAGATCTCACACCGAGTACCTACTCGATTATTTGACAGTCAGGGCCCACAGATTGACCACACAAGCTGCCAATGTGGCTGGGAGCAGCAGTCTGTGCAATCAGCCACCTTGTCCTCAGCACTGACCAAAACAGGCCCCTTTAGGAAAAAATCCTCACAGGCAGTTACACGGGAGCATGAAGTCTGTTAAAAACCTCTCCAGTTAAGCCGAGGGGTCCCATGCTAAAGGATTTATATCCCTATCCTTGATGCTTATAGTATCACAGAACTGCTGTGTACCATCCTAACGTCCCCTCGTTTTCTACTCTTCCTCTTCAGTGAAGAGTCACAATTATACATACACCAGGCTTTCCACAACACTAAATATTCTAGGTTTTTTTCCTTGGAAGACCCTCAATTTCTGCTGCAACCCTTCATCACTGGCCCTTTTTTCCTAATCCAGATGTGAGCACCAGCTGTGCCTTTACCGCTCAAGATCTTGTCATTTCCATCAAAAGGAGAGTTTTCACACCAAAAACCTGGTGAAACAGGATTTGGTTTTTAAAGTAATTTTTTTATCATTCACTTAATAGCACAAAAGAATCAGTGCACAGTCTCCCAGTGCTCATATCCACCTCTCAATGCAGTAGTTCTGTAGCAATTTAGTGGAAATAGCTTATTACTTAGTGATAGCTGGTATTAGCCATGCTGGCTTTTATGCCATGTTAATCTAAAATGGGTATGTAAGAGTGTGGTATCTCCATCTGCAACTATATGCGTGTGATTTAAAGCAGGGTATCCAAATAAGAATTTAGGGAGCTAATTGTAGATCCTCACTTTCTAAAATGGCAGCATTAAAAAGCTGCCACTTCATTTTGTAGCTAGCACCAGGCTTTTCAGCAACTCTCCAAGTGCAATTTAGCATTATTCTTTTAAAGATCTTCATCTCTGAATGAGCCCAGCACCTAAATATCCTGGTTTAGACACCAAGGTATGTGTGTGTGTGGTATACTCATCTGGGCATCTAGTCCTTGGAAAGAGCAGCTGGAAGCCACGAGAGTTTCATTTAAATGCTGAAGTAGGATGTGAGCTCTTCTGAAACTCAGATATTTAGGGGTAAAATCTGTAAGCATTCAGGTCAGTAAGAATTATCATCTCTGTTGGGAAGGACACATTTATTTTACTAGATAAAGCAGCAATCATTTAGCTGTTTTTCTCACAGCAAGAAACCCCATGTTTCATGAATTTATGAGAGTGTGGCCAAATCCTGTATGTTTCATCTTCCCCCTGTATTTGCTGTATGAAGAAAACAGGTAAGGTTTGCAATAAGACAGACAACTAGCCGAAAAGCTGCTGTCAAGATTGCAGGTTTCAAATAAAACAGATATTCTGAAAGGTTCGACTAGTTCAGCAAGAATAACTGAAGTCTGAAGAGTAAAAATATCAGCCTAAGGAGGACCCTATATAAAGTCTGTGCTATTCTGCTAAACTGATGCTATTAGGGTGGTACTTTAAGCGTTGCTACGAAAATCTGAAGCGTGTTGAGCAGTTTCCTTAGTTAGGGAAACTTATTTGACATCTGTGAGTGTGCCATATATATATTGCCTACGTAGCAAGAAAATACTGATTTATTGGTGTAGCTGGTTCCTGAGTAGAATAGACTTATATATCCAACTCCAATTTATCTACTGCCTTGTGGGAGGGCAGAGCTTGTGCAATTGAAGAAAAGTAGTATTTGCTCCTTACTGGTTTTGGAAAAAAAGCTTCCATTTTTTTTAAAATCTCTGCAAATAACAAAGAGAATTCCCTGCTGAAAATGTCTCATCACACATTTTCTAGCAAAAAGCTTTAATCACACCAAACATGAGGTTGACCACGCTCTGCCCATGCGCAATACCTGCCGGTCTCATCTTTGCCAAGATCCTGTCTATCCTATTAGGTAACACAGTTTTACTTCTTCAGGCTGGTGCCTAATCCTCGAGGAACAAAGCTGCCAACGCTTACCATTTCATGGAGTTTCATATGCTATTTACTGTTTCCTCTCAAGGCCACAAGCCTGAGAATATTACACGCCCACCCACACATACAAACACATCTTTCCTTTTAATTGCATTCCCAGCCCTGGAGATTACGGATCATCCTGGAACTGCAAACTACGTGCATCCCGAAATACCAAAACCAACCCGAGACGCGTGCAGTCTTTGGATCTTTTCTGCTTAGGATTTTTGGGGCGGGAGGGAAACACTTCTGATTTGGGAATGTTCCTGGTAGGCCAAGTTTACCCCCTTGCAGCTTATGCAACAGCTCTGACTCACTCGCTGCAACCCATCTGGCAGGATGCATCCTGCTCCCGGCACAGCAGCGGCTCCGGTGCGGCACACGGAGGGGCTGCAGGTGCATCCAGCCTCTTGTTACCTGAGGATTGCGTGGCTGGGAAAGAAAATGCACCACAGAGGATGCAAATTCAACCTGGAGGTGGTGTGCACACACCAAGGGTGAGGAGGATCCAGAAGCTGCCTAGGAAGGACCAAGCCCTCGCAAAGATGGATCACAGGAAGCCTTTCTGGAGGGTGAATGCTGAAATATCAACACTGTTTCCTTAACGTATTCACAGGCAGCATCAGCTCGGGTGAATTGAGGGCTCCAAGCTGGAAACAGAGCCCACTAAAACCATTTGTGATGATGGGCCAGCTGAAGTGGAGATGTCATTACAGCCAATGTCTTGGCTTGCTTCAAGTGCCATTTATGTCCTAGCACAGTAAAATTGGCCTTTACTTTGCATTTATTGAAAAGTGATTTAAAAGACTTACTTTCACACCATTTTTTTTTTCCTGTCAGCAGAACATGTTTTGGAGCCTTGGTTGGTTTTGTTCTTTTTGTCATTTTTTTTAAAAGCCAGAGCCTTAAAAAACTCAGTAATTTCAATGAGAAGACAAATGTTAACTACTTCAATAAATACAAACCATGGAAGAAGTGAAATTATTAAACTTTCTCCCCTCTTGGAAGCCAGAGATAATTTCATATCTGTGGGAGGTGCTGACTGCCCAACTGTTTGCTTAAATATGTTATTTAAAGTATTCTTAAAAATACTGTTCCCTCATAACATTGAGCATCTCCATTACCCTAACCATCAAAATGATTTTCATAATGAATGCAGGGCATTCATTTTCACTTGATTCGTGACAACAAGGAAAATAGAAAGCAGACAGAAAATCATGAATAGTTGTGCAGTGTTTCTATGATACTGCCTATGAATGGCCGAAAAGGCCAAGCTTATCATTTCTATACTTGTACCATTTTGGGCCATCCTACTTAGTTACTGTGAACATCAAAGGTTCTTCATTTCTTGATCACCCCTGAAAAATGAACAGGTACCAGCAGCCTCACTGTACAATTATCAGCCCTCAAGTTCTAAGCTGATAGGAAAAAAAAGAAAAGAAAAGCTCAAAATAGAATAAAGAAGGTAGGGAAGGTAGGAATATATCTGCCTTTGTAAACAAAATCACACTGATGAATAAATGGCATCCATGCTAATACTGCCAGAGGCAAAACTGTGACCTGAGAAAAAACATCAATCTCTTTGTGTTGCTTTAGCCTCATTGGGATTGCTACATTTATTAATATCCAGATTTTTCCCATACATCAGTTGCTACTACTGCTTCGTACTTTCTCCCTTGCAAGGTCAAAATGTAGCTCATAGAGTCTTACTATTAAAAATAAAATAAAAAAAGAAAAGAAAAGAAAAGAAAGATTTGTTTTCAGTCAGCTCAAAGTCACCATGAAAGACAGACTGATCTGCACACAGAGCAGCCTGGAAAGGAGCTTCGAACTGTAGGAGCAGGGATGCTAATAGAACCACACTGAAAGGTCAATGTAGTTCTGAAATTAAATTAAAAAGAGAGAAAGAACCTGCTTTATGCTTTCTTAGATGTTCGTGTCCATGTGAGGAGCACAACTATAACTCAGCAGTGACACCCATGCACCTCAGCAGGCTCCTGTCCCACATGGCACGTCCCAGCCTGGGGTGCTGCTGCTGCAGGGGTGGGGGTACCCCAGTCCTGCATGCTCTGAGGAGCCTGTCTATCCTCTCATCACCCTGGTAATTCAACCTCCCCCACATTTATCTGGTGAGCAATTCAGCACTGCCACCTCTGAAAAGCTGGAGATGACAAGGATCCACTATGGACCACACCATGGGAGCTCTCCCAGAGCCACCCACTCCCACGGGATGGTCTGGAGCAGGGCTACAGGCTGGGCAAAGGCTGAGGTCACCACAGCTTATTCTCTTCCCAAAGCAGGCAGGGCAGTCCCAGCCCTCATCTGTGCCTGGGAAACAGGGATCCCTTCAACTCCACAAAAAGGAGAGCACCCTGCCCCTCCTGCCCACTGTGAGCCGTGTGGCTGCAGGAACCTCGAAGGTACAGCCACCCTTGGGTGCCAGTCCAGGCCCTGGTAGAACATCAGACAACATTCACAGGGGACATCAGACACATGCTGACCTGCTTCAGCCCAGCTGCCCTTCAGCAGACACAGCCATCCCCTCTGGCCACGGCAAGAACACCCCCAAGGGAAGTGGCACGGACAAATGACTGCTGGAAGATGAATTGCAGCAGCTCATTCATCCTGGTGAGTTCAGCAAGTGCTAAAAGAAGATAATCTCTCTGCTGTTTACCTTTGTTCATGGTTTGTTTCCAGGCACAAAGTAGCCAAATTAGGTCACAGCCATGGTGCTGTAAAAGAGCTTGTTGTTACTGAAGCCGTGCAAGTAACACCGTTCTGGCGCACAGGCGTCGTGATAAGCAAGGTTTTATTTCTCATATTCATAACACTAACTCCTTTTGAGCGTAAATTTGCCTGAGATGCAAAGTGGACTCAAAAACCCATCAGGTCTAACAATTTCAGTCAAAGTCATCAACTAAAATTGCCTCGAAACCTTATAGAAAATAACTAAATTTAGGATTTTAACAAGGTCTAGGCAGGATGAGTTTTGATTGCTTTCAGATGTGACAGCAAAATTTGAATACTCATAGCTGTTTGCAAATTTAGGCAAGAGCTATAAATCTCTCTCTCATTTGTCAGTTCAGTTAAGTTCCAGTTCTGCTGCTCTACTCAAACGCTTGGCAGGATTATGCTTCTGTGTTTTATTTCCTAATCTGACCATTATGGTAACTAATTTATTTCTATGTAATTTAATTATCTTTAGCTGTTCTGCATCCTTGGTGCTCTCTGACTACTCCATCTCCAGCTATTTAATTTTCACTCTTCTCCTGCATTTGAATGATTGCTCTTTACATAGATTGCTGGCATGGAAATGTTGCTTAACTTGTAGCATGTGCAGGCAGAGCCATTACTTTATTTTAATACATCATCTGGCCAAGGGGATGGGACACAGGACCTTGATCTTTGGTCCTTAGGATTTTGCATTCAGAAGCCATTATTTTCTTACTGATGTTAACAAAGTTGCTCTGCTCTTTCCCTCTCTCGGTTCCTGCTCCCGTTCCACCACCAGGTACTCTTTGCAAAGCGGAGACTTTCCTTGGTCCTTGCAAGTCTGCCTTTAATTCCTTTATTTCTATTTTAAAATCCTGCCAGGCCACTGCTGGGAGATTCAAGTTGAGGAAGAACCTACTTCCTCCCCTTTTTGATGCCACTGATCTTAGCATGAGTTTCACACCTGAACTCTGTGGAATGCAGATTTCGCCTCTACCTAAAATATAAATGCATTCCATCTTCAAAGTCCTTACAGGGGCCCAGCAGTTATTTTGGCTTCTCTCAGGGCAGCCTTTCCTCGGAGCTGCCTCCAGCTCCTGGATGCTCCCCTGCCACATGCATCCTTTTTCCCAATGCATAGCAACTGCAGGGTACAGGCATCATTTCTCTTGTTCAGCATCCTCCCTGTATCACCTTTCTTACAGCTGTTCTGCCACTGCACTATTTGTAAAAGTATAATAACCTAAAATGTGGCATTTGGATAACAGAGGCATGTCACATGAACTTGTCTTCAATTTAGCCATGCGTATTTGTGTCTCAGAGGACAGCAGCATTCCTCACACCTTCCTTTTCAACATTTTTCTAAATTAGCAACTCTCAAAATAGAATAACGGCAGATAAATTTACTTATTAGACAACAGCTGCCAAAATTTGCCACTAACAGGTGTATGCAAGATGTATTTCTCTACAATAAAGAAGAAATTTAATCTCCAAATGATTTCGTTTGGCACTAAGACAGAAGTTCTTTAAATATATGTCTACAAGGGTTCCACTAAAGTTTTATCTTTGTGGTATATTAAAAAAATAAAAAAACTCTTGTTTAATGGGCTGTTCTAAGGGCAAACTACAATTGCCAGATGATATCTTAAATAATACAAAACATACTCAAATTATCTGCTGATCTTTCTGAAAGCCTGCACACCTCTACCCACTTTTTTTTTCTTCTTGGCTGGTTTCATCCTAACAGACCATGCAGCATCTCTCACCTGTTCTGTGTCAAAACTAGTCACTGCCCACTTGCTGAAGTGGGAACTCAGGTGCCACTCCCCAGCTTGGAGATATTTCAAGGGTGAGACAAAGCTGAGTATGTGGTGAGATGACAGGATACAGGATTCAAGTCAGGTCTGGCCAGACCCTCTAGCAGCATGAAAGAATATTGTCAGCTATTCTGGCTTGCTCTGAATTTCTTTTTTTGAAGACATCAGCAGAAATCACGTAGTGATTCCTCAGTGTGAGTTTACAGAGGGAAGGTGATGCCCACGCGAAGAAAACCAAAGAGAATTTAAGTCATCCACCGAGAAACTGGTAGACTTTGAGGGAAAGCGGAAAGCCTGGTGGGGTTAGTTCAGCGGTGGCAGGGATCTGCCAGTTGCGCTGACCCTGCTCCCCTTGCACATCGCTCCTCTGTGCCACCCCTGCTGCACACAAAGAGCCTTCCCCAAGACAAGATTCCAGGGACGAGCACGATTTATCCTGCAAACACTGCTCCTGCCTGCTGGAGGTGGACTTGATTCAGAACAGGGAGAATATTCTGCACGTTCTCCTCAGCGGTCCCTATGCATACGTGGGGATGGTAGAAACAGGAGCCAAGTGTCTGTGGGAATATCAGCTGGTAGCAGGAGCTGGCTGCAGACAGAAAGAGCAAGAATAAGCAGGAAGGTGAGAGCATAAAAGTCTACAACTGCAGTGCAACAGGCGCCTGAGGTCACAACAGGGACTATTATTTTCTGGCAGGAGAGAAATAGTAAATCGATGCTTCATTCTGATCTGGTGGCTGGCTGACATCTATGGCACACTGCCACAGGTGGCTCACATGTCAGCCTCCCGCAGTATATCTTCCACACTTAGGAATATCACAAGAAGCAGAATAGTTTCTACAAGATATATTGTGTTTGTGTTTCCAGAAGCCTCTGAAACCTCACAATAAAACAAAACCAAACCAAACCCAAAGCAACACGCCCAATGTACAGGTAGCTGAGGTCTCAAAAGCAAAGAAATTCCAGGATTGGCTTCATCAGTACAACCTCAGTTTTGCTTCTTTTTATCTTTCTGTGTACACACTGTCTTAAGTGCAGGAGAAAATATCAGGCACTTTTTAACAAAATACCTAGAATTATGACATACACCTGGAACCTGCGTGGGTGAATTTGGGTGCTTGGTTTTGTTTTTCAAACACGCAATGTCGTGCAACCTTTCTACTATGTCTACATCAAATTGCACACCTCTGTCCCAGAAGATGCTTACCTGGGAACCTTGTATTTCAGTCATGTAAACAAACTCATTAGTTTACAGGCTGAAAATACACCCCAGAAGGCACGCTCCGATTTCCTTGGCACTGCCCCTCAATCCAGCTCTATAAATGGACCCCCAGCCTACTAACTCACTCTAATGTCAACCAAGGAGCAATTCTGCTGGGCTCCAAGTACTTGCTCTGCTTTCCTTGCCAACATCCCCGGAAGCAGGGACAGAAACTGCCCTAAAATACAGGCTGTGGTCCCTGGATCCTTTACCCTGACCCCCAGGCAGGAGAGCAGGGATGTGTCAGCAGACCTGTGCTTCTGACGAGGTAAACTGAGAGCAAGCCCTGATGTGAAATTGTCAGGTACGAGTCACCTGCTGGTTATGACAAATTTTGTTTGCTCCGTTATTGCAGGCAACGTAAAACCAGGGCATTGCACAGCTTCTGCACGTACATCCAGTGCAGAGAGGGATTTCTTACAGGGACACGTGCCTCCAGTATCATTGCTTCAGTATTTATCCCTGGCTCCATTCACTTTTCTGCTTAGAGCTCACACCCAGCCATGAAACACTGGCTCTTTTATAATTAAAAAGTGGATTTTTTTCAACTCAGTTACTGATGGAGCTTTGTGCATCTTCACAATTGAAACTTTAGAAATAAAAGGTCCCACAAATTTTGCCTCAAAGACACCCTTCTAAGTACAGATCTGGATGTTACAGCCCTGGGTTTTGTCAGGAGTTTTCAATGTCCCTGTAAAACCATTTGTGTTTTAAGACCCCAAATGGACATGCCCACATACTGGATTTTGTTGTGGATAGACCATCCAAGAGAAGCAAGGTGACATCAATTTTTTGCCAGAAGTCAGTGGCTGTAAGACACTCCAAGTTTACTACTTAAACTTACAAAAACAAATTGGCACTAATCTCTACTTAGGAGGCCGTTTAAACAGGCAATACTTGCAAGTGCTAATTTTGCATAAACTCTGGTAATGTTTATTAATGAAAGAGACAATAGAGTATCAATTAGGAAATGATCAGCAGCTAGTTAATAATAGACAAAATAATCCCCTTTGGCTCCTCAGGTGTCTTAGCAAATGTTTAACAATGAAGATATCCAAGCTCAAGCAGCCTAATTAAAGAGGCTTTTTCTCCTTATGTACCTTTCTGTCCTTGGATGTTTAGCTCATGTAGATCAACAATTGAGACATACGAAGATAAAGCCTAACAGCACATTCCCTTTCTCTACTGCACTGTCACAATATGTTGTCAGGGGCTTCCTAATGACAAAATCCTCTCCAGTTCAGGGGGAGAGCAGGACACGCAGCCCTCACTGTCCTGGAGATGACTTTCCCTCTTGATCAGCATCTATACCTCAACTCGTGGCTGCTGTACCACAGGAATGCCACCCATTCTGATGGCACCTCTCTATTTTTTCATTTTCCCTTTCCCAGATCTGCCCCTGCACAGTCCAGGCTGGGTTAGCACTCTCTCTTGCACAAACTACGAGGAATTGCAGCTCAAGAGAATGCAGGAACCCCGATGACACATCCCAAGGTCAGCCTGGTGCATGTGCAGGATTAGCAGTTTGGGCAGGCAGCGTTTTCCCCGGCTTCCTGGCAGCTCTGCACTAACACAGTCTCCAGAGCAGTTCTCAAGTACTGGGAAATGCTGAAGTCGCTGCTGGGGGCTGCAAGAGACTCGACAGCATTGCTTCACTTGCCTGTTTCTGCTCAGCAAGGAGCTACCCAGAGAGAGGCTTCAGACCTTTAAGCAGAATCCTTTCTCTCTGGGAGATACCCCCTTCTCAGTCACATTTCAGTTCATTATCCAGCTCTTCCACAGCAAGATCTCAGAGAGTCACCCCTCCTTCAAGGCATGTTTAGTTGAAATTTGCTGTCATTTACCCACACCATAGGAGGAACAGTATTTCACTACAGCTGTTTCCAAAAATTAAGGGAATTACAAGAAATACTAATGAATTAATATAATAATAATAATATGCTATATTGTACTTATTATTTATATCATAGTACAGCATAATAAATATAATGAATACTCTTCTCTCTGGTGGCCGGTGATGGGAGCTGAGGGAATGGCATGAAGCTGCCAACAGGGGAGGTTTAGGTTGGATATTAGGAAAAGGTTCCTTTCCCAGAGGGTGGCTGGTCACTGGAACAGGCTCCCCAGGGCAGTGGTCACAGCACCAAGCCTGACAGAGTTCAGGAAGTGCTTGGACAACACTCTCAGGCTCTCTTGGGGCTGTTGTGTGAAGGGCCAGGAGCTGGACTTTGATGATCCTTGTGGGTCCCTTTCAACTCAGGATATTCTATGAACTACTGAGACCTGTTCTTCTCCCTTCCCTCAAAACCATAGCACCGAGGTCTGCTTTTCTTTAGGGTCCTTCCCACAGGCTCACATGTCATGGACATTAGCAGACAATGCAGAACTGTCTGAGAGCATTTTGGCAGGAAACATTGTCAAATTAGCCAAGTTAACATGATAGACTGTGATAAATGGAATGCCCGGGGTGCTACGTGCCTGAACGATGTGGTGCTGTGCAGCACAGCAAATGTATTTCCTAAAAACCCCTAACTGGGCAATTTCATCCATATAAAAATGCTACTAAATGTGCCTTTGCCTGTTGTCAGACCCTTTCTTCTCCTTCTCAGCAGCTATAAAACATATGGTTTACACTGCTAAGAGCCTCTGTAAATCATGCTGTAATACCTGTGGGTTATGCTTAGCCATAGACACGTCTTCAGCTAACGTCAATTGTTGTAACAGCCCTGACGTCAGAGAAGAGATTATTTACAGCAGCTGAGCATCTGTGCTCAGCACTTACCAAGGCAGGCAAATGAGAAGGGATTTGGCTTTAGGTTCAGGGGGACTTTAAAGTAGAACTTGGTCTGGAGAAATTAAAGCCAGGCAATGAGTCAAATCTGGTCCTCGTCTGCTTGAGAGCAGATCTACAGATATAAACCTGTTAATCTGAACTCTCCTGCTCCCTGCTCCAGCTGCCCTTTGCCTTATACAGCATAAAGCTAAAGAAATATCTGACAACAACATGAATACATACATCTATAAACAAAATTTTAGAGATGTTTACCATTTTTCTCACCCTCTGAAAAGAGAGGCTGACAACCACCTTTCATAGGAGCAGCTAGGACCATGCTGAATCATCTCACCAGCTTCTCTAAACAGGAAGGAAAGGGAACTCTTGAAGAGGCACCTCCACACTATAATTCACCCACCAGAGAAACTTCATCCAGCTCCTACCTCCCAAGGATGGATGGGAATGTATCCTGGACTGTAACCACAGCAGGACTCCAGGCCTCCTCTCAGGGAGGGTTTAGTAGGAGCCTCCTTTTAGTAAGAGGGACACAGCAGTTAAGTGCTACAGCCTGGGGGTAAACCTCCTTCACAGCTGGGAGGGTTTCCCAAGCCACTTCTTAAGCAAAGTTCCAGGCAGCTCTCACAATATTCTAAGTTTTGCATTGCTGTACTGCATATAAACCTCACGACCAAGGCTTTTGCAACTTCCACGCTGTCGTTTTATAATAGCCCAACGTAATAAAGAGTCAGGGAAAAAAAAGTAAAGCACACCATAACCATCTGATAGGACAATAACCTCAACCTTCCCTACCTGCAGGAAGCTGTAGAACTCACGGGGTTAAAAATTATTTTTTCAGTCAATCTAGTTATGCATCCCACACACTAGAACTTATCTGACATGAAAGGGAATGGATGGATATAAATATAGTACATGAAGTGCAGCATTAACTTTAGTACAGACAAATTACGTTAAAGACTGTCAACATTTAGTCTGGCACAACTGCTATACTGCTACAACGTTTTGGGGAAGAAAAGAGGGACTCGGGATGGTCTCATTTGTCTCCTTCCAATGGGTCACTCAAAACTGAATCCTGTGTTAACCCACCCTAGGCTTTGGGGACCCTCAGTGGAAAGCTGTTATTTCTGAAGGCGCTTCTAAGAGCAGCTTCGTGGGCTCTGCATGGGGAAGAGGCAGCACTTTGTGGAGCTCCTTGTGGGAGTGTAATGGCTCATCTGGGAGACGCCTGTACTGCAGCACCCACCAGGGATGGCATCTCCTCCTCGTGCAGCCCTGCTTTCAGAAGGTGTTCGCAATGCAAGGGCTTCTTTGTTTTGTTTCTGTTTTAACAATCCTGAGAGCTTAACAATTTCTTTCATTTAAAGGAGGAAAATCAAAAAGAGAGCCAGAAAACCCAATTTTCTATTTATTTTTAGTGCCACTTCATGTGCATCCTGCTAAGCCAACAATCATCCCAGCGTGAGCTGACTAGAAGCAGCAGCAGGTAGCTTCCTGGCTAGCTGGCAGGGATCAGAGTGGATAAAAGAGAAATAAGACTAAGTTTGCCATGCAGAGTAAACCCAAGCAGGGGATTTTACTTCTGCCCTCCACCCACATTACAAAGAGCTTCCTTTTTTTTTTTTATGGCAGGGCCCCTTAGCTCAAGATATAAAACCCCAATGGCCCCCTGAAAGATTTCACAAGACCAAACAACTGCTGTGAAACCACCTCTGGTGCCAGGGCCTGCCTTCTCATCCTCATCTCTGCTTGTTGCAGACCCATTTCAGTATCACCTGGGGGAAGCAGCAGGAGCAGCTTATCCCAGACAAGAACAGAAGTGGAATTTTGCAGTGAAGGCCCTGTACCCCACAGAGATGCTTCCAGGTCCGACTCCCATCTGCTAGCCGACTTACCAGCAGCTGCTCACTAACACGCAGGGCAAAGGGTTTAGTGCCCGGTGCTCAAACACTGTCATAAAACTGTTCTTGTACAGATACCCGCCCAGTGGAAGAAAAGTGTGCTCTATTAGCTGCACAGAGATGCATCAGCTTTGAAACTCCAAGGTCAGATCTCTGTTTAAACATACACATATATGGAAAAGCAACAGGGGGAAAAAAATTACTCAAAGGCAACATTTATTTTGACAGCAGCATTTTCAAGTTTTTTCAACAAAATAAATATTATATTATTATGGGCTTTGTCCACTGGGTGAGGGCTTGCTAGAAGAAAACTACACGGACAAGCCTTTGTGGTATAAACAACAATTCAAACCAGGTACCTGGCAGCCAAAATAACGCACATGCAGATGCCTTACTACCCAAATCCAACTGGAGAGCTGTGTGCTGGGTATAGGACTTCGGAGAAATAAAAACTTCATCACTTTTTAATCCAGAACAGTGATGCCGTTCCCAGGACAAACTCCCTCCCTGCTAACTCAGGTGAGGGCACAGGAGGATAAATGCAAAGGCTAAAGGAGGCAGGCAGGACTCCCACCTCCTGCCAGGAAAAGCCATCACACAACACTGTTCCTTTTCCATGCCTAGCCTGCCATACTCTCTGCCACGCATTCACCACAGATTGCTAACAAGCTGGTATTTGAACATTGCCCTATAGTCCATTCACAAGTGAAACGCATATTTGACCTCATTTTTATCATTAGGGGAGATAATCTGGGGCTTTGGGGCAAACAGCCAGGGCTCTATACAGTGAGTCTTTAAGCTTCCCTCCAGAGTTTATGGTTTCTACTACGCAATTACTCATCACAGGCACAAAACAAGTGTAACGGGGCAGGTAAAGCACGAAAAAATACTGGCACAAGGGCAGCAGTATCTCACAGATCTGAGCTCCTCAAGGTTGGACCAGCAGAAAGTTACAATAGTGCATTTTTGTTAGAGCAAGAGGACAATCTCCAGACCCACAACTAAGTCTTTTCACTGAAATCTTGCACCCAGGGACCAAACACAAAAAAAGAAATCACACTTTGGAAGTGAACTTAAAAATCACGGCAATTCCCACAGAAACACACAGCAGGCTTGAAGTCTGCTGAGCAACCTGCCAGAGAGCGGGTGCCAGGACACTGGCATACTCTGCATTTTGGTACGAGGAGAGTACTCATGACTTTGCACCTACCTCAGAGGAGACAAGCAGCAGAAAAGCCCTTGCCCTTCCCCAAGGAATTTAAAGAGCCCAGAGGTGTCTCCTGGGAAGGCCACCAGGCAGGTGCTAGCAATCAACAGCATCTCCAGTTCCACTAATACTTTGCTTAATGGGATTAGGTTCGTTACAACCACTTCCCTCTGGCTGGTTTGCTATCCCTCTCCCTGTGCAAAAGCTACAGCCTGCTCTGCCAGGAGCTATGCACAGGACTGCAGTTATCCAGGCAGGATTTCCAGCCCTTGGTGATTGTATCACTCACCTCTCAGTGCACCCGAAGACAGTGAAAGGCAGATTCAAGAAGTCATTTCAAATCATTTGCTTTTTATCTTGTCAACAGAATAACACCCAGAACTTTTACTGAAAGCAAAATACAGGAGAAGGATAATCCGCCAAGCCCTTTTACCTCTATATCTCAATTTAATGTTAAGATTAGGTGACACAGAGATAAATCCCCTGTCTCTCTCTTCCTCCACTTGGGAGGAAGAGTCTGCCCTCATAAAACTCAGATTAACCCCCTAGTTCACCAGGGAGATGAATAATAGCACCAATGGCTTCTATCCCTGCATTCTGCAAATCTGGTGACAGGACTATCAAGAGCAAGGGGACGATTCTCAGTGCCAAGGCCCACGCTAGGACACAGCACACGGCCCCGCAAGCTGACAGCAACACTCACGGTGGCTGTCAGACAACTGTAGCAGGACCTGTTTTGCACAGCTCCGCTCACAGCGTGACATCGAATGTCAAAAAACGTCTGACACTCTTTGTCAATCACCAGAGTCAGCCCGACTTCGAGGCATGTGCCGAGCTATAGGCAAGAAAAAGAACGGATGGAACGCTGAGCCTGCTGGGATGCTCAAGAGCATGAGATGAAGTAGGCAGAGTGCATCCCAGGATATCAGGTTCACCACTGGCATGGTGGAAGCCGTAAATACTTTATGTTTTAATTGGCTTGCTTGCTTGTGGAGTGAATGCCTCACTGTAATGGGCATGTTGTCGGTCTAAATCCAGTCATGTACCATGTAACTGTCTGAGAAGATGAGAGTGAGCACATTCGGTTCAAAGTCTGTGCAGCAGCTCCAGGGGAAAGGCATCTGGGCACACTGCTTATAAAATAGCCCATCCATGGTGGCAAGTCCTGGCTGCCAGCAGGAAACACCCAGAGCTCTGTCATTTGCTGAGCAAAGTGCTCAGAGGTGTGAACAGCACAGAGCCAGCAATACACAGAACACTTGGGAGCAAAGGAAATAGCCCATGACCCCTGAGACCAAAGCAGTTCCTTCCTGGAGAACACATTGATGGGCAAGGGATGTGTGGGGCCTGGGCAACCTGGAGAGGTCCAATAGCACCTGTAGCTTTCTACCCACGCAGAGACGTATCACACTGCTCCTAGAAAATGGATTACCCCATACAGGGGCAGCGGCAGCAGGCAATAGCTGTTCTCTCTTTTCTGGCTTGCAGCAGTGTGTCAAACACCCATTTGATAGACATGCACTGCTGCCTGCAGGCCTGCTCAAATTGGGCTCCAAAATGCACCACATGGCTTTGTTTGAGGCAGGTTGCAAGGGTAACACATTAGAGAAAAAGACTACAACACAACTAAAATGTTCTGTTAGTTTTAATTAAGCTCATCGCACTGGAAAACTTGCTGATTCCAGGGAAACATTTGTCATTGGGATTCCTGCCTTTTTTGTTTTGCTTTTAAGCTTAAAAACACCCAAATTGCAAACCAGCAAGTGGCTAAGTGATCCTGGTGAGCTCCCCCTCAGGTTTCTGCAGTTTGCAATAAGCTTAGCAAGAGCCCACCTCAGCACTGGATATTGGATATGGTTTCCAGTTGGTCATGCAGGGCATCAAGACAACAAATTACCAGGACAGGAGACCTGTCAGAGCCATCCTCTGTTGCAGGACTTCCTTTCACAGAAATGACATGCGAATTGCAAATGAGACAGCAGCAAAACCAGACAGGATTTGTTTCTCACTGACTAACTGTGAGTTCAGCCTTTTTCAAGCCAGTTTCTGTCTCTTTACATATCACGCTGCTATAGGAATTGCAAAGGTAAGGAACATTTTCTCAGGCGCACATTCATAACACAAAACAAAGAGGAAGCACTAGGTACAGGAACGTAACCAAAAATGTAGGTCACGTTCAGAAATATTATCAGGAGTATGCAGAGTATATCATACCTCTACAATGAGCTTTGCTTTCATGAAAATTAATTAGGCATAGATTTCCAGAATTGCTTCTCATTTCTGTTGCCTCAGCTCTTTGGTGTCACATCTCAGACAGCTTGGCCCTGCTATTCATAAGCGCTGATCACCTCCAGCACGACCACAGCAGTCGGGAGCTGCCCACTGAAACGAAGCTTTTGATATCTTCAAGGCCACATTCTGCCTCTTGTCTTGGATGAGAAAACAGATGCAGGTATGCCTGTAATCTCCGATGAAAGGGCCAGCAGAGACACAACAATGATTCTCCTTTGGTGGTAGCAAGGAAGGGCAATCACAGGAAGAGCCTAGGAAAAGCACTGCAAACAGAACTAATTTTTTTTTAAATTTACATACTAAGTGAGATTGGACATAAGGAAACAATTTCACACTTTAGTTTCAGAGCAAAAGTTTCATTTCATCCCCTGAAGTAGAATACTGATTGCTCAAACCACATATTTTCCAATACATGGCCCAGCTACAGATCAGCTAAATGTTCACAGGCATCACTCCAACGTCTCTCAATTTTCTTTCTCGCTTCTCTCCCTCTCTGCTATTTTTGCCTTCAGGAATCTCAATAACTCTAGTATTGCTTCTAGTTTTTATCATCTATATTTGCAGATGTATTTATACAATGAAGGAGCATGTTTAGAACAAGGAATTCTCTGAAGTGCACTATGGGACACAAGATCACAGCAGATATGAGAGTTAATTCCCAATATATTTCATGTCCATCTCAATCCTGTGGATGAAAACTTGTAAAGGGAAGATGAGCCTCTTTTGCTTCCACCTTTTCTACATTCTTTAGTCCAAGAGTTAGGGAAGATTACAGTGACTGGACATATGAGGACCACTGGAAAAGTAGTTTTCAAGACCAGAATGGAAGCAGAACATTTTGGTTTAAGAAATGAGGGATCAGGCATCTGTCCCAGGTAAACACCAGGGGAAGGGGATACAAAATTCCTACAGTCCCGCATTTGTACCTCTAAAAGTCTCCTGTGCTGGACCTGTCCAGCTACCCGGCTACTATAGCTAAGTGGAGTCTCATCCAAATCCTACTGCCTGCTGTTTGATGAATATGGAAAATTTGACACCTCCCACATCTGTATTTACGCCATGCAAACTCTTGACTACAGAGGTAAGTAATTCATGGCCCTGAGGAGGTCAAATCACAGATTTTCTAGCCATCAGTTTTTGTAGCTCCCAGAGAATAAACAGAGTTTGAGCCAAGCCTCTGAGTGCAGTGTTCAGGGAACCTCAGTTTATGTGCTGCACATGCAGAAAGGGAGTCCATCGTAAAATAGTATTTTTATTTCTGCCATATTTTCTCTAAAAGCATAGGGTATACAATCAAAAATGAAATCTTGCTATACCTCACTGTGCCAAGTGAGACAAAAGCCCCAAAGCCCTCATAAAAATTAAACCAAGACAAACTGTGCTCCAAATCCCCAGAAAACAAGAAAAACATTGGAACAGAGAAACATAATCCACTTGGCTCCTTTGTTGCTGCAGCACCAGGTATTTATGTTCTGATGGAAACTGACGGTTCATAATGTCATAGATAACAACTCAGCAGCACGAATGGTAGCCCAGAGCAACTACATCGTGTGTTTCTGCATGATATTCCCTGAATTTCTGCATGTTAATGCTCCTGAAAGTTTAGCACATAATGATTTGAGTGTAGGATACATTAAATTAATATATCCTTTCAAAACTTGAAACTATACCTTTTGCTTGTCTTTATTTCGCAAGATTTGAGAGCAAAAATGTGGTCTTAAGGAGCTATCTTCTAAACAATCAGTTAAAATCATGTTTTCTGAACAGAGCCACAGCTTTTTGATGGGACTGTCCTCAGATGTAGACACAGCCTCGTATCACGAAAGCATCATTTCAAAGCGCTCTCCACATACCCGTTGTATCAGGCTGCTCTATGCCAAAAGATTAAACACTCCCTGTTATTTCTTCTTGCTTTTCCTACAAAAGGGATATTCTAGGGTTTGGACATAGATACAGTTGTTGTTTCTGGAACAGAGCGTGAAAAACTGCAGCACATAACTTACCTCAAGCAATTGATAAGAGGCCATTGTTCATCCTGCACCACCACGGATAAATGGAAGCCCACGTTCCGTAAGCTTGTGGCTATTTTATGCCTGCTGACTCCTTTGCCCCTTCAGAGCTATTTCAGCAAACTGAAATTAAAGAAATTTCCCACTAAAAAGATTACACAGGCAAAGACACAGATAATGATACAGCTGCTCGGCTGTTAGTGCTGCAGCAGTAGTCATTGCTCAGCTTTAGTCATCATATTAAAATAATTGACTGTTAATTACTTAGGCATTAGGATCAGTTTATCAACTCTACATTATCGAGCATGAAACCCATTGTCAGCTGGGCACTTGCTGTTTCGTAGTTGTGGCATGTCATTTATTAAGGAGCTTTGTCTTAATGTTTGTTGCAATTTATGTTACTCCCGTGAACTTTTTTCCCCTTTTATCCAACTAATGGCTGATTTTACCTTCGCTGTATTCTTCAAACAAATGGACCTCCCTGGACCTCGTTTCATTCCCTCCTGCAGCACACCTGATGGAAGATTGCAAGCAGAAAGTTTCCAAGGATGATGTGTTCTTTTCGGGTGAACAAAGCCAGAGGACTTGCATGTAGGATAACGTCCCTGACTGTTAACAAATCCTGGCACTTGACACGGAATCAGACTGGAAAGACCTGGAGACAGTGGTGTGCTTTAGAGAGGTGCCTTGCACTGAGCGTAGCAGTGAAGAAACCCAGTTAGATGCTGACCGTAGGTGAGCAATGCGTGTGTCCAGAGAATTTTAACGTCATGGATGGTAACACAGCTGGAGGTGGGCAGTCATTAGTGTTCACCAATTAGTATCTCCGTGCTGGACAAGAAATGTATGAAATTAAAACTGCACAGTTTTGGTTTAGTATGACAAATACTTGGTTTTTTGAGTTTTTTTTGGTGAAATTCCCCTTGAGAGTTCATGACAGTATGGTTTCTGGCGATTCTAAGAAGGTATGTAAATAAACTCATAAATGAAAAAATTGAATTTAAAAGTCCATGCTTTCGAGCTGCTCAGAGAAATGAAACTCTCATGATTCTTACCTAGCAGATTATAGGAGACATCCTTTCCTGGCAGGCAGCATTGTTATTTTATATGGCTGCCATCTAAAATCTTGGCGGGGGGTTAACTTTCCCTACAGATTTCAGTTAGGATTTACCTGAAAAAAAAAGTATATATGGCTGCAGTTCTTTGCAGAGTGCAGCAAAAAGCCAACACTAATGCTGTGAAATCAAATAACCTGAATGAGGGCTGAAAGCTCAGCCCTGGTCCTTCGCACTCTCCCTTCCCTTTTGGCAAGGGAGTCTTGGGCAAGCTGCAATTGCCCTCTGTAAAGCAGGAGTAATTCTGTTTACTTACTTTGAGTGAGGAGGTGGATAAAACTCAAGATGCATCATCCTAGGCAAGACGAAATGTCTGCAGAAGCCACCCAGGGCAGAAGGTGGGAGCAGATCTCTGCTCTGGGGCCACGATTGCTTGTTCTTCCCTTCAACCACGAGCTGGTGAGCAAAAAGCACAACTTGGCTGGTGCCTTCCAAGCTCCAGTAGGACTTGTTCGATAGGAGACCGCGATCCACCCTCATGAATAACAAAAAGTAGCAGGAGTTCCACTCTTTTACCAGCTGGAAAAGATTGAACAAGCTGCAGCTTCATTAGAAATCTCTCCCCTCAAGGCTTTAACACCCAGCGTCTTGAATGGCGAATGCCAGACAAACCTGCTGGGAAAGAAGAGAGCCCACAACAGGGAACCCAACAGCACGGATGCTTGTTTTCTTTGGGAAAGAGTCTCCTAAGGAGCTCTATGGCTTCTAGCAAGGTAACACCTATAATTTTTGCAATTTCAAATAAATTAATAGGACATCACATCACCAAAGTCCAGATATTTTAAGGCATTGAGTCAAGCACCTCTCTCTCTCCTCTGTAAGTGTGAGGGGAAAATCTGGGAATAGATGTGTTGTTTTAGTGTGGCAAGCAGTTTATTTCAAAATTGCACCACTTTTAGTTCTATTTGTAAATCTTTATAAGATTTATGAAACGAGACAGTTTAAGTGACTCAGCTCACCCGTTCTCATGTTACTTCAAGAATAAACAACAACATGCTGTGTTTTGGGGGGGATATATGTCATTGAAGCACATACAATTCAAAGATCATTTTACTTCCAGCTTCCAAAAGCACTGCCTGTGGACTGAGTCCAAGCATGTAAAATTTCAGCCTGCATGTATTTGCCAAAATTGTAATCACCTTAATGATAAGGGCTTTGTAGTGGTAATGATGCAACCTACACCTATCTGTGCTACAAACAGCAAGTAAACTCAGTTAGGACTATTCACAAATTCTTCTTTTTTAAATATATGTACACTGAAAAAATGAAGACAATTAAAACCTCAGGATGAAAACAGAAGGTGGGATTCAAACACTTCGATTTAATGGACCTGGGTGATGAGAAGTGGCCACGTGCAGGGGCATGACTCAAATCTAGATGAGCTGCAAGCCTTGCCTAACTTTTGGTTTGCTGTTAAATGCTTCCAAGTTGCTCCCGATGCAATGAATCAGTAAGTCCTAGTCCATTTCCAAAAGCACAGTGATGCCCAGCACAGAGGTGGCTGTGACAGCACCAAGGGCTCCATTTGGAAGCCTGCAGAGTTCCTCTGGAATACCCTCCACAGCGCTGTTGAGCAATCCCACCACTTTTGCCCCCGATTCCCTCCAAACGCGCCTGGGCTCTGCTCGGGGATGCACGGCAGGTCCGTGGTGAGACAGAGCTGCATGCAGGGAGAGCACAGTGCGGCACAGGCAGCACTGGCTGCCCCTCCGGCCCCTTCCTCCTTGCCTTCCAGACTCGCAGCAGCCGACCTTGCATGCTGCCCTCCCCCGTCGCACCCTCCCGCCTTGCCCTCCGGCAGCACAGTCTCACAGCCACTGGACTGTGAAATAGCTCTTTTTTCGTTTTTGCCTCCTTGATGAGCTGTGATGCAGGGGAAGAGAAGGAGACAAGAGGCTGTGCCAGTGCTGGTGAGAGCTGTGCTTGCTGTCCTGCCCATTCTGATGGAAGTGTTTCCCAGCAGCAATGCAGAGAAGCAGAAGGAGCAGGCCATGTTCAGTCCCACTCAAACCTCAGAGTAACACAAGGGCCCATGAAAGGAGGAGAAAACCAGGAGATGGTTCATTCTGGGTGCAGCCACCTCTTTTTGGTGTTCTGAATGCTGCTAGCTGGAGGCAGGAGTCTCAAGGCCCTGGTGAGGACAGTGCTCCACATGTGGAGTCACCTCTCCTGCTCCCTCCCATCACATTTCCTTCGCCCACCCAGGCAGCTAAGGGAAGGGGAGCAGTATCTTCCACTTCCACTCACCTTGTACCCCGTCCTTCCTTTGGCAGGGGGGATGTGCTGGCCACGTGCCCCAACATGCTGGCCACAACTAGACAGTGCCTTATCCAGCAGAATGATGCTCCCTTCAGAGATAAGGGGGCGGGTGGAAGAAGAATGCTGTCTTTAGCTGCTCTCCATTTCCCTCCCATGGAGTTTCCCTCTCCCTGGCTCCCAGTCTGGATTACATGGCCAGGGGAGTGCAGGCAGCGCTGGCTCCATACGAATGACTATTCCCAGGAGGAGGATGCCAGTGTTCTGGGTGGGAGAGCGCAGCCGCCTGCAGTCAGCGGAAGGCAGAATTAATGACCTTTTTTACCTCATTAGCTGAACGGTTAGGCATCTGGTTTTGACAGAAGAGAAAAAACTCGAAGCTGCTGTTCAGTATCTGGTGCTGAACAGAGGCCTTATGTCTACAGGGATTTTAGTCCAGCAATTTTGATGAGCCCTACATTCACTCACAATAAATATATCTGTGCTGCTGGAGAAGCCATTCTAAAAGGAACTTTGAGCAAACCTTTGATAACTCTTCCCTTAAAAACATCCCCTTTGGTTGACAGGCTGATATCAAGACTTCAAATTGGAGCTGGTGAAATGCTCAGATCAAAAAGGATGAATTTATCTTCCCAGTAATCTATAGCTGCTATGTCAGACACCGTGCTGCAGTGTGTCCTGCTGTGTGCCGTATGCCACTTATAAAGCAATGATAAACCTTCCCAGATAGTGCCTCACACAAAGTATTTACCAGAACACAGATTGCTGTCAGATACAGTAAAAAAGTCGCTCAGAAATAAGAGATCGGGTAGGCTGACCATTTGTGAGGTCAGCCATGCTTTTTTTTTTGTTATGCCTTGGCTTTGCCTTTTTGCCTTTTTGCTTTTTGCTTTTTTTTTCCCCCAGCAGCATCTAAGTGCAATAAAATATCTGTGAGAAGAATTGCTATAGCAACAAAGTATGTTCTCCTAATGGAGGCTGTGTGTAATAGCTGACTGCCACTAGAACTTTAAGGAGAAGGAATAAAATCCATCACTAAAGCAGGAAAAGGAAAAGCATTAAAAATTAAGATTTTATTGTTCCACAATTTATGTTTACTTCCCTCACATCTCCAGATGATCTAGAGAACTTTCAGTAGTTTCCTACTCCTATTTACTGCTTCGCACAAAAATTTTCAAGAACCCAGAAAAACAATGGTGTGAACGATCTATTAGTAGTAACATAATGATACAGTTTTGCATTCAACAGTAGCAGGATTGCTATGAGTATGAGGAATTAGGAGACTGTAGCAGCACTGGGAGACCACAGGTAAGACAGTAGTTAAGACTGACACGATGCCAATACGCAGCAAGAGGTCATCCTTCCTGTCAAGATTCACAAAATACAGAGAGTGAGGGGGAAACTGCCCCAGAGAAATAAAGTAACGAGTTCAAGATCACTCAGCTAGCCAGTGGCAATGTCAGGACCATGTCCTCTCACTGTCCATCATCTAATAAAGCTGTTTATAAAGCTAATTTTACTGTTTTTGTACGGTGTGGTTGCCACAAACCTTAGGGTGGACTCTACATGTAGAGAAGATGGTTTGTGTCAGAATTCGCTAAGATTTTTAAACTGTCCAAGGTAACTACTGCACCCCTGCTCCATCGCCGAGCCCCAACCAGCCCTCACCCTCAGTGGGACACTAAGACCATCTTTCCCTTCCCTCCTTTCTTCTCTGTGGGTCAGACTGTGGTACCAGAGAAAAGGAGGATTTAAAAATGGACAAGTTTTGACCTCCAAAGTTATTACACAGGCTATCCGGAGAAAGAGAAGATTGGTTAAAGAATTTAACTTCAAATCACAACAAGTTGTCTCTTCTGCTTCTGGAATGATGCCTTCAAATGCCTTCAAAGATGTTTTATGTTGATGGAAATAGCCCTTGTCCTGTGTGGTAATGCTATCTCATGCTGGCTCTGAACGGATCCTCAAATTATAATCTAAGCTGAGACAAATTCCTTCTGCAGGTGAGCAAACTGAAAGGCTGCGTTAAGGTCAGTGGCAAAGCAGGGCAAAGAAGCAGCAAGTCCAGAAAAGTTGATTCCTACTGCCTGGGTTGAGTCTTTGCATACTCAGGTCTGGAAACTGCAGAAGGAAAGCAGAAAAAAATCAAAAGGCTCTTTTAAAAGATTCTCTCCCCACAGCGAAAATATTTTCTGGCATATCTTTGCAACGAACCTTGTTATATGTTGTCCTATTTATAACTCACATGTCTCCCTAACAAGCAAGCTCCTCAGAGGTAGAAAAGCGAGTGTGATTTGAATAGAGCTGTATATCACAGTTTGATATTCCCACTCTGGCTATGATTTATAACAAAAGCGTAGCAGCATGGGTCAGCCAGGGAGGGACATTCTGCAGAAAAGAAAACCGAATAAGTAAAAGTTTCCTTATTTATATGAAAGGCATTTTTTTTAACTGAAAGAGAAGAGTGTTTCAGGCTCACGTCCTACCAGACTAAGCAGCAAGTTGTCTTCATTTCAGAAGACAGTTTCTTCTCTAGCATTCTTAAACAAGGCATTGTATCAGATAATAGTGAGAACAAGAAAACATGAGTGGCTAACTCACAACCATGCATAAAAGTGATTTCAAAAATCATATAATGGTACACTTTAGATGTTTACCATCTGTGAAAAACAAACAAACAAAAGCAACACTGGAGCTTCCCTCAGACAGCAGAGGTCACTTTGGGTTAAAGTCCTGCCAACAAGAATCAGCCCAGGCAGCCCAGACAGTAGCTCCTTGTGTGGGAGAGGGCAGAGGAGGCAGATGTGCACTCTGAGGATTGCTCTCCTCAACCTAAGGCACCAATTGCTGCGTAATTTCTTGTGATGGACTGAGAGAAAACCTGCAACTTTCTAATTTGGAAATCTTCAGAAAACTGAAACCCAGTAGGTAAAGCTGTCCTCATGTACACTGTAGTCATTTTCACAGGCTACAGCAAAATAGGGGCACATCCAAGTGATAACGGAGCCTAATTTCTCCACCAACTTAAATGTACAAACAGGGGAGAGATCAAGGTTCAGAAAATCAAGGGCTGCCATCTCCTATTTTCAGCTGTGAATAGAAGTGTCCAGTGATTAGAGTCATGCTCTGTTTTCAGCCTTCTCTGGCCCCATGAAACTTTTATTGCTTTTTCATCTCTCACCCAGCTATTATCACCTCCTGCTCTTCTGGGTAATCATCTTAAAATGAGAATTGTGCTGCTGGGTTGTTCCGAAGAGTTTTTGCACATGCTGATTCTCTGGGAGCATATTCAATGGCCTGACTGAACACAGGGCTTTTCCAGAGCCCTAGTGCAGCCCTACTTGTGAAGCTCTCCCAGTTTCCTGCTGGTTCCCAGCATCCTGAAAGTTTTGGGCATCATGATGAAACCCCTATTCTTCCTCGAGGTAGAAGGTCAACCGCGGCTGGTGAGCTCCAGTTTGGAGGCCAGACAAATAAACCACGGGCAGTCCAGCACCAACTTTTTGGGTTCAAGCTACAACACAACAAAAAGAGTTTTGAAAGAGTCTCTTGCTCGTGTCCATTTACCCTAAAATGATGAAACTAGGTTTGTTTAGAAACTGAGCACATGCTGCATTTCCTCCGGAAGGCTTAGCAAGTTTCTACCCAGCTGGGAACTGTTTCCCAATCCCAGAAGACTGAGCTTGCATAAATGTTTACAAATGAAGTTACTTATATTCTGAGTTGGGGAAAAGGGGAAAGAGTAAGGGGCTTGGTGAAGTGAGGAAGTGTCTCTACATGCCTCCCACCAGCTTTTTCCAGTTGCCATTGCCTACCAAGGCGCTGTCCAGCTGCCACCAGGACCTGGGGAAGACAGCAAGGGCTCTAATAGTTCAATAGCTCTTGTCACAGGTTTCCCATCCCCAGAGGAAACTAACTGATCCTTGTCTCATCTTTCAGTGGAATATAGCTTAGGTACATCACATTCTAGCACAGTCCTTTCCCTGATATGCATGGTTTTGACAGATCGCTTATCTCTCCACCAGTCAGGACACAGCAGGCTAAGCATGGGTTCATGCATCAGCTCTCTCCCATTTAAGAGTTTTCCTCACTGGGGAACGGACGGATGGAAAGGTCCAGCTCTTTAAAAGGGATGTTATTTGAGTGGTGTAAAGGTGTTTGGGCTTTCTGTTGTACTACTATGACAAAAAAATTAAACTGCAGGGACTTCCCACTGTATCAATGACAGAATGCCATCACAGACATTAGCTGAATTACACCATCCTTTAATGTTTTTCCTACCTGCTCCACAAATCAGTTACCATGACTAGTGAGAACTAGTTTTGCTCTCAGGTTCTCCTACTGAAAAAAGCAACCCTATTTTAATTGAAGAGTTATACTGTACTGTATTTGATTCAACGTGAAGGTATAAGAGAAAAAATGAAACTAAAGATCAACTCCTCAAGCAGAACAGTTATAAAACAAAGCCATAGAAAGTGCCTCTTCCATTTACTTTGTTTGAAGATGATCTCATTTGTATTGTGGGCACAGATTTACCCTGTTCAAATCAAATTTCTATGAATAGAAAAAAACTGTAACTGTGATAAACACCCACAATTATAGCACTTGATTTTCTCTTCCATAATTTAGCACAGCTTTAGCTGGTAAACTCTCTCTTCTCAGGAAAAGAAATTGTAAACCCTGAATTTTTGCACAATAGTTTGCAGGGCGTGCGGTGTGCTCCTCTGAGTCATGTACATTGTCCAATGGTGCCTAAAGCAGACAGTACCAGTCATAGAATCACAGAAGAGTTTGGGTTGGAAACGACATTTAAGAGCCATCAAGTGCACTCAAAGCCACTGTCTGTGTCACTGATAGACACTAAACAGTTGTGGTCCCAGTGTGGACCCCTGAGGGACATCACCTTTCACTGATCATTGACTGGACATTGAGCCATTGACCGCTATCTTCTGGATGGAACTATCCAACCAATTCCTCATCCCCGCATCAAATCCACTTCTCTCCAGTTTAGAGAAAAGGGTGTTGTACAGGAATGCGTCAAGGCCTTACAAAAGGCCAGATAAATGACATCCATAGCCCTTCCTTTCTCCACTGATGCAGTCACTCCATCACAGAAGGTCACCGGGTTGGTCAGGCAGGACTTGTCCTTGGTGAAGCTGTGCTGGCTGTCCCCAGTCACCTCCCTGTCCTCTACGAGCCTTAGCACAGCTTCCAAGAGGAGCTGTTCCATGATCTTCCCAGGCACAGAGGTGAGGCTGACAGGTCTGTAACTGCCAGGGTCCTCCTTTCTCCCCTTTATTAAAAATGGGTGCAATGTTTCC
>VZTA01028643.1:6503-21127 GCA_013398855.1 Mohoua ochrocephala
TTTTTAATAGCTGGTAATGGCTGCTATTGAACTTTGCCTGTCCTGGAGAGCAGGTGGGGAGATGGTTTTATGGGAAGCACCGACACTTCTCAGAGTCTGTTCTTGCAATAACTTCTTCTAGTCAGTATTGACAAATTACTTTGCTGCCTGCATATATTTTCTAGGCAAACCAGATTTGCAGCACATATAAGTATACATTTTAACATTTGAAATCTAGCAGCTGAAGTCCTCTGATTGGTAAAAGAAAATTTGGATTTCAGATATGTTATAGCTTCCAGAAACTCACTCTTAAATTAATGAGTCGCTGAGTTCCTCAAAACTTTTTCAAGTGCTGATTAACAAGGCAATGCAAACCCTTTAAAACTTTTTGCCCTTTCCCTTTATTAAAAGCCTGACATTTAGCAAAACTGGTTGATGGAATATGATGAATCTTACTACGTGTGCTGTGTGATGGAACATGATGCAAAACCTAACACAAAATCTGAACTGAAATATTGCCATTAGTTTGGACACCTACTGTTTAATGTGATTTTTTTTTTTTTCTGAAGAAAATTACTCGCAGGAGCAAAGTGTTCCAAGATGATGTGGTACTGCAGGAGGATGGCACAGCTCCACATTAATCTTTTTCCAATTAGAACTTGGGAACATCACTGGTGCCTGGAGGGCTCCGAGAGTTCCTCAAATGTTACCTCTCTGTTAGCAAATTCAAGGTATTTACTCCCCCCAAAAAAATATTTTTTTTCCAAAGGAGTTAAAGTGCAGGTGGAAACAAGAAACAATGCAAATGCTTGAAGTATAATGCAAAGATCTTAGCCTTAGGCAAAAAACCAAAGCAGGCATTACTGGTATGCTGGGTAGATAAAATCCTGAAATGTGAGGTGTGCCAAAATGTGAGTTTATTTCGTGCTCATGAAGGAAATTAAAAGAAACATTTACTAGCTGTTTAAAATAAAGAGGGCGTGGGGCAAGACATGCAATATTTGTACTGGGTGGACACCATCTAGCTGACATTAAAACCACCTGTGACCTACTTTGCTTGACTAGTAACACATGATAAATCTCTAGGGTCAACCCAGGATGGCCTGTGAAAATGAGGTACGGAAATAGGAATAGCAACATTTAATTCAAATAAATTGCTATAATCAATTGGATGGTCTAAGTAACAGATTAACTGCGAAAACTAGCACATAAAATTAGATAATAAGGATTCAGGTAATGAGTCTATTCAGAGAGTAATGGTACTCCTCTCCACAATGTGCCAAAACAAGTTGTGAAGGATATTAAAATCGAGAAAATGAGAATGCCAAGCAAACTTAAAACACTTTTTGATAAGATAGTATGTGTTCCCAGTAGGGGTAAAAAAACCAAAAGAATCTCTTTGATCTTCTAAAAGAAACAGATATGCCACATGGGAAACTATTAATTCATATGGAGAAGACAGCTGTAATTATGTGAAAATTAACAAATTGGCCAAAAGTTAAACAACAAGGGATTATGTTAGGAAGTGAGACTCCTGGTTTGAAAGGAAATTGTCAATAGAGATCCTCAAAGGGATTTAAGAACTGATATAAATGTTAATTTTTCACTTGAACATTGTGGGGAGGAATGTGAAGATGCAAGCTGGGAGGCACCGTAATTCAAAAGTCTGATCTGTTAACACAGGAAGAACTAGTTGTCTTAGAGGACAGAATTACAAAGTGGGATGAAATCCATTTGCATCTCATGGAAGGTCATGCATGTAAATACTATCAGGTGTACATTGACCACCTGGAAATGGTATCTTAGTTGATTTAATACTATAAGGGTGCCTCAGAGCTATGAATGAGATGTTGTGAAAAGGTAAATATGATAGAAAAATGTTAGAAATTGTGGAGAAAGCAGAGAAATATTAGTTGTACAATATAATAGTAAGAAAAGCCCCCATGTTTCCACATTGTGGAAAGGTTATTATTCTGAACGGGATCATCTGTAAAGAAGGCTACCAAAAGAATGAAGTTAACTTTATGAGTTAACCTTTTGCATCTGATTTGCAAAGGGAGAAGCCATCAGGACCAAATAATGCCATACAGCTGACCAGTCCTCTGCCACTTCACAGTGAAGACAGTGGGAAGGTAAAGGTGTGTTCAGCTCATGTTACCTCTCTTAAAGACCTGTCTCACATCTGATCTGACAGTATTACAGATCGAAAATTTTACAGATTCCTCTTTACTGGCAGAGATTTTGTCTCCACAGAGATCCACACCCAGCTGTGAGGCTGACCAAGATGTATCCATACCAACTGACTGCGATTATGTTTTAATTATGAAGCAAGGGCTCATATAATTGAAATCTCAGTGGCTACAGTTGCTGTAAGAAGAAAACTGTCCTCAACTATTCTATTCCTTAGAAATTTTTTTTCTAGAATGATCCATATCAGGTGAATTAAACAGCTGCAAGCTTTTTCAGATGTAAGGGCTCTGTAGCATAAAGTGCAATTACAGCCGGAGCTGGAGCTTACAAGACTCCGGAGAGAGCCAAGATTTTATGGGATCTGTGATGTCTTAAGATGAGGAGTCCTGCTAATACTGGTGGGTAAAAACACAGCAATCATTTTATTCAAAGTAAGCATTTGTGTATAATACATGTACTTGGGCTCTGTCCTGGGAACAGCATTAATCCTTTGAAACTCCTTCCAGCGATTCCTGCTTCTGCAAAACCAAGAAAGCATTAGCATGCTGGAGAGTGCTGCTCTCTGACAAAAAACCCCCAGTTTTTTAAGTTCAAAAGACTTAATCTCTAGGCTTCCTAGTAAATCTGGTCTGCAGGATGTCAGTGATTTTGCTCAAGCAGAAGCACAACGAGTCATTTCTGGCTATCATGGTTGAATATAACTTTTCTGACCTAGAACATGTCAGATGAATTAAGACAAAAACACTAAGGTTGACCTTGAACCAGTATTTGGCCAGGTCCTCAAAGTATTGGAATACCGGATGCAGATGAACATTTCTCAGCTTTCTAAACTTGAAGAGAAAATGTCCATACAGAATAACTGTTGGATGCTGTACTCCAGGGTATGCTCATACACAGAAATTCTCGTTCTATTCAGCCAAGGATTTTTGTTTCTGACCTAGACAGTAGGGAGGTCACCTACTGTGAACTTCTGCTCGGTCTGAGAAGAGGAAAGAAAAAATATAAATTGTAAAGCTTGTGCGATTTCATGGCTGAATTGTTTGCTTGATTTGCTTTTATTGAAGATCAAGAATTTTAACAGTAGCATAAACAAGATTGGAATATTAGACAATTCACTGATGACATTTTCTCAATTAAATGATGTGCAAGAGGTGTGATTGATTTAATCTGCTTTTAGTTGTTGGCAATGTGTTCTTGTATCCCAGTTCTGTTTATCTTAGGCTTTTTCTCTTAATGGTAGAAAAATGCAGTCACTTTTAGGCGTGTAATTGAACTGGAAGGTTTGAGAAGAAACATACTCCAATTTTCAGTTTTGAGTTAGACTTATTATTCTGTTATATTTTCATTTAATTTACTTGACATTCTACTCTCTATTCAGCAGAACAGCTATTTGCTTGAGATGAATTTCAATTACCTTCTCATCAGTTGTTTCTTAAATATTATATTTCCTCCCCTTCTTCAGGAGATTTCTCATACATTATAGAATTCCAATCAACATTCCTCAGAGCACCCAGCTTTCTTTAACTGTCCTCTTTCTCAAAGTCAAAACACTTCTAGTACACAGCATTCTCTCATGAGTATTTCAAACTCAATGATAAGCTGATAAGTAGATCCAGGACACTCTGTATCTTGAATGTGATTTCTTACATTTAGCTCATTTCTTAGTATTAGACATGGAATAGCCTTGGACTTTAAAACCCGCTCAAGGAATTTCTTGAAACAAAACATCTGCACCGAGAATATGTAACAATTAAGAATGTGTTCTTCTTTATAATTGCAGTCCTGTTATCCTAATCAATATCAGTGTAATTAAAATGCCTCATGATCAATGTTTCTGCCTTGTTCGGGAGGTGTCTCTTATCTCTAAAAGGTTGCCATGATCTACTTTTTCTAACCTCACTAAAGGTTCTCTGCTGAAAATCATTTGACTCCCTATTTGGCTATAAATTACACTTAACTGCCTCAATTGTCAGATCAAATTGCAGGTTTTCATTTCATGCTACCTGTAATCACTATGCAACTTAATTTTCCTATGCACTGCATGGTATTTTCACTGCAAGAATATTTTAACTTTTTATCAGGTACCTTTATTATCCTGAATGTAATATCCATCCTCCAACCTCAGGTAGACTTCTACTTTTTTCAAATGTTTTTAACCACCTGCTTTGTACTTACCATCCCTACCAGCAAGCATTTGACTTAATGCATGCTGTGAGTTCTAACAGGAGATAAAACACAGCCTTTCAGCCACTACAGAAATGGAATAATTCTGGCTTGATTTGATTGTCTTTACCAAGCCTTACACTTGTACCAAAGGCCTGCGTGGAACTCATCTGATTTAGCTTGGAAATCTAAAATTTAGACAGAAAAGGGTGACCCAGGCACCTGAAGTCACCTCTCTTGTCAATGCAGTGCATGGAGAGACCCACTTCCAGAGAGCTAGTGACCACATCCTCTTAGCAGGATATGGAAGATTCATCCTCTGGAAACACCTGACATCAACAACACTTGACTATGTGGGATGGATCCCACCCATGGGCTCTGCAGGCTCACAGAATCAGCTTGATGACATGATCCCAAACTATTGTCCTTGGGGTCCTCGTCTTACTCCTTTCATCTCTGTGCCCATCTAAATCCCTCTCTGCATCCTGGCAACTACAATTTATGACAAGTGACATCTGGAGTGCAGCCACTAAGACATTTCGGTCCCCTAACCACAGCTGCAAACATTAACGTGTTCTTTGGCCACATGCTGTCAAGTGAAAGCTACAGCAATGTTTCTATTTCTAGGTAACATTTCTAATATCTCTTGGTTGTGGTACCTTTTTAACTTATATCACCAGCAGAACACGCAGAATAGACATATGAGATAATTCCCAATTTTCTAACCTGCTGCAAAACTTTCAGTAATATTTTCAGCTTTTGTAGACTGATAACTGCTCCTTTATCTCAGCTTATCTGACAGAAATGGCTATCTATAAAGTGCTTCATTGACCCTTTTATTATGAATACATCTCTGTTTTTACGTTCAACAGCTTCCTCTCATGTTAAGTCACAATCTCCCTCCTCTCCCCAGACTTTGCCAGGCTTTCTGATATTGAGTGACTCAGTTCTCCAAGACTGTTAATCTGCTCACTCAGTTCTAAGTACTCACCTTACCTTTGTTTCTTTTGCAGACATTTACTTAGTGCCTTTTCTTCTGACTTCCATTTTTTTCCATTCCATGCCTTAGAAATAAACTTTTTGCTGTGAATTCACATCTTGTGCACCTTTCCTGATGTCGTGACTCCCTTTGCATCTGATACTAACTGCGTGTCCTCTATTATTCTGTCATTCCCATCAATCTTCACAAAAAAATCAATCTGTTTCTCTAATTTGGCTGTCTGATCTTCTAGTAGCCCAGCTAACTGACAACACTCACATACAAAAAGTATTTTTTAATGTCCTCAGCTTGATAGCCAGGAACATTTCGCATTCTATATGTTCCATTATATATATGCTGAACTTCACAGATACTTTCAAATGAAATAATTCACAAATAAACTTGTCTAGACTTACAAAGTGATAAAATAAAGGCAACCAAATGCTAAGGATTAAGATACTTTCCAGGCAGGCTTCAATGCTTTTATTTAAATTAACATCAATTCAGAAGAAAACATAAAAGAGCATTCTTTAAACTTTGAAATGACTGAGCATAAACTGTTTGCCTGTCTCTTGTTCTCAAAGAACAATGAAGAACCTGGTTCTGTGCACTCAAAACCTGTGGATTATCTTGTTAAAAAGAGTAGGCAGCAGAGATAATTTTCTGCTGCATCAAGTAGGCAGAAGCGGAGTGCCCTGGAATCAAAACTCATGTGAGTTTGCTGACAGAGTCCTAGACCCGAACTCAAACCCCTGCCTTAATTTTGCTGTGGCTGCTGCTGCCAGTTGTAGGACCGCATGACTCTGCACTCCCCATGTTGTGCTGTTACGCTGTTTTGACAGGCCCTCCAATACTGACTGATGACTTTCAGTTTTCGTCAGGCAGGTTTAGAGCAGGATAACAGCCCCTGCCCCGTGCCTCTTGCATAAACTGATGATAAGAGATTAATTATAAAGAGCAGAACCAGGTAAAACAAAGAATTGGAGGCTACAGTCACCGCACATTAGAATTATCGATGCTTGAGTGGCTTGTCTGTCTGTTACTCATCTTAAAAATAGTCTGTATTTTACAGTTTCATAAATATAGTGTTCTAAGTTTTAAATTCTTTAAAAAACAAATTTCTGAAACTTATTTTCCCATTTTTGATGTTCCAAAGAGACCAAATAAATAAATTAGAAAATATATAACAAATAATAATTAAAAAGCTGGCCAACAGCTTTATCCATTTTGTCATTCAGTTCATCTACCTCTACAGTAATATTTAAACAAAATTAATGTTTTAAAAGAACAATTTCTTCTGTTTGTAAAAAGAAAACATGTGTGTGACATCTAATTTAAAATCCTTATGAGATATGTAGACCAAAGTAATACACCAACAAGTTTTAATTTCTCAAAAATTAGATTTCCTTTCTGACAAATTTAAGGGAAAACCACTTGGAAATAAAGAAACTAATTTCCTGAAACTAATTTTGAAATTATAATGATATTAATTTTTATTGCCATGGTTAAAGTGACCTTCATGAATCTGTGGACTAAATCTAAAAGGTAAAAATGGCATATATCAACGAGTCATATTTTTGCATGGACAACCTGTCTAAGTCACTGTCAGATGCAGGACTCTTAGAAAGGCAGACATAACTCTTTGGTCAAGAACTAAACCTAACCCTTTCTACCTGCCTTCATTTCTGAAGGTCTTTTAAACTTGTTGGCAGATTAAACTGTGAAAGGTTTTATCATCATGCACAAAACATGTCTCCCTCGTGCTTCTTTGCAAAAGCTCTCAGACTTCCTTGATGTGGAAATCTAATTTCCATACCAGTTAGTTTAATGCTGAATCTTTTATATGCTATTTTTATTAACTGAAGAAAAAAAGGGTATTTTTATGATTCCTCTGTGATGCATCATAAAAAAAATGCCTTTTTGGGGCAGATTTGTAAATTTCAAAGATAAAGTCTGTAGATTTGGGGAGGTGACTTTGAAAAAGTTGAGAAATGGACAGACCGTGGAGACTGTATAAATAAAATAAATTACTGATATTATGATAATATCTGCAGATGTACTTTAGCAAATAGAGCTTCTGAGAATGCACTCCTTTAGCCACAAACTACTAGTTTCAGGTAGTGTGTCCTGCCTTCAGATGTGATAAGGTCCTCGGTCATTTTCAGAAAGAGTAAAAACTTAGCAGCTAATTTCAAAAATTTGACAAAATATAGTTGTAACAGCATTCTGTGCTTACATTGAATTACACATATGTTGTGTTTATCATACAATTTACCTGATTCAAGTTATGAATTGAGAATAACATAGAAATTCTAATTCTGGGTCAAAAAAAAGTCTGTAGAATGTCCATTGCTGGAAGTCTAAAGAGAGATTAGATAAATATCTGTTTGATACAAACTTAATTGATCCAACCTTGGATAACAGAGATGAACTCAGTGACCTCCGGAAATCTCATTCAACCTTAATTTTCTGTGATTCTATGCTAAGAAATGTTTCCAAGAGGGCTAGAAATTTAGTCTTTGGAACTTGCATGTCACCTGAAAGCACTGTGAAGTAGATTCACATCTGATTCTCTTTAGCTACCTCATTTGCTTGAATGCTATTTTGAAGCTGCTTGGTCCTTCACACCTCCTTTGTTTTATGTAGTACCCAAATATAAACAAGACTTAATAGAGAAGCTAAAGCTTTTGATATTAAGATTTTCACTTGTTGAACTTTATTTGCAAGTTTATTTTATGCAATGGTGTACATTGGCGAAAATATTCTCCCTGACCTATATGGCAATCAGCCTACACTCCGAAGCGTGACATTTGATTACCTTGTCTTAACATGCAGAACTGCAAGTGTTATTAATGGTCATAAAATTATCCAACCCTTTTAAAAATCAGACACAGTATTTGACTTGACGACCTTCTGCAGTCATGAAATTCACGTTCTGATTGAAATGATATCAGTCTGGAGGATCTGATAGAGCTCTGGTGCAAGTGTCACAGCTCTGCCACTGAAGTGGAAAAGAATCTTAATGAGCTGTTATCCAGGAAATGTAAGCATCTTTGGGTTTCACAGTTTTCTGATTTACTCCCAAAATATTGGCCACAAAATGTAAGTTTGAGATACTGTGTGTTTTCACTGGTAGTAAACAGGTACAAGTAATAGTTCACCAGCTTTCCTGACCTTTAGCAGCACGTTGCACGCGCTTGAAAACCAGTGTGGTGAGCAAGGGGAAGCATATTTATGCACACCTTGTAATCACGGTCATCTGGGGCATTAAGGGTTTCTTTACTAATTTTTTTTTTTTTTCATGTGTGAAGAGTAGAAGAGCAAATCCTTTTGTACTAAATGTTCCAAAACAGGAGTTGCCAGAGTGGTTAGTATTGGTTGAGTAGGAAAAAGTATTCCTCTTAATCTGGAAATCTGATGGCAACATGTCAACATTATGAATAATTTATTTGCCAATTATCTGAAAACATCTGTTTGTCCATCAGATTTAAACCATTTTTCATATGGCCAACCCCAAATCTTGCCCTCATGCAGCAAAATGAAAAGTAATTCACAATGCAATAGAATTATTTGCTTGTAGCCTCAGTTGACAGCAAAGTATCAACTTGAGCATTTGTGATGGAAAATGGTTCCCAGCATGGTTATTATGCAGAGGGGTGGTCAGGGTGTTTGGGCTGAAGCAGTCACACAATCAGCTCATTTCACAAGTTTTCAAGCTTCTTCGTGGCAAGAGACTGCTGCACTCTCTGCAATGCAGCCCTGTTGGGAGCGGGCTCGGCTTTGTGAATGCAGTGAACACAAGGTGGTGGATGAAACCCGACACTCAGTGTTTTCTGCTGGTTGTCTCTAGGTTAGTCCTGCACTTGGCATTGGGGTGTAATGGTTCTGCAGAGACAGCACGGAGTCAGTGGGGAGTGATGAACCTCAGTCACCTGTGTAGGAGCACACATTAAACCCACAAGATTGCTCAGTTCTGTAGCTTATTACCTTCCCCCAGGGGTCCAGCCCCAGCTAGGAAGGGCTCCATGTCCACAGCTGCTGATCTGGGTGTGCAGTGCCAGACTCCAAACACCGCTGTCTCCAGGTGTCGAGGCTGAGATGTGTCTGCCCTTACTGTGGACTATTAGGGAGACTTTATATTGGATGTGTGGTGAGTTTGTGCAAAATCTGAGCCTATAGACTGGAAACAAGCGTACAGATGTGTGCACACACAAAAACTATATCCAAGATGCCTGTGGGAACCCTTCTGGGCATAGGGACCTTCTTTTAAACTTCAGATTGCTTGGATTAGATGTAAGAGGTGGGCAGCTGGTATAAGGTCTGAGATGAACAACAGCAGGAATGTTACAGTATTTTTACTTCTCATTTCCATTTTCTAACTTATTGGAAATAGTTGCTACTTGCTCCCATCTGTGTCAAATGTTTTTTACAGATCTTTAATCTGGCTTAAGACAGTGTTCATAAAAGGCAGGAGCTGCATGTGCTTCCCTTTTCTTGCATCCTGCCTCCTTCTTCTCCCTACAAAGGTTGAGAAACTCTGGTCTAGCTACCCATTTTTTTTTCTAAGTAACTTCAGCTCACAGGATAAAGTCTTTCAATTTGACATTTTAATCTCAGTGTTTTGCTTTTTATATTGAATCAGTATGGAAAATCAAGTATAAGTTGCAAAGAGGACCATTCTTCCCGGGCTACTGTTCATAGTAGTGTGTAATGGCAAACATTTCTAGGCTGGGCACTTGAGAAATTAATAAATGATATGGAGAACTGAAGCTGAAGGATTATGTTTTTACCAAATACAGCTGTTAGGTCTCTGCCTCAGAGAAAAAGAAACCCATAACAACAGCTAGGTATGGCAGCTCTGTGTTCACAGATCCCTCCCTGCAGGCGAGGTTGTTGGTGACTCTTTGATTACATATTACATATGAAAACGCCCCATATACTCATTCTTTTGATAATCATATCTGCTCAGAATTTCTAAATTGGCAAGGATTAAGCATTGTATGCTCTTTTATTGTGAACTGAATCTCTCAGACACCAATTAACATTTCATTGCTAAGACTAGTCAATTTGTTGTTTGTAGCTGTGGCCAAATTTCTGCATTTGAACTTTAAATGCTTTGTTTGTATGGTCTGTGCACACCAGAAAATGACAAAATCAGCTAAATCCTCTGCAAATAACATAAGTTAGAAAGGGCCAGGCTGTTGCTGAACTAAGATGATCTTATTTCTGTATTATTAAAAGCTTTACATATTTGTTGTTGTTTGTAGAAAAATGCAAAGTACAGTCCTGATGAAAAACACTTGGATACATTGGAAAAGCCGGGAGAAATTAATGGGTCTGATTTGATTGTCAACAAATAGGTGTTGAGTACTATTTAAGTGTCCCAGAGAGCATTTTGGGGTTGCTCCAGGAGGGCACAGATCTCCCTCAAGCCCCATGTTATGTCAGCCAGTACCGTGTCTCTGGTGTCCTACTGCATCCCCAATGGCTCAAAGCAGGTACAATTCATGTTGAGTTTGTGGGTTCCTAAATTTAGATGTCCAGTTGTGGGGCAGAGGTGCAGAATGGGATTTTGTTGGCTACTGTGGATACTTAGGGTCACTGTGTACATGCGAGAGTGTCTGACATGTCAGCCTGGAGCAGGAAGATGTGGCACAGAACCTACAGGAAACTGATGTGCTTCAAGAAGGGCAGATGAAAGTGAAGTTGGATAACCCAGGATGGCACTAGGCACCTAAATTTAGGCAGCTGTATAATGTCCAAGCTATCTAATAGCAAGTTTATTCAAGAAATAGTGGAAGAGTGAAACTGCTAAGTATGTTATGGATTAAAATTTTGGTAGTGAAAAAATGTATAGTTCTATTTCTATTTCTGTTCTGTCTTTGAATTTGTTCATCTCTGCTTTTTAGTTATTTATTTTACCTGTCCGTGTATTGTTTCCCACTAAAATATAAACGAGATTACACTTTTTATTTGAAACATATATTCTCTTTAAGCATGAAGTTTCCTCAGGCATATTGCTATATTTGTGCCACATCAAATGTTGATATGATGCAGGAGAAAATTTGTTGTGACTGCTTATTTATTTGTGGGTTAGTACAGCATGTCGAGGCACTCCGAAATATTCTATTCACATTTGTATCAGTAAAAAGCACTTGTGGTCTTTGGAAATTGGAAAAATAAAATGTTGATGCTCACGCTGTATGGAAAAAGGTGCTTTTGGAGAGGTTGTCATGCAAGAAAGGAATAATTGGCTTTTAGATGCACTATTTCAAAATGAGTAGCTGTATTCCAGAAGGGTTTGTTCTTTGTTTCCCATGGTGATCCTCTTAGTTGGCAGTAAACCAATATTCACAAAAGCATTATCAAAATATGGCCAGTGTACCCCACTTCACACAGCTGATGCTGTGCATCCCCGTGGAAAAAAAAATTGTTGTTGTTTGTGTAACTATTGAACATGTGTGGATAACTTGGCAGCTGTATATCAGCTGTGCAGTGTCCTCTTCACAGCTCATCAGTCAGCCAAGAAAGCCCTGCCACCTGGATGGACAAAACCCCCTGCATTTTTGAAAATTTATGAAAAATTTTTTCTGTACTCCCTTTGACCCGATGTGTAATCTGTCCCCTTGCCCCTAGATGTGGTCAGCTGTTCCATGCTGTGGATAGCCCAACAACAGTTAAAAGGTACACAAAAAGTTAGAACACGTAATAAGTTAAAAATAAGAAAGAAAACAAAAAGAACCATGCTAAAATATAGATAATCTTTCAAAACCCGTTGCTCAGTACTTTTAGGGGAAAGCAAATACTTAAATCTCGTGGGATTCCTAGCAGTACCTTGACAGTAATGATTCATAAGCCATGCTGCCAGCTCAAATGTTTCCCGTGGTATATTACAAGCATGATAGTTTGAGCCTGGGACATATTTAGTCTCTGTGATACAGTGTCCTCACAGTTTTCTGGGATGAAGCCTTTGAATAGATCCTTTTGAGAAAATGAACACTGTCTCAAAAAAAAAAAAGATTTTTATGTGGTTAAGCTAAGATGATCTTGGAGTGTGGCAAAACCAGCCAGAAAATGTACTACATGACTCAGGTATTTAAATAGGTGCATATGAAGTCCCACACCACTGACTGTCAGTTACAACATATGCCCACAAAGACTGCAAGGCTAAATGTATTTTGCTATCATAAGAATAATTGGTTTCTGAAACGTATGATTGACAGGAATAGACAAAGGAAAGAGGAACAGAAGATCGATTTTCCACGTCTTAGTGTAGTCCATCTCTCTTCAGAAACATTTTGACACAGCAGGTGTTTTTAAAACACTGTGACTGAGGGCTGTAAATACCTTTTAGCATGTCCATGACACACTTTAATAAAAAAGCAGTGTGTTTTGCCTTCAGGGGGATGGACTTCCCTGCTGTCAGCCTCCCAGTTCTCTTGGTTCATTGTCTGTTCTCTTTTAAACTAGGACACCTATTGTATAGTTGGGTATAAAGAGGAAGATGTATTTCATCTTTTATAAGGAAGTCCAAGAGGTAAAGTCAAAGACAAGAATAACTGAAAGATGTTTTGTCTTACGATGAATAAGAATTAGATCCTGGTATCACACTGTCAAGCTGCACCACAACTATCCCTTTATTTAGGTTTTGTTCTTTAGCACAAGGACTTAAAATCTTATTCATCCTTAACTTCAAGGGTATGTGCTTTCTTTATCAGCAGAAAGAACAAACTCAAACCAAATGTCACATGCATTTGGAAATTCACAACAAATGCAATAATGATTATTAACCCTCAAGAGGGAGATATTTGAGCTCATGAGAAAAGAAAGAGGCAACTTAGAAGTGGCAACCAAGTGGAAATATTATCCCCGTCTCCTCCATCTTTCCCTTGCATGCATTTTCTAAAATATAAGCAAACTTTCTGAAATAGAATTTGCAAGAAAAGATTCTGAATGCATTAGGTGGGTTAATTCCCTGGAGCAGTCAGCATTCTTTAGTGATAAAAGATATTGAAAAGGTTATTTTTTGCTTCAATGCATTGGTAGGATGAAAACAATCAAGTCTTCGAGTTTTATACCATTGTAAACCTATTTTTTGTGCTGAAACCGAAGCGAAACGACAATACCGTGTGTTTTACATTTACAGTAATGTGCTAGTGCAAGGTTAACTTGTGATCATGCACTGAAACTTGGAATTTCACCCAGATATGAGTCATTAAGAACCTGGATATTTTCTGATTGGTGTGATTTTTCTTACAGAAAGGCATGACTGCTGTAGTTCAGCACACAGCAACACCAGCTGTAAAGAAAGTAGAACACTTTAATTATTGTGGAAGAGTGGGTGCCACATAAAGTTACAGTTTGCTAACAAGATTTAATGATAACTCAGAGTTGGGAGGCATTTTCAGTACAGCAGAGAACCAGGATTTTATGTAACGAAAAATTGCAGTGTCTTGAGAACAGGAACAATAGAAATGAGATTAATTTTAATAGAATGAAGTATGAACTGATTTTAGGGACTAATAATAACAGGGAGGCTGTCATAAGTCAGAAGCAGATGAGAAAAAAAATTGTATACTACCAAAACAGTATAAATTTGAGCTACTGGCTTGATATATTTGTTTAAAAAGGTAAGACAGTTCTGGGATATGAAAGTGAAGCAGAGACCAGAGTGATCTAAGGCCATGATGCTGTGCACTTAAGGGACCTTCTCTGAAAATCAGTGTTCAGTTCTGCCCACCTGCCTCAAAGAAAGGTGCTATTAATGTGGAGTGGGAACACAGAAGTCCTAGTAATATATTGAAATAAGTGGAAGTTTTGTTTTAAGGGACATTATGAGTAGAGCTAGGTTGGTTTAGACTGCTGCCCCTACTGAACTGAAAGGGAAGGAAGGACATATTACTGTCCATAAAACTATTATAAGATAAAACTCGCATTATTTAACTCAGGAGATGGCATCAGCAGGAAAACAGATGGATATAAACTAAACATGAATACATTTAGCCTGACAAATAGAGAGAAAATTAACACATGGCATTTGAGAACAGGTTTTCAATAACAATTGTAGGATCAAAACAAAGAAAGTAGAAGTATTTTAATTTTAATTGTGAAAATATTATAAGCACGTGATTTAATGTCTTGTTTTCAATAGTAGAAGACTGGAGACACAGGCCCAGCACGTCCTTCTCAGTCCTAATGTTTGCAAGGTGGTGCCTATCTGTGTCTGAGATCAGAAGACATAAAGAGTTTTCAACCACAGAGAAAGGGAGGCGGATGAGAAATATGGAGAGAGGCAACACACAGATTTTTTTTT
>VZTA01028645.1:0-18260 GCA_013398855.1 Mohoua ochrocephala
CTGGGGAGACCTTATTGCAGCCTCCCAGAACCTGAAGGGGGCTACAAGAGAGCTGGAGAGGGAATTTTCACAAGGACATGTTGTGATAGGACAGGGGATAAAGGCCGTACACTGAAAGACAGTAGATTTAGATTGGATATTAGGAAGAAATTCTTCCCTAGATTTAGATTCGATATTAGGAAGAAATCTTTCTCTATGAGAGTGGTGAGACACTGGAAGGGCTTGCCCAGAGAAGTTGTGGCTGTCCATCCCTGGAAGTGCTCAAGTTTGGACATGACATTGAGCAACTTGGTCTAGTGGAAGGTATTCTTGCCCATGGCAAAGGAGTTGGAACTAGAGAATGTTTAAGGTCCCTTCCCACCATTTCTATGATTCTATGAACTTTATTAATTTATCTGTGTTTGAAAAAGCTGCTGTGAATAAATGAGCAGCGGTGCAGCCATAGCTGTGGTGTCCTCCCTGTTCTACTTCCACTAAAAGACCTGGACCATGGTTTTCAAAGCCATCAATGGGCTCAAGTGCACCAGTGACTCAGGCCTAAGTCATGTTTTCCCAGGACTAGGCAGATGGCAGCATAGGAAAAAATTATTCTCAACTGAGGTGTTTTAGCTCTGTATCAAGCACCTACAATTATGATACTTATTAAGGCCTGACCATATTCAGAAGAAGCTTAAAGTTTCATCCTGAAATTTGTGTCTACAGAATACAAACGTAGCATCTAAGGTGGGGGATTGATCAGTGGCTGCAGAATTCATTGCAAGTTAACTTCTACTTGAGTTTCTTGGAATGGTGATGTCCTGCAGGTGTGGCCAGAAGAGCTGATGTCTGGGGGGCTCATCCTGATCATGGCTGGGCTGTGCATGTGCACCCACGCTCACTGGCACCAGGGAAATTGAGCAAGAGCAACATGGGGGTCTGTTGAAACACAGCTTCCTCATGAACTGGGCTACCATGGAAAAGATTTGGAGGAGAGGCTGAAACCTCAACAGCTCCATGCTTTCTTCCTGGGCTTGAAATTTCTGAGTCTCAGCCCTTTCTTTTCCTGTAATTTGGATTTTAAAAGGCCTTTGCTGAATGGTTTCGTTTCAGGATTCCTACAGATCTTGCCTGGGGTCACTGCACCCGACCCAGGAGTGTGATAAATGCACATTTGGGCAGAATCTGAGACAGGCTGAGGAGCTTTCAGGAAAGGTGTTATGTGGGACTTCAGCAAGGTATGCAACCTTCAGCCTTCTTCCTGCCTGTGTCTCAGGGGCCCTGGAGGAAGCCGGCAGAAGGTGAGAGCTCCTTGAACGTCTCTTTTGGAGAAACCAGCTTGTTCCTGGCCACTTTCCCAGATGCTCCTCAATAAAGCAGGAAATGGGAGCATAAGCTAGACAGTACATAGTATTAAGTCTGATCATTTTGAGAGTGCTCCAAAGTCCTGGCTGCAGTAAGGTGTAATATTATCCTGATTGTCTACTTGTATGCATCTGCATCAGAACCATTTAGGGCCCTTTAGGTTATGCCTCAAGTTCTATTTACAGGCAGCTGTGAAAGCAGCCATAATCACAGTATGGACCATGATTTAGCTGCCTTCCACCTACAGAATTCCTCATGGACAACCTATCATTTGCCTGCAGGAGATTTCCCTTGCTCCCTGTTTTGGCCCCAAAAGCCTCCAGTGGCTAATACTGCAGAACCTCTGGCAAGGGCTGCTCTCCAGACTCTCCTGGAGTGAGCCTGGCAGGCATCTTAGAGAAGGATAACAAACTGCCCACCCACTGGCAACCAACAGGATGTGATTTAAATAACCGTGTCCAAAGAGCTGTGAACGAACAAAGCATTTGATGAGTAAAGGCAGAGATACCAAGGGGGAGCGTGGCTGTCGCCAGGAAGGATGTTTGCTGAACTAACCTGCATGCTGGCATTTCCATGAGTTCATTTGAGAGGGAAAGAATCATGGGACAGTGTGCCATTTTCTTCTTGTGTTTGATTTTGATGAACAATGGAATGAGGTTAAACACTTAATATGAAATACTAGCTCTGATAATGATGACAGACTTTATAGGGGCCTATTTTGCATTACTTAAATGTCTTTTAATACAATATAATCAGTCTTCCAATGATGAGTGAAAGCTGGAAGGTTTCCAGGTTCTTGTCATGCAATAACTGTAGTTCAGCTATGTCTAACCAGGAAGTACAAATTTTAAACACATATTTTAATCGGAAAGTAAGGTGGCAGATCTTAGCAACCAATGCTACATTAACTATCTCTTAAATAATTCTATAGCAAGCTGGGCCTTCTGGAACTGCCCTTTTGGGACTTACCCATCAACAAAGTGAGATCAACGTGTGATACTTCAGGAAGGTAAGACTGGAGATTGAAGTTTTATTGTTATAAGGCATGTTTTAGGTTGTAAGGAGATGCCCTTCAGAAGAATTACATTTAGAACTATTCCAGGAAGCCAGCCAATGTACACAAGCATTTGCTGAAAGTATGTGAGAGATTTATAAAAAATATTTCCTGGATGAAACATTAACAGCACAATGTTTTTAAAGCAGAACTGCAAGAAGTGCAAGAAGTTTAGGTGAACATCTTATTGAGATACAGACAAACCGTGAGAATACAGGCACAAAGCATCAGCTGCATGGTTGTGCTTCCACTGAGAAAGCTAAAGGATGTCATCAGTATGGAAAATAAACAGACATGTTTCTCCTTACCAGTCATTCCTTACACATTTTGTCAGTTCATGTTACCTGGAAGATCCTTCCATCTGAATTGCAAATGTAGCATTGCGTTACTACTCCATGGCTGAGTACCTCTGGGCATGGAAAAACTGCAGCTTTTCAATAATTGTGCCACTGACCTTGCTGTTGGATGTTTCTTCTTCCCAGCTTTCAGCCGCTGTCTCATTCGCTCTGTCCACTCTGCTTCCCATTTTCCAGCTCCTAATTCCCTTCTCTGTCCTTTCACATTTTTCACTTCTGTAATGTCCTTCATCTGTTTCTTTGCAACCACAAGGAGTCATCTCTGGCAATCCACAGATACAAGTACGTACAATGTGTGAAGCTTATCTTTATTGTTTAAACAACTTTTCCTACTCTTTGTCTTTATCCTTTTTATATCAAAACCACTTTGGCTTTGGAATTGTGACCCTGTATTTTTACAGTAGCGGTGATACCAGGGCGGTGCTGCCACGTACTGTACCTGGAGGTAAAATAGCAAAAGAAACAAAGGAATGTGTAACATAAATAACAATACTGAAAGAGGAAAACTCAATGCCTATGGTAAGGTCTAGAGAAAGGTAAGAGAAAATTATTTCTTAAATATAAAGATTTACTCTGATGACTAGAATTGAAATGTACACCTAGCACATCTGTAAAAGAACAGCAAACATTGCTGGAAAAAAATCTTCATAATAAATAACGCAACAGATGCAACTACAAGCCAGTGATTTAGAATTCACCACATTAATGTGTTTTGGAGCAGCCCTGGTCAAAACTATTCCAATGCGTGCACATTGAGTATCATACCACAAAAATTTTGCAAGCAAAGCTGGATTGCAAGCTAGGATTTCCTGGGACAGATATGACATATTCTTCCCTCATTTTTAGGAGAGCCTAGAGTTTTTAGACACACTGTTCAAGATTAAAAGCACTTGCCAAGGCAGCCCAACACTAGGTTGCATGACTTACTGCTCCATCTGGGACAGTGAAGAGCACTGTTGCCTCTTCAAGAATTAAGGAAGAACACTTTTTTTTCTAAGAATCAGTTTGAAGTTTTGGAAACTATGATTTTGCGGTATAGGATGCATCATCAACTTAGATATTTATAAATTCTGATTAATTTTCATGCCCGTTTCTGAACAAAGTATTGTACCACAGAGCCGAATTTGGTCTGACTGCTGTCTACCGCTCACTCTTTTCCTAAAATACTTTTTGCATTTCAAAAATGCTTCTACATGGCTGTGCAGTGCTAGTGACTTTTCATGGAGTTTTACAGACGTGATTGATTTTTCAAGTGGAAATGAATATGTAAGCTTTGGTATCATATGCAGCTGAAAGAATGCTCGCTCCAGCAAACTTAGGTAGTCACTGTTTCCTGGGATCTACCAAAGCTGTGATGCAGATGTTTGGAATCAAGTTAATGATCATAATAGCTATTCAAGACCATGAGCTATGATCATCTGAGTGATCCTCTGTGGAAAGAAGAGACGGATTTGTACTGATTTTGGTGAAGAGTAAATATATATCCCTGCTGGAGCCAAACTGACTTGGAAATACGCTGAATCAGTATTTTCAAACAATGCTGAGCAAGGTCTAACTGCAGCTTTGTAGAAGGCCACGGCTGCTACGAGGTGGAAGCCTCTGAAAATCTCCCTGCAGACCTCCAAGAGGAACAGTGGTTTTTACTGGATCAAAGACCACATCAGACCTGGAAAACCTCGTCCAAATGGGAAGTCTTTCAACTATCACATGCTGCAGAACTACAATTCACAAAATTAGTCAGTGTGATAAGTCCTGGATATTTCAGTGTGAGAGTTAAGGCATGTACAGAATAAAATTCTTCATTTCACATAAGAGCTCAGCAAAACTGATGCACTTTAAGCTTGTGAGATGATGCAGATGGAAGAAAAATCTCAAAGAAAGAGATACTTAGAATTTATAACTGGTGCAGATTGTTTAGATCGGTATAATTCACACTGTAAAAACAAAATTGGCACCAGACACCTTCCTGAAATCTGTTATACAGATTTGCAAATGGATAAGGACATGATTCTAGCTAGATAATATCTAGAGACCTTATTCTAGAATGAAAAAACCCTCAAAGGACCGAGTTTCTTGTTGGCAGATAGCAGGGTTCGAGAGCACACTCGATAACAATTTTACATTTCAAGATGCCAGAAGAGATCAGGACTGCAGCAGATGCTTCATGTCTGGAAAATGAGACTGAACTCTGTTAATTTTAGGGATGTTGTTTGGTGTCATAAATGGTTAGGGCCAGTATGAAAGGAATTTACTAAACAAATTACAGAGAACTTACAACAAATAACAGCATAAGGAGAGCCTTATTGCTTTTCAGAGCACACTGTTGTGGAAACCAGATGCAGTGATTCAAACTGGATTCTTAGGAGGTTCTGTATTTGTGTAATTTGCAATCATTGCTGCTTCAATTTGGTAAATTATTGTGCATAGTTCATTTGCAGTTGGTCTAATCTCTACATAAAACTTCACCAAAAAAATCATACAGTTAAATTCCACTGAACAAAAACATTAAAATATCCTGGGCCTTGCCTTCTAGTAAATTTCATATTAGCTGATACCTTGTGAGTAAATTTTGCATGCCCAAAAGTATCTGCATATCAATATATCCATGTCTATCCAATATATCCATGCTCAGCCAGTATTTTTTTCTCAGAATAACCCAATAAGAATTTTTAGAAACTAAAATTAGGTCAGTTGTCTTACAATTTTTTGTAGAGGTTACTGCAGAAGGAAATCTTTCTATCTGTAGACAAATACAGAACTGCTGTTCTGGTGCTGAAGGCACTGGGGTTTCAGCCCAGCTGTCCTGGTGGTCACTTGCGACATGAAACCAGGAACTGCTCCAGTGATGCACGAGCAATCACCTGGCCGAGTTAATAGAGCAGTGGACTAAATGATTCCCGCATACAACACAATATGCTTTGAATTCACATTTTGGGCAAATATGTTGTAAACAGGTTGCCTCACCCTAAACAGGATATGCTTTAAAAACTATCTAATAGAATTGCAATTAGATCAAGAGAAAGAATTGCTAGATTTTTTTTTTTTCCCGATGAAGATTTTATTCTGGCTACATAAATCCTGCATTTTGCTTTGTAAGCTGAAGTATTTCCATTCTCTGTAAGTATTACAGTACTATCTTTCCTAACAATTATCTCATTCTGCTTTCTCCTGGTTTTTTTTTTCCCCAAAGGGTTTTTTTTCCCCTTTAGCAAAGTCTAATTTGGCCAGATCCACCTACATGTGCTCAGCTTTCAAATGATTCATTTCAGATGTTCCTTCCACTTCTCAGCAGCATTTGTTTCCATCATTTTCCATATGTCAACAGGTTATTTTGAAGCAGGCTCTCTTCCCATTTTGTCAGTAGGGTTAACAATGTTTTCTGTGTGAGGACCGTGGGTATAAAAGACAATAAAAAACGACTGAAGCTTTCATCTGTCATTTGTTCATAACTCTTACACAAATAACAGATAAAAATAATCCCTGATTTTCCTGGTACCTAACTGGTCATTCATTTGCACATCTCTTCTCATTAGACAACAACTGCTTTTGATTTCTCATGCTAATTTTGAGTTTGATGTTGTGACAGGTGTCAAGCCCAAGTAAAGGCACATGTTAATTATGTGGGGTTTTGTTTCTGTTATTATACTGATTTTTCCTGAAGATACTTTCCCACTTCAGCATTGTGTACTTCCTCTGCAGTAATTAATCTTTCTCCATTTTTAAGGTGTTTACTGCTCAACTTTTTTTTTTTTTTTTTTTACAATGGAAGAAAAGCATGCAGCTCCTATTTTCTTTAGAGGCATTCAAAGTATTTTTCTCTTACATTTATATCATCATTAATTTTAAAAAAATTGTTTTCTCCAACACACTGCTCCCTCTCAATCAGCCTTTTAACGTCCTACAAGAAACACTGAGCAAGATGGGAGAAGCTAAGAGTCTATGTATAGGCTGTGCACTGACCTGCTGCAATTTTCATGTTATATTGTTGTAACTCTTCTGCATTAGGTATTTTTCAGGGCTTCAGGAGAGCAGAGGTTTTTTGTGTAATTTCTCTTTCCTTTAATATATCAGCTCATTCTCAGAATGAAAACCATTTGGTATTTTTTGAAAATAGAGTTTGTTTTAATTGGCAAATACTGCACTTTGAAAGGGGCTATAATTTGCACTATTACAAACCTTTCATGCAAACACAGTGTTGTTTCCAATTCAGTCATATTTTTTACTTGAATTTTAAGGCATACTTTAAAAAGAATCTGCTCTGCAGATAGTTCAGTTGGTAACAACCAGGCTTTGCATAATGCCTAGCACAAACGTTGTGCAGACAGCCAAACAATAGAAGGCCTGTGTCCAACTTGACAAATGTTAGATGCAGATTTCCATTGTCTCGCTCCTAGTTTAGATTGCGTCAGGGAATTTCTGCTGCGATTTCACTCACTGCAACCGATTGTTAAAAATCACACCCTAAATCCAAAGTTATTAATAACGCATTCAACAGATGGCAGATTATTTTAGAAGAGCAAAATGCAATGGGTGATGCATTGAGTGTGATTTCTCCAAAATGAATTTTTAACTCGCAGTATTTGGCTCGAAATCCAATCTAATCAAATGTAATTTAAATTGCAGTATGAAGCAAAGGAAAATAATTTTGTGCCTCATGTTGTATTGCCATCTGAATCCCTGAGCCTTAACAAAATTGCCTACCATGTATTTAACAAGGAAGATGGAAAATAGCATTCTTCAGCAGGAAAATGCCATACAAGTATGAGAGTACAGATATTTACATTGAACATGTGGAAAACAAAATATTTTTGAGAGGGTTTTATTAATTAAGCTGGTTGGGATTTGTAAAGCTGGGATCTATATATATGACCAACCATTCCTCCCTCCAAAAACAATTCTAAGGTTTTAAAGCTCTTTGCAAGGCTGATCGAATGGAGGTGGACTTTGTGATCATTCAATGCTAGAGCAGCCCCCATGAAAAATATTGCTGTAGAAGAAGTCCAGAGGGGTTAAAATTACTGAGCATCACCTCCTTTCTCTGTAGACCTAGAGGAAGCAGTGCTGTTACTTGTCTGTAACAGCAAATAGTTCTCCCCATCTCATCAGCTCTGCTATGCTTCTTGTTTTCCTGGCGATGTATCAGCAAGTTTCTACCTGTTCTTGCACCTGATGAGAGCTCAGCAGCTGAGGCAAATGACTGTTCCAGCACCTATTTACAGCACAGTCTGCATATGAAGAACCTGCACAGATGCTTAGATTGCATTTTTCATCCCTTTATGCTCTAATGGGATGGAGGAAGCACCAGTTGGCTGTCAGAAGCGGTACCCTGTGGAGCTTGACTGGGTTGCTCCTTTACGACCTGAATGCAGAATTCAGTTCCTTCATGGTGCAGTCAGGGCAGTATCAAAGGAAACCCATATGTGATGGAAACTGTGCTCTGGTTCCTCCTTCGGGGGATGTTACAGCCCTGTAACGCTAATGAAAGGCCGACTATACTGTCAAAACATAATTAAAATGTAAACTAATCTCGGTGCAGAAGGGAAGGTACAGCACCTGCCTTTATCAGCCTCAGCCATGACTCACTGCTCTGTGGCGTAAGAAGCCCAAATGAATATGCAGTTGGAGCTCAACCCACGCAACTCCGCTCTCAACTATCAGTAACAACACCAGGAGAGACATATCTTGCAGAAGCAAAAGGAAAGTTTTTCTTTAGGAAATTTTATTTCACTTCTTGCTAAAATGGTAGCAGTAAATATGCACGGATGAAGAATTGTACATTTGTAAGTATCTACCACAAAACCCCATAGAAAGTTTGATGTATGGTTAGCATATGCTGTATTGAATGGGAATACAGCTAAACTATGCTAAAGCTGGCATCGTATTTCTTGTGTTAAGCGAATTTAGCATGTAACACTATATCCTATGAGATTCAAACTGTAATGACTTGGATTTGTGTTTTGTATGGGGTCTGCGAAATAAATTGCACCATTTCTATTGTGCCAGAAGAGATTACTTGAAGCGGAGGAAGTACAGATAGCTTAAGTGACATACAACCAGCAAACCGTGTGAGATAATTGTCCAGAGACAACTTCGGTCAAAATCATTCTTATTTTTCCTCGGTTTTTTTTTTCTTCAGCATTATTAGTTTTCAAGCATTACAGAGTGTTCTGTTATGCTGTCTATCTCCTTTTTCATTCATAGTTTACAAAGCCGCTCAAGCTGCAGACAGGCAGCTGAAGGAATTTGGAAGACTGTGGGTGACATGCCAAGCTGCCTTTTGTAGTTAACCTGAGTCTGTCTGTGGCATTACCTAAATGAGTCATGGGTTGCTTTCATCTTAGATGCTTACAACATGAAAATTGCTTCCTACAAAAGGGATGGCATTGTTCCCTGAACGCATTGCTGTGCTGATGGATTTAAAAATCTAACTATATGTTGAATATATTTACCCTGACCGAGCATGATGACTGGCTAAGGAAATTAAATCACCAGCACATAAGCAAGAAACATAGATCTTGTTTTAGGGTGCTTCTTTATACTTTTAGTCCATAGAGCTAATGATCTGAAATAGTTTTATAACGTCACCATTCATGACTCTATTTGCTAGGTTCCAGTCCAATATGGTAGTCAAGCATGTGCCTAGCTTCAGCTGGGTCATTCTTAAGCAGATCTTAAACTTTATCTTCAATACCTCGGGTTTTAGTTTCTTGAGTCAGTTGGAATAGACTCCATATTGGAACAATTAAAAAACTAACCTCTCAAAACAGTCTTGTGTTGATATTTTGAGAAAATGCATGAAAATATTTACTACTGACAACAAAAAAGTAGACAGTCATTAAGGTTGTAAAATTGTTCCTGAAATGGACTCCTGAATATCTGTTAACTGGATTCTTTTTGAATGAAGTTCACTTGAACAACAAAACACAGTTGCATATGTCTGAAGGAAACAATTGCCTTTTTCATCTTTCACTTATTTACACAGTGAATTCTTCTAAGCGTATATGAGATTCAGGACTAAGTTCATGTAGATCCTGGGAAGATTTAGAGAAGTTCAGATTCAAATTTCTGTTTGACAAATAACCTCAGATATAGGAAGTAATAGAAATTTCTGAGATGAGATCCTATAATTTTAACATTACTACAAACAAGAACTAATCCTTCTCATCCCCAAGGCCCTTAATGCTCACACAAGAATGTGAAGAACATTATTTGAAATAAACAGAGTTTGTAAAACTCAGCACGTAATGGCAAGAAGCATGAGACACAATATCTGCCTTTGTAACATGGTGCTGTCCTTTGACAGAGAAAAATACGGAGTCATAGAGAAACTTGCTATTGAAACACAGAAAAAAGTCTGGAAGGAAACTGGACATGAAGATCTGTTGGGTCAGCCAGTGCCCCTGGACAGTGCATCCTGGGAGTATAAACCAAAGGCAGTGGTCACTATCATATAACGTAGGTCCGGCTTAGACTTTCTAGCTGCTATTCTGCCTATTTCCCTTAAATTAGGATGTATTGAGGTGTGGGGGTTTTATTCACTTCCCTCCTTATCCTTTAGGGGCCTGTTGTAGACCTGAGATTAGGGTACAAATATAGCAGAAACCAAGCTGGAAAAAAGCCTTAGACCAGCTGCATCCCTGGAAGTGCTCAAGGGCCAGGTTGGATGGGGCTCTGAGCAACCTGGTCTAGCGAGCAACCTCATGGCAGGGGTTTTGAACCAGATAATCTTTAAGGTCCCTTCCAACCCAAACCATTCTATGATTCAGTTTGCACTCTCAAACTTCTGCACAAAATCAGGATGTTTCCTGCTGTAAAATTTGTAGAGGGAATTGCTGATGGTTTTTGTTCAAAGGGTTGTAGCTTGCAGCAGTTAATTAGTTACACATCATGTAAAAGCATGCATTGCAGACTGCACCAGTGCATGCCTCAAATGTGACATTCAAGAAGATTAAATATTTCCAGAAATCTACTGCTGGATCTATGCGACGCCAGTGAGCTGCCAAATTGACCAAGATTCTGCCCAAAATTTTATTGCGCTGCTTATGTGCCATATTTTCAACCTCACTTCATTCATGTGGCAACTTTGAACCTGAAAAGTTGGAAAGTATGAATAACTACATTAAAAGAAACCCTTATGATGATGGTAGGTTATGCTAAAGAATATTCTATAAATCTATAGCATTTGAGTGTTTGTCTGCAGATGCACAAGAAGTTTCTGGACCCCAGTGAGTAAATTAACAGAACATATCATCTTTTAAAGCCGACGGTGGTATTTTGCAAGCTTTGATTCTTTGAAACTGACCCTCCTTTGAATATGGTGAAAGTTTACAGGATACCTTTAAAATTCTGTGTAGCTAATAATTATTTGTTGACTAATGAGTAAAAGCTGTTCCAAAGCACCAGGTGATAGTGATCACATAATGAAGGAAGTGATGAAATCATGGACTGCTGTTTAACAAGACAGAAGTTTTCCTTTCAAGTCTCTTAGTATTCACCCCTGACAAGTATTAACTCTGATTTCCTTCCCCACAACATATATCATAGTGCTCCATGATATTTTTCAAACGAAGAAGAAACTCTTCAGTGTTCACTTTTTTTAAAGTACCATTATTTTTCTTTTCTAAGCATTTCATATTATTATGTTTCCACCCAACCCCCCCCTTAAAACACTTAGAAAACTAGTAATGTAATGAGAATTCAATCATTTCAAACAAGAATTTCTGAAATCCACCTAATAATAAGGCTCTGATTTTACTCTTACGAAATAAACTCATGTTGGAAATTATATTTTTTATAATCTTACTGCTTTATTTTATTTATTTTTATCTTCTTTTTTATTTTTATTTATTATGGCTTTAATGTTTTTAAGAATTTGGCTACCAAATAGCAATGGATTTCTATAGCTCATGGATCCTTTGCTCCATAAGCAATTTCAAGAACTGAAGGTGGGCTGAGATTTGCTTTCTGATTTTTTTTTCAATATATTTTCTGGATTCATTTTTGTATGAATTTGTAGATTACCTATTTAGATTTAGACTGGTGAAATACGGGATGTTTGGGGCTTCTTAAAATTATTTTGCCTAGCTGCATGGTGTACTATCTCTAATTTCCTAGCAGAATTTACTGTGCTTCTCATATGAGACTATTATTCTCTGTCTGTGTTCTGTTTTAACAGCTCCCCTTTTTACCAGGAGGTATTGACACACTCTTGCACACACACACATAAACATGCATTCTGACCTATATGCTGGTTTTGTGATGATCCCAGAGCCGGATTTTGGGTCTGTAGGAAAATAAATTGGAATTCAAACTCTGAACACCTTCAGATTGTCAGTGTTTAACTCTGCCTCAAAGCCCAAGAACAATTTTATGTTATACTGGGTAAGAAAGCTGCAGAAAAATTTTCAGCATCAAGGGATTAATTGTAGCATAGAACTGTTCAGAAATGAACAGAATGATAAACTCATAAGGATGAAATTATGAATTCTAGAGCAAAGTGCAAGTAGGTGTCCCAGAACCGGCCCAGAGGCCACCAAAAGCTCTCACTATTAGAACCAAACACGGATGTGCTCTGCCCCAAGGCGTTTTTCATTTACTCTCGCTTTGTCCTGGAATGCTCTGTCTCATTAAGTGACTGATCCTGATCACAGGCAATTGTATGCTACAGGATCAAAACCCAAAAGAATCAACTTTCCTGACTTTCTTCTGTTACCAAAGCCATTTTTTATGCAAGCTTATAAATATGGTCCTATCAATAATCTAAAATAAATTGAAGTCTTTTATTTCCTCACCACTGCTTACCCAGCTCTTCAGATCCTGACACATTTGAGGGGCTTCATTTAGGTAATTTAGATAATTTTAGGTATTATAAACTACCTTTAAAAAATTGCAGGGAAGTTCCAAAACTCCACTTGACTTAAGGTAACAGGACCTGACTTTGTACAAATGTGAGTTTTTAGCAGTAGTAGTATAGTACAAAAGATATGGGGAAAGCATCTTATGGCATGAAATATAAGAAGATTAATGATGGATGCTCTTTCAGTAAGAGAGTCTGAAAGTAAGTACTTTTTGAAAGAGAGTATTTTTCCAGCAGACAATCAAATATCTTCAGGACTAAATATTGAACTGAAAGTCGGATCCTGGTCCTTTTAATTCAATTGCATGGATAATCCAATTCCCTGAAAAGATTATTTTCATGGAAAATGGAACAGCTAAAACCAAGGGTGAGCGAAAGTGAACCTTGCTTATTGCCAGTGGTGTCTGTAACACATTTTCATTTCTGATTTTCAGTAACAGCAAGAAACTCTCCACAGAGAAAGACTCTCTCAAACAGACAACTCAGCTGTTGAAGGAAAAAGGTTGGCAAAGGGGAAGAGACCCTCACATGAGGTCACAGAAGCAAGAGGAAGCTGAAATAGGGTGCCAGTGAAGCCCCCACCTCTCCCAGCATTGCTTCTGCTGCTGAAGCTGGAGAAGCCCAGACATGGATCAGCACAGAAACTCTTGGGGAAGGCGCACCCTCACAGGAAAATATCTGGAAATTTTAAAGATAATAAATCTCAGGAAAACTTTAAAAAAACAACTACACTTACAGGGTTTCTAAGCAGGGAACAAATGTGTGATAGGACACCCTTCGTGCTTCTAAAAGACAAAAGTCCTCAGTCACTGGTAGCATTTAACAAGCCCATCATCCCAGAAGCCATCTTTCAGCCAAGGAGCAGGTTAGAAAACACTTGTTAAGAATCCCTCTTAGTACAGGTGCAGTTTTTCAGGGGTAATTGTTTATATCTGTGCTCTATCAGTCTCACAAAAGCCCCACACTGTCTTGCCACTCTTTGATGTGTATTTGCCAATATGATAATGTCTGCCTTTGGGTTTTACTAGCTTAGATAAGCAACACACTCGTATTTACCAAACACAACCTCACAAACCCTTCTTGACAAGCACTGCCATGTTAGCTAAAGCTCCTTCTGGTGCCATGTAGGTTTATCTTGTTTTTATCTCCCTGAAGACACCAGATACACCTCTGCAGAATGTGCATCGGCAGCCACAGTGTGGTGAAACGACGACAGTGGATGGAGTCACGCTCATGTCTACCAGGAGACATTTGTTCAGTTCATTATTGTTTAGCAGACCTTTTTGGGCTTATGTCCTCAGTCAGACCCCATACCCTTCTTCCTATGGTCCCCTGAGAAACTCCTGTTGACACCAGTTAGCTGGTCTTCACGGTGTGCACAGTGAGCTTTAAGCAGCACAAACTGCATTAAGCTGAACACACTTAGAAATCAGACGTTTTGCTTCTCGCTGCCATAGCTTCAGCTCACTGCATAATTCCAGGTTGAAGCTGAGCAACAATGTACAGTGAATAGCGTGGTTGAGCCTCTGCTGTTTATAAATTTTCCATGAGTAAAATTGAAGTTCTCCTGACTTGAACTTCTTCCATTTTATTAAAAGACAGCATTTTAGAGTTTCTTGGCTGTCTCCCATTTTCTTGGCTAGAGTTCCCAGGCAGATTTTATGTTGTCAGATGGTGCTCTCAATTCTGAGCAAAAAGGGAAAAAGGCAACTTTTTTCTTGGGGGCTTGAAGGCTGTTCTTCCGAGTTGTCTGATGCCTTTCTCACTGTCCTTTCTTTTCCTATGAACAACACTTCTAACACCTTTTAAGAAAATTTCTTCTTTTCTGCCACCAGGGTATCGTCTACTAATTTGTTGCTTTCTATGAAAGATAACTGTTCCTCTTTCGACACCAATGTCTTTTTAGTGGGTGATTTCTGATCCAGTCAGCATGCTGCTTTGAGATTTTTTGGCACATAAGATGCCAACTAACCATTCCAAGTTGGAGTCTCTAGGCTTCAGAAAACGTCAAAGCCACACACCAATAACGGAGACCTTCATGAAGTTTGCTTACATTTGTATGCTTGGAACCCACAGAGTTCAGGTGAGCCCAAGCCAAAACCATACCCCTCCACATCGCTTGGGACATGGTAAGAGTAATTTTTTCCTCTACTCGAAGATGTGGAAGTGTCAAGTGCTGATTTACTGTGGGCCTGAGGCGCTTTTTCAGCTACCTACCATTAGTATTAATACTAACCACAAGGGTGCCCAATCACACGCCCACGCAGCAGCCCCTCCTAAATCACTGTTGCATTCATCCACAGAGCATCCTAGTTGGAAGGTTAATACATTTCCTCTTGTTTATATCACATCTCGACAAGTCTGAGGAATCACTGGGACTTGTTACTCAATTCAGTCATCTGACCTAGATTCTTCTGTTGTATTTCCTGGAAAATGCCCCATACTTTTTGCAGTATTTTGTCAGATATTCGACTCAGACCTCCTGGAGTGATTTCTATGACCTTGATCACACTTCTTCAGTCAATCTTACCAGGATATAATAGTTCATATTCATCTCTCAGAGTCTCTCACAACCAACCAGCACAGAGACACACACTTGGAGACCAGAGCACAGCGCATTATGATCATGAACTCTGAGCTCTCTCAAAACTGACTTCAGGGGGAAAAGGGACGTATTTGAAAGAAGTGCTAATTTAAACAAATACAGTTTTATTAGAAGAGCTTGGTAGGCTTATTACCGTGTTACGTGCAGCATGCACGTCCTGGGTCATGCAACATGGATACTCTTTGTCAGGCTTTTCATTCTCTGCACAGCCAGGAGCTGTTACTGGCTCTGAAGTCCACCCGGAGTTGCTAGTCACAGCCACTGAAGCACAACCTGAAATTCTACAGCTTCTGTGCTGCTGAAAGCTGCAGAATTTGGCCTTTGGCTGTGCAAGGTGTTTTACAAGGGGTGAATACATTGCCAGACTATTAGCTATACTGAATTTTAAGCTCTTAATTTAGTTCTCTCCTAGGCTTCTCCTTTTACCACCTGGGAGGGAGGATCAGATTGGGGGCTACTCAGAATTGCTAAGTGAGGCTTTCACACTCTGCAGAAGCAAGGTCTCTCCCCACTAGCTAAGACTTAGGAAAATAAGGAGCCTCTCCTATCTGTTAGATGGTTTGCATAAATCCTCTGACAAACATGCAACCAAACGTCACAAGACAAACTTCAACCAGATACTTTCGAACTCAATTGAAATTTAGCTTGAGGAAGGCTTCAAGACACTGTCCTCAAACAGCTTAGACAATTGATATCCTAGGAGATATAGCTTCAACAGATAATTTCTCCAAGTAGTGCAGACAAGATAACAAATTAATATCATATATACAAGCAAAAATAAAAAATAGTTACAAGCATTGTGCATTCTCTTTTCAAATAATTGCATAATTATGTATTTCATCCAGAAACTGACACTGTGTTGTTTCTTCATTTTACACTTGGAAGTACTTTTTTAATGAGAGAACAGGAAAAATATCAACTGAATGGAAGGCTTATATTTACTTAATTTTTAAAAAAATAATCCAATAGCATCAGAAAATCGTAAAGCAACCCGGATGGTCAGATGCTCACATGCTTCTAGAAAGATCTGTATATAAATTACATTGTTGATATTGGGTAAAGAATTTTGTTATCTTAGAATCTGTTACATGCTGTTGCCATGTAAATCATTTGGCTGGCGCTACTGACAGTTTGTCTAACTGGATTGCAAGTTGCTTATTAATGCAGTGTTGGAAAATCACTTGAAACTATCGTTCTTCTGAGACCAAGTCAATATTTATCTACATTTAGATGATGCAGCTGCCATGGTGATGGAAGGGCTATGAGGAGGCCAGAAATGCCTAGTTTTGAGGTCCTCAGTGCACGCAGAGTGCGCTTATGCCTCTCTGGCAGGTATGTTCCCCATACAGCACCCCGGAAGGTTCACTATATACCACCCTGGAAGAATCCAAGGTGCCCCAAGGTGGCACTGCTCTCAGTGCATACCCTAAGTGTACCATTTTGTTCCTAAACAGACTGGAAAGGTTCCTGTACATTGTGGAGCGGGAAAAAGAGGATGGTATTCCTGCTTTTTAAGTTAGTTGCCCATCTTAGCCATATTAAACTAAGTGTCCCTAGGCTTCTTTTGTGGGGATTATCTCACATCAAGGCTTGATTTTGTCAGTCTCATCTGTCCTCTTCCAGCATCCCTCCTTCTCCCTTTGCTGACTTTATAAACAGATAAATTAAAAACATATACATGAATAAGACAGGGCTCTCCCTCCTAATACCTTGTGGGAAAATCCAAGTTGTCTGTGGCCAACATCAAATACAGTTATATACCAGACACCAATAAAAGTACTGCCCTCTTTGGAAATAGAATCATAGAGTAGTTTGGGTTGCAAGGGGCCTTTAGAGGTCACCTAGTCCAACAACCCTGCCATGAGCAGGGACATCTTCAACTTGATCAGGTTGCTCAGAACCCCATCCAATCTGACCTTCGATGTTTCCAGGGATGGGGAACCCACCATCTCTCTGGGCAACCTGAACCAGTGTTTCAGCACACTTATCATAAAAATATGCTCCCTTATATTTACTCTGAATCTACACTCTTTTAGCTTAAAGCCATTACCCCCTGTCCTATCACTACAGGCCCTCCTAAATAGTCTCTCCCTGTCTTTCAACTCTCTCAGCCTGTCTTCATAGGAAAGGTGCTCCAGCCCTCTGATCATCTCTGTGTCCCTCCTCTGGACTCTGTCCAGCAGGTCCAGGTCCTTCTTTTGGGGGTCCCAGAGCTGGATGCAGTACTCCAGGTGGGATCTCATGAGAGTGGAGTAGAGGGGCAGAACCCCCTCCTTCAGCCTGCTGCCCACACTGCTTTGGATGCAGCCCAGGGCACAGTTGCCTCTCTGGGCTGCATGACCTTGCAATAGGTCATGTCCAGCTCTTCAGCTGCCAGTACCCCCAAGTCCTGCTCTCAATCACTTCATCCCCCAACCTATACTGATCCCAGGTGTTCCTCAACCTCCTTGTCAGTCAACTGAGAATGAAAAGGCACAGGTGGAAAGGAGAGGAGAATACCCAAGGTGGCCATGCTCCAGGAGGCCAAGGTTCACTCTCCCACCTGAGGAAGACAACCACACCTCACTGTGCAAACTGCAGTGACACTGTGAAACAGCCCCCCGAAGGTCAGCCACGCCTGAAGGTCAGCTTTCGCTGTGCATCATTCTGTTTGACAAAAAGTCAGACTGTGCCCCTATAAGGCCACAAAAAACTCTCTCAATGAGACTTTTAAAAAGGCTTACAGTTGCTCATGTACTCTGAGTTAGATGCACAGGTGAAATATGGACAAGATATTTTCAAGAGGTCAAAACAATAAAAAACTTTACTAGCACCCTCAGAAAATCAGAGAACTTCAACAAAAGGTTGAGAGCAGCATTCACTCAACATAAAACACTTCTCAAAGCCCATTCAACTAAGCAAACACCAAGCCCATTTGATTGTAATTTACTCAAAAACTCCAAGAAGGAATTAGAATAAGAAAGAGAAAGGAAGGAAAAAACAAACTTAACTTTTACTCTTGTTTCCAGTGGTGTTCAGCTGATAAAAATTCCAAGAGGAAGTAGGCCC